>VZTD01001039.1:1598582-1790976 GCA_013397725.1 Rhagologus leucostigma | reverse complement strand
GGGGGCTTTGCTCAATGAGGTGAAGGGGGTTGGTGTCCTCTGCTCAGTGAGGTGAAGGGAGTCGGGGCGGCTTTCCTTATTGAGCTAAAGGGGTTTCAGCGAAGGAGCTCGCGGGGCTCTGCTCAATAAGGTAAAGGGACTCGGGGGAGCTGGCCCTGAGAGGAGGAGGTTCGTGGAATTGGTCCGTGAGGGGAAGGGGCCTGGGGCAANGGGGGCTTTGCTCAATGAGGTGAAGGGGGTTGGTGTCCTCTGCTCAGTGAGGTGAAGGGAGTCGGGGCGGCTTTCCTTATTGAGCTAAAGGGGTTTCAGCGAAGGAGCTCGTGGGGCTCTGCTCAATAAGGTAAAGGGACTCGGGGGTGCTGGCCCTGAGAGGAGGAGGTTCGTGGAATTGGTCCGTGAGGGGAAAGGGCCTGGGGAAAAGGGTTCGGGTCTCTGTTCCGTGAGGGGAAGGGGGTTCGGGCACCATCCCGTTCGTGCTGAGGCGCTGTTTCCGCGGGAGTGCAGCGAGGAGATGGGGGCTGTATGGCAATGGCGGGCATTACCCCACCAGGTCTCTCTCTCTGGGAGGAAGTGGAGTAGAATATCTCAGCTGTACAGTGGGCCTGGGGGTAGGGGGGGCCAGCCCCGGGTGGGTGCTGGCTGTCCCTTACGCCAGCAGTCCTGTGCTCTCCACCAAAGCCTGTGCAGATCGCAAACGAAGTGTGTCCCCTTCTCTACAATGCCTCTATCCATGAGGTGTCCAGCTTCCTGCTGCAGCCCCTTGCAGCTGCCCTCCAAAGTGTGCTTTAGGCAAGGCCGGCTTTAGATTTATCCAACTCTCGAGCTGTCTGAGGCGTGTTAGGTAACCAGACGGGAACAGGGGTGATCTTAGGGCTTTTCAGTGGCGACACAAACTCAGCAGGCTGTGGTTGCACATCTCATCGCTGCCTGAAGGAGCAGAGAACGTGCTTGCCGACTTTCACGTGGCAAAGCTCCTATCAGTGAATGTACTCTGTACCTACATCTGCATTTCTTCAGTCTTACCTCCTTATTTGAAAAAAGAAATGGCTATAGAAACTTAATGACTCACTTAGCTCCTTAGATGAGGAGACTACTATTCTGGAGTATTTAAATACCCTTCTAGGAACAAACTTTCTTTTTCACCACCTAAATTGAAGCAGTTACTTTGTTTTTGGGATGGTACTACAGTGGTCAGTGAAACTTGTTAGAGGAGTGATACTTTTGGTTTGTGGAACGCCCGCTGGGTGGTTTCCAAAGGCAACTTTCTCTATAGCTTCGTTGAGGTGATGTTCACCTGTGCTGTGACTGGGAGTATGGGAGAGATGCTTAGACACTTTTGCACAGTTTTAAAAGGAAAAAAATAGTGTTTTGTGGTGTGTAGGCTACTCCGGAGTAGTGGGAGTAGTGGCTAAATTACCACTGCTGTGAAGTTTGTATCTATCAGGTAGGTACTGTGCTGTTTCTAATTAGTCTTTAAAAGCACACTTAACTATGTTTTTGAAGCCTTTGTTGGCTTTCTAACTTTACAGATAGTGTGTGCTCAGCCATGTAGCTGCTGGATGGGGCTCAAAGCCTGTATTTTTTCCATACGATTTTTTTAATCTGAACCTTCTGCGTAATGCAACAGTTTAAAGTTAGGCATCTGTAGTCATCCACAAGAGACTGCCAGTACAATGAAAACCGTAACATACTTGAATAAATAAATACAATTACACGTACTTACACTGTTCTGATTGCCTGACCAATTCTACAAGTGCTGTGGGGATTCCAGTTCCTCAGTCTTTGTTTTGTTGGGTGTGTGTTATGTGGTTTCTTTACTTTCTTTCTGGAACAGCTGGGGAAATCTTCTATTCAAATACACATTTGTGTTTTGGGCAGAATCTCAGAGGATGCAAGACTGTGTGGTGGCAGATCAGGTCCTGGGTGATGTAATACTGGCTTAATGTGATGTATTACTGCACCTAATTCCTCAGTTAAGTTTCTTGGAAAAAATTCTGCGGCATTTAAGACTTGAAGAGCTGGAATGTGAATGGTCTCTTTTATTTTTTATCATGCCCAAAGGGAACTGCATCCTGTTACCATCTGTGTCAGGATGGTAAGAGTGCTTTGTTTAATTCAGCTTGTTTGTCTTGCTCTGGTGGGTTGGCTTTTGCAGAGTGACTGTAATTGAAGATAGCGCTGGAGCTGCTGGGATTGAATTTGAAAGTGATTCCAGTAGAGTGGACAGGCATAGCAAGCTGTTGGTAGGTTAAAAGCAGGGCTGTAACTCTAGCATGTAGAATAAACAGTTCCTATGTGTGTTTTGATGTTCTAGCTAGCTCCGGTGTTCAAAACAAACTGATGTAAGAGACCGAAAAGTCAGATTCTTTTAACTCCTTCTGCTTGTGCTGAAGGTTCGCTTCTATTTTCTTGTGTGTGTGTAAGAGACAAAAGTTTAAATCTTTAAATCAGTTTGTTAAATGAATGTTAACTATTTTGGGAGTAGATGCAGCCTCACAATTACATCAGGTGTTGGTAATGCCCCAGATTGCGATGTGGTTTTAATAAATTGCAGGAGTAACAAACACGGCAGGGGTTGGCTCTGCCAGTTTGTTTGCTAAATCCTGTGCTTGAGTAGGGGAGAGTTCCTGCCTCATCACTTTCACTGCCTCTGTTATCTCAAATAACACGTTAATTTTTTTTAGAAATAGCCCTCCTATCTTCCTGTGAGCTGTGGTCTGGGAAAACTGATCGCTTCCCATCTCCCTTCTGTAAGGAGCCAGGTGAAAGTTGGTTCAGAAACTCAGGGCAGTCAGTAAAAAGCAGCTGCTTTAGCGGGGTGGGTGTATCTGATCACAACTCTTCTCACACACGCGCTATCAGGAGTCGTTGTAAGCTTATGCTTGCTGTTTTGTTGCCACTGTTCCCTGTCTGTTGGCTCCTTTATTAGATGTTCAGTCTGGTATTTCAGCCTTGTTGGGATCAATAGAAAAATTTGCTTGGGTTTCAGGTCAGCAGTGTGGCCTGGTAGTGCTAAAAGCTAACTGCACACTGGGCTGGATCAGAAGGAACATAACCAGGACATCAAGTGAAGTGATTCTTTCTCTCTGCTGGTCACTCAGCAGCTGCATCTGGCACACCATACCTGGATTTTGGTCCATCACTACAAGAAAGAGATGGAAAACCCTGTGCGAGTCCAACAGAGCACATCTCCAAGGTGGAGAAGGGACTGGGGGAGCTGGGCTTCTTCAGCCTGGGAAAAAAGTGGGTGAGGGGAGACCCAGGAGCACAGACTAAAGTGGGGAGTGGGAGCTCTATGGGCAGAATTAAATAACTAAACTTTTGTGGTCTGTTCGTTCTTCACAAGGGCCCTACAGTTTGTGGGAGTTAATGTATTTTGAATGCTTGTCTAATCCCTGCACACACAGGGGTGGTGGTGTGATGGGATGGGCCACCAAGGTCTGAGAGTGTCACAAAATAAAGGTTGGGCAAGCAGTGCTCATTAACTTTCAGCCCAAAGTTAGAGAGTTCTTTCTTTTACCTTTTATGCAGGTTTTTTTACTCTTTAAAGCTTTTGTTTGTTTGTTTTTGGGCACTCTTCCTTTAAGTTTACTTTAGCAGATCATCTCCTTTAGCTGTGGTCAATTTGGTTTTTCAAAACCAGTATGATTTTCTTGGGTGGTGTGCCAGCATTAGGGGTTGTGCATCCAGGAAAGCTGAGCTTCTGATAGCAGGAGGAGGCATAAAAATAAAGAGAAAAATATCAAGTTGGTGTCATAATTTCTTGACTGGTGAAGTAGGACTTGTAAAGGGAAAGACCAGGGAGGGGAGAAAAATAGAGCTGGAGAAATAAGGCAAAGAGAAGGCAGGTGTTGAGTGAGGCTGAAGTGAAAGGAATGAGGCATTCAGAGGAAATTGCCAGCTGTAAATTTTCAAGGATGTCTGGGCAACACACAACTAAAACAATCTGTTAATGTCGTGAGTGTCATTGTAAACAGCTCCAGCCTCCACCTCATCCTTCAGGAGAGGCCCTTTCCCCATCCATGCCTTTATGGGGGGCGTGTCCTGACTGCAGAGTTTTCACTTTACCACTCTGTGTCCATTGCCAAAGATTTCTTCTCAAAGCAGAGGAAGATGCCTTGTAGTTTCCACTTTCTCCTGCAGCTGTCCCACTTAGTTCTGGGATTATTGACATGATAGGACCAGGAAATATGTTTGGCTAATGAAAGGAATGCAGAGAATTTGTTCTGTCCTTCCACCCTTGCTTCATGTCATTCTAGAAACGGCAGAACTAATCCTGCCTGAGCATCCCTCTTCTCACTGAGCATCTGCTGCCATTCTTAATTGTTTTATTTTTTTCTTTGGGAGAGCTTCTAATGTACTCTTTTTATTCTTTAATTAGTTTTGTTTGACTCCACTTTTACTGTGTCTTTGGCCAAACAAATTTTGCTTTTAATTTCATTTATTCTTATGTGGAAGAAAGCAACTGGTTTGTTTTGATGAATGTCCCAGATCAATGATTGCAGAGAGGCTGGATGTAAGAAGAATATTAACAGCATTTGCAGATGATCATAAGTCAGGTGTTACAAACACAAGTGGGAAGAAATAATACAATATAATCTAACAATCTTGGAAACGGGAAATTGAATGTAACTGAGTGGAGAGGAGAAATAACTGGTGTGTCCTTGGAGAAAAAAAATGAGAAGTTCAGTCCAAGGAAAACTTGGAAAATAGAGCTGAGGGAGAAAGTGGAGAGCAAATTAGATATTCCTTTGCTTGGTGATGGGGCAAAGGAAAGGACAACATAATTAGGGAGTATCTGTGGGCATCACTTGGAACAGCAGCAGGGCAGTGGCCTAAAGTAATTTCAAGAACACTCATAGAATATTTTAACTCAACCTGGGTAGTTCATTATCAATGTGCTGTAAACAGATGGGCACAATTTCAGAGACGATTGGTAATTAACACTTGAGAGAGTAAAGGTATGAAATGTGTAAAACATGTTAGGAAGTGAAATATCTGAGGAAAAGCTAGATAGGGATGTATTCATCAATCTGCTTCCTAAAGTGATGAACTGTTAATCAGTTGATGACTATTTTGAGATAATTAAAATAACTCTCAGAAAGGTTTAGGCATTAAACTTCAAACTGTAAAATAACTTTTCACAGTATGTACAAATCCATGAAAAACAGATTCTAAGAAGGAAATTAAAAAAAAACACTGAGGAAAAAACCACTGTATATTGCAAAGAACAAATTCTCCATCTGCGGTCTTTTTAAGATGTCGTCTTTTTGGTGTCTCACTGATAACTGAATTCTTCTGTTAGCCAAATCTTGCTTGCCATATTCATGTGAATTGTGCTGGTGCTGACATGAAGTCAGAAGACAAAGGTAAGAAATTTCCCCCTTCCTCTAGTAAAGTTCAAATAAGTGAGTTTACAAAATTTTTACTGAGAAAAGTCTTTAACGTGGGACTCTATGTAAACAAGTGAGCACAGTGAGATATAAATACTCCTTTTGCATTATATAGCAAAACAATACTCATAAGTTAAGAGAAATCAGCTGTTCAGGAACTGTTTAACTGTGATAAACCTGGCACAAATTCTGTCAGGCTCAGCTCTAGGAACAATTCTAGAATCTGCAGCTGGGAACCATCTTCTGTGATTCTGTGACTGTCAGAGAGACGGTGTGAAATCTGCTGTGTGTCCCAGCAGAACTGTTCTGCTGACACAGGGCCTACCATAAAGCCATGTTAATAAAATCTTGCGAGGAGGCGAACCCTAAGTTGTCACCCTTTCGTTAAACCAGATTTGGTCGTCTCTGAAACATTCACTAGTTCTGAAAGTGTTGGGGGGGTTTTTGCTTTTTTGATTTGTTTGGGTGTTTTTTTTTTTTTAGTTACCTGCTTTTGATGCAATTTCTTAGCTTTATTTTTGGGTCTAACCCATTGCGACTTTTAAAGCACCTTAAGGGTTTGGTTTTTCTGAGGACAGGCTGTAGGATTTGTGTTCCAAAATAGCAATGAAACTGTAAAGGTTCAGGAATCTGAGATAAAATATTCCATAGTGTCAGTGCTCTAAATGCTGTTGGCAGAGACTATTGATTCTCCCCAATAAACTTTACACAGTGTTAAATCTAACAATTGTCTCTGGGCCATTGTCTGTTGCTTAGGTCCACTTTGTATTTAAAATGGAACTGCTAACTTCATTGTGGTGATGTCTTTATTTGAGGGATTACTTGATCTTTTAGCTTTTGAGGCAACAGTCTTTTCTCTCTAACAAGTAAAATAACTCCAGATGTCAATTGAGGAATAGATCCACCAAAGATCAATGTTTTGTCTTTAGTAAATTCTTAATATTTACAAGATTGGTGAAGCCCTTTCCTCTATGATTTAGTGGGCACGTGATAACTTTCAGTCATTATTCTGATTTAAACTGAAAAAACCCCACTTTATATCCACAGGTAACAGTAATGCCACTTCTGGAATAACAGTCAGTCTCTTGCATCCTTCTGTACCTGGAGCTGTGGATCACAGGATATGAATCCAGGGTATTAATGTGAGTGTGGTAGATGTCACCTCCATGATAATCAGTGGCTTTAGTGGCTGCCAAGTTCACAAACACATCAGGATAAAATACAGGTTATAGCTCCAAGTGAGACTGTTTTATAACTGATTTATCTCAGTCCAGTCTCAGCTTTATAACTGAGCCTAAATTTCAAATGTCCCTCAGCATTTCCAGGTGTTTTTAATGCATTGCCTTTACCTTCCATGCTGCTGCATGTACAACTTGGCTGTCCTTTCTCTTCTATAGTGGACAGCCTTGAGATTAAAATGTATTCCCCAAGTGATGAACGTAGGGCTATCATTCCAAAACAAGCTCCTTTAGCTTGCTCATTTTGGAAATCAGCAGCACCTTTTTTTATGTTGGAAAAAGAAAAAGGTCGAAGGACGGAAGGAGTAGAAACCTAATCACTATTTAGGTTTTTCTTGGAGAGGTGATACTAAGAAATGATTTGGAGGAAGCTGCAGCTTTCAGTTTTGGGCAAATAACGCTGTGCTGAAGGAAAAGATCTCATATTCTTCCCAAGTTTTTAAAGATGAGCTTGTAGCTTTTTGAATGTATATAATATGTACACAATCATCATCCAATTCATTAGGATTCTTGGTTATTATTTTTTTCGTATTTTCACTGTGAGCTCCTTGATTTTAGATGTGGAGATGTTTTTTCTTAAGCATTACATGTCTTTTCACTCATTTTTCTATTTCAGTCCATAAATTATTGTTCTGCCTTTGGCAAGCTGTATTTTTGAAATGCTGCTCTCTTCTGTCATACCTGTGACTAAACTTAGTCTTTGATCACGTTCCTTTGTGGCTGGTCTTTTCCACTGTGAAGAGAAAAGAAGAACTAAAAAAAAAAAAGTGTATTTCTATCCTTAGAATCCTTTTTCCCCTGTGAGCATCCTTTGGAGAATTTTATTTTAAGGGAGCATCCCTGCAAGCTCTGTGTTCACGTAGCAATAAGCAATTTTGTAGGCAGGGTAGAATGAGCAGCTTGGCATCACAGGCTGAAAACCACAGGGCTGCCACAGAAGCTGCCACACATTCCTTGTGTGACAGAGGTCACCACACTTCCGAGGGGGATGTCAGCCACACCTTCCATGGCAAAAACCAACTTCACTTACCCCTATAAGGAAGAATTGGGTCCAGTTACTTCCCAAAATGTGAAAGATGCTGGTCTAGGTGACCAATTTGTGTGCGTAGATGGACAGGCCCTTTTGTCATTCCCTCTTTCCTTCTAGGACTGCAGCAAAGATGCTGGACGTGTTTTCTTCCTGGGGAATTGGCGCTCAATGATTTGGGAAATGCAGGTCTTGAGAGCTGCCTGCACAGAGAAAACGGGTAATTAGAAGCATGTGTTGTGCTGTGAGTTCCAGGGAACTGTCTGGGCCAGAGTGAAAGGCTGGATTAGCACAGTGTGACAGTGCTGTACAAATGCAAACCTGGGGTGCCTTTTACCATTCTAACCTCATTGCAAACCTAGTTGAAAACAGGGAATATTTATTCATAAGGTCTCCAGCTTGATGATTTTTCCCCTGGCAGGATCTTAGATGAAGATTTATATTCACATACCATTTTTTTGACCAGCCTGTTGCCCAAGTTATTTCTGAAAACTGACTTTTTATAAAGTAAAACTAAAATATTGGCATTCAACTCCAGCTGAAGGAAAGAAATATGATGTGATTTAGTTAAATGTCACCTAACAGCAAATTAGCCTTAAACCCAAATCTATCTAGTATGTCCTGGACTGTAGATGGAAAAGGACTTCGGGTTAGTTTCAAGATGCCTGTCAGATACAACCCACAAAGCAGAAAAATTTTCTAGGACTATGTACATGAAATAAAATTGCACTTTTCATCTGCCAAGTCCCTCATTCTTGCTCTGTTTAAAATTGGTATTGTGGGGAGGTAGCAAATTACTTTGTCATGTGTTTCAGCCAAACAAGCTCGTGGTTATGGCCGAGTAATGGAGAACTTTTATACTGATTTTTTTTTTTTTTTTGGTGAAGGGGTTCTCTGAGTTTGATGAAATACCCCGTAAAATCTGTGGCTAAAAATAGAGATGCCACCTCCTCTTACAGCAGAGATGTGCTTTGTGCTTAATGCTTTCCCTCATGAAAATAATCAGCATGTAATGCTAATATTTTTAATATTAGATTTTTATACAGAGGGGAGAAAGGCATTCTGCTCGTGATGCTCTAAAGATCACTCAAGTATGATCAATAATCCATTAGCAGGAATCTCTGTTCCATTTAACACCACTAACAAGTTTTTCAATCCCTTCCAAGTGTAAAGCAGGACAGAGAAGTAATCTGAAAGGTTGAACTGTGGAGGAAGTCAAAGTAGCACCAAAAATAGTTTAATATAGAGGTACTTAGCAGAAACCACATCTAAAGCAGCCTTATTTTTAATACAAAGTGTCTTGTAAGCCTGCCTGTGTCTGCTGTCCAGCTGAGAGGCACAGTGAGGGCACTTCTTCAGTAAATAGTGGAGTATCATGGCCATGAACACAACAAAACTGCTTTACAGAGATTTATTACACCTCACTCCTCAGAGAAGTATGAAATGTATCCAGCCTGGAGGAGCAAATAATGACAAAGGATGAAATGACTGGCAGGATGTCCAACCTTGATGATTTAATAGATAACTTGGTGGATTGGTGACCATGAGTTTTATCTGGTGTTGGTTTGGGATTATCACTGTACTATCATTTGGGACAGCAATTTAAGTTTGAATCCTATTTTTCCCTGCATGAAGAATTCCACTATGTCCTCATGCACAAGAAGAAGTGTAGGAAAAGGAAATCTTCCTATGGATATTACTGTTTGGCACAATCTAAAATATATTTAATGGCTTTTGCTTTCCTCTAGACTGAGAGATCAAGTTTGAAAGCAAACCAACAATAGAGGCGTTCATGGTTTGCTTTTTAAAAGCCACACATTGTCCTATCTTATTCAAAGCAGAATTTTTCTAATAACCAACTTCTCGGAGTCTGTTTCCCAAAGTTATGTAATAAAAACAATTGTCAAATCTATCATGAGGGTCTAGACTAGGCACAGAAGGGGAACTCGGGGGCAAGCATGGAGATTTTCTCATGGAAACAGATAACGGGAAGACTAAAATCTATTCTTCATCTCTTTTAAATAAGTAGTCTAACCTCTAACCTTTCAGAATAGTTCTGTTGTTTTCTTGGCAGGGGGGAAGTGGCTGCAGTAGATTGTTCTAGAAGAAAATGTGCCATTGTCAGCCCTCCTCTGCTGGGTGGGTGATAAGGGCCTGTAACAGCCCTGTGTTGTCTCCCAAGTAGTCCAGAAGCAAGGCTTTTCCTCTCCTATATGGATCCTTGTGTATGTGAGATAGATTAATGGCTTGTCACAGCGACACAAACCAAGCTATCGAGTTTAGCTGGAATGAAATGGTTCTATTTTCTGAAATCCTGAATGGAACAGATTTTCCAAGTGGGAAACAAAGGCATCTCCTCAGCTGATGCTGTGCTGCCTATAGTGGGGATCAGAGAACAACATTGCAAAAGGGGCCTGGGTTTGTTTGCATCTTCCCATCTTGGTCCTACACCTCCCTCTGCCTCCTGCCCCCAGGTGGAATGAGGTGCCTGTAAGGCCAGGGCTGCCAACTCAGGAGAAGTTTCTATTAAGGACTCACCCTGCAGAACAGCAGTAATTTATCAGCTGGGGCCCAGTGCGGATACAAACTGGGTCTCAAGGGGGATGGGAATTTGTTCATATGTGCTGGTATTTGGGTCACAAGCCTGATGGAAGGGGACAACACAACCCATCAAGTTTGGGAGTGGGAGCTGTGAGATGTTGCAGCAGTGGGATCATCCCTTGCGGCTTCCGGTAATTAGATAAAATTTGCTGATTAACGAGGCCACAGTTTCACATATGCTTTAAGCCAGCACTGAAATCTCACCTGACAAAAGTGATTAGTTTTAACCTGGATATGGCTGTAGAAAACGTTTTTTTTTCCAGTAGGGATGAGTATGGAGCTAGGATTAAGTGGGAAGCAGAGTACAGGGCATGTATATTCCTGGAATTTGGGAATACATAAAAATTGAGGAGAAAATAAGACAAATGTATCCTCTTGCTTCTGAAGCTTTTTATCTTCTCAATCTTTCTCTTACTCAGATCTTCTGCTGTACCTTCCTTTTTAGGTTAGATGAGGACATTCCCAAGCCAAAGGCCACCTGATCAGGTAGTGATGTGATGTTTGCTCTCCCTCCTTCGCACTGAGCTGATTGTATGAAATACAAGCCAGTAGGAACTCCCCTCAAAAGTATACAGCTAAAAAGCCAAGTTACATTCAAATACACATAAAGTCATTTCAGATGCACTTTCAGGGAAGTTTTAAATTAAAAATCTAAAATTAAGAAGTCAAAACCTTTGACTTCGAGGGATGCAATTTATTTTTTTCTATAATGCATTGTCTAGAATGCACTGCTTTGGGCAGCACTGTTTAAAAGTTCATTAGTGTATGTAGATAATTAGTGGCCTGGCTTGATGGCATAAATATTAAACTAAAGGTACATACTGCTGGTCTATGGGATAGATACAGAACCCATACAAACAGCATGGATGGAGTGCTATTTTTTGCGTAGTAACTACAACTGTAACACTGAGAAAGCCAACAGGAAATGGATTTCGGATATAGGATATAAAATGTATCTCAGGGGGTGTGAGGGAGACATGACGGGTTGAAATCTTAATACAGTAGAAACCACGAAGGGGACAGTTCTCTACAGGATTTAGTAATTTTCCCCAATTTTTTCTCTCTAGTGACATTGATCTTTTTCTGTCAGTTCCACTGATCTTGTAGGTGGAGTGGAAGTTGGCACTTTGAATATTTCTTACTCTAATAGGAGGAAGGAAGAGTGAGAGCAGTGGATAAGAGCTTAATTGTTACATTGCCGCTTAAGGTAAGGGTTGCAGAAAATTGCTTTTCCAGTAGCTGGGCAGGGCTGGTGGCACTCAGGTTCTGGGTGCAGCCCAGTGATCAGCAGAAATGTGATGACTGTGTCAGAAATGACACAAATGTGTGGTGATGAGGCAGGCTGGAGGTCAGGAATCCAGGGAAAGTCCACTCGAGTCAGGCTCAGCAGGGGCAGGAGTGAGCACAGACCTCAGAGAAGAAGCGGGGAATTCAGCCTGAGGTGAAATGAGTCAGTGGCCAGAGTATGGGATGGGGGTCTCAGGGGAGGCTCTTCAGGGCAGTAAAGGCCCATCGATGCACTCAGGATCCAAACAGACTCTGGTAACTTTTATTAGCAGGATTGCTTTTTGTATAGGGGAGAGAAAACCTACTTTGCACTTGGATTAAACTTCAGCCACTTTAATTTTCACCCCAGCAGAGCTCCCTGTTACAGACAGATGAAGCAGTGCCAAGTGCTCTCACTAAGAACACCTGAACAGCATATTCCTTGTAGAAAGTTTACCCTTCCTATTAATTGAGGTTAATTGTAGCTTTGCAGTTGCTACCCACAAGAGGAAAAGAAGAGTGTTTCTACCTCTGAGCTATAATTTGTATTTGTAATTTTTTACCGTGATTGAAGGTACCACAAGTTTTAGGTCCTGGCAGTTGAAAACACAAAGACTGATGACATCCCCCCAAAAAAATTTACCAAGTCAGAAAATAATGTAGGAAAGAAGTCTCACAACCTCCCTACAAAGTGAGAGTTGAGAAGTCTGTGGACTCTGGCTTGCTCATGCTTGCAGAAGAAATATTTTTGACCTGAAACTGTGAAGTCAAATGTGTTTGCTACAAGACCACTGCCACAACAGGTGAGATGGTGGCCTTGGAAGGCATCCAAAATCAGCGCGTTTCAGGGAGAAGCTGGCAAGGCTCCAAAGAAACAGGTTTTGTTCTGCTTTTGGGGTGGCTGTTTTTCCTCTGGAGACTGTAGCCAGCGTTTATCAATTGAGTTATTTTGCATTTATTTTCATTGTTCTCAGACAATAAATTCTCAGTGGCAAGAGTTGCTAAAATACTGTAAGTATGGCATTTATTTCCCTTCCTTGACTGGAGAAAAGCTCTTTAGTTTGTAATCGCTCTTTGTATAGTAGTCTGTGACCCAGGGAAGCTAATTGCAGCAGCAATAAAGGCTGTGTCTTTTGTGCCTTCAGAAAATAAAATTTTGAGGACCTCGGAAAATTTTTGGAACTTGACCAATCTGCAAATTCAATATGCCTATTTCTGTCTCCCAGTGTTGGGAGAAGGAACCTCTAAAGTCTTCTCAGAGACCTAGAATAACTTTTATTTTTTAGCTAACTGACCTTTGTAATGTAGTTCATATTTCTGTTGTTGATACAGAGCATTTTACTGAAGTTTTGCGAGGATAGTAGTTCCATTGTTTGTACTGGAAGAAAACTTCCCACCAAATCTTAATGTATGGCATTTCTGTGTCCTGGAGGGGGCTGTTCAGCTGAGTTTGTAAGGAAATACCCAATAACAAGGGTATTTTACTGCTGAGCTGAGATAAATCATCAGCTCCATCATCTTGTGTCTAAAACACTTGTGAATCTATTAATTAGTTTTGTCAGCCAGCCCTTTGTGCTTTCCATCTCAGCAACACTCATTGTTAAATAGCAATTTCACTTGTTAATCCTCCTCCTATCTCCTGCTGAGGTTGTCTTGTTGGCCTGTTTCTGATCCAGCATGTTCCTTCTTCTTTAGACAATGGGATTTGAGTTTTGTTCAAACGTTTTCCCAATTGCCTCCTTGTGGGGTTAGAAAAACCCAAAAAAAATCTGGCTTATGGAGGTTTGCCTATTGCAAATCTGCCCTTAGATTAGTACTGATGCAAAATTCCGACTTGCATTTTGAAGTAAGAGGTCAGGGACGTTGATGTTTTACAGTTCACTCCTCTGTCAGCAATATTAGGATCCTGGTCCATGAAATTCCAAGTCTGTCCTGTAAATTTGGGCTTATAATCACAGTGCAAACCTAGCTAAGGCGTTCCCATACTCTGAAGTGCTTTCAGGTTGTCCATGCTCCAATCCATTTCCGTGTTTATATGGACATCTTCATGAGATACAAAGATACTCTTGGTGCAGCCATCAGAGAAATGTCCACTGCTACCATTTCCCTTGACTCCTGAAGATATCCAGTTTGTCTGGTTTAGTTTGTGCTCTGCTTTCTGTCCCCATCAGGAAATCACCACTGACAGGATGTCTGGTTAGAAGCAAAACCTCAGCCCTGTGTGACCCTCGTGCTGCTTTGGAGAGGAGCAGTGGCAGTTTGCTGAGTCTGGAAACACATTTCTCTTATCTCCAGGGCAAGTGCAGTGACTGTTGCCTGGTTCCACCATGGAGGACTATCAGTACTGTTCCATGTTGGTTACAGACATGACTAATCCCTCTTACTACCTTTTTTTTTCCCCCCAGGACTGCCAGCTAAGCTTTTTCTATGATCATTCTCTAATACATTTAAATCAAATGGAGGTGAGTTACTATAAACAGCCCTACTAGCAGGTGTACTCAGTGCAGCTCATTTCAGCAGAAATGCGTTACAGAGAAATTGTGAGTCAGGTGGAGAGGCAACAGAGAGCTCCAGGCAAGAGGGAATCCACGTGTCCTGGAGACAGACAGATACTTGCCTTGGCTTCCTGTTCACTTTATCTCTGACTCCCTCCTCAGCCCTTTGTGGGATGATCAAAACTGTGAAGGCTGCTATCATTGCCTTCCTCAGTAAACCAGCCTTTCAGAGCAGGAGCAGTTCCATTCCATGAGTCTGTACCTCCTCCGTGGTGAGTTTTAAGATGATGTGCAGTGAGAAGGGGACAAGGAGGTAAAAAGGTTTGTGTACAGAGGATATAACTGGTATTCGCCACCACCAGGTTCTCTAGGGTCTCACTTCTCTAGCAGCAAAGGTGGTCAACAATCACAAGAGACATTTTTCCACTTGTCACTCCCAGACAGAATCACAGAATGGTTTGGGTTGGAAGGGGCTTTAAAGCCCATCTAGTTCCAACCGCCTGCCCTGGGCAGGGACATCTTCCCCTAGATACCCTTTTGGATATCTGAGCTGCTCGGGAATTAAGGCAAATAGCCCAGCTGTCCATACCAACAATAAAACTGGGGTATTTACCCTGGAAAATGATGTTGTCACAACATTGCTTTGGGAACATGGCACTAAATTTCATTAAGTCATTAGCTATGCTAATATGGTTTCTTTTACAGTGGTGGGCACATCTGGTTTTTCTGGGTTAATCTGTAAAATTGCTAATGTTGCCATCCAAATATTGTCTTGTCAAATGTCCCAGACTAAATTGTCCCAGATTTAATCAGTTGGGCCTCACACCTAATCTGGTATAAGTAGGGTTTGGTGTGTAACAGTTCTTCCACTGCTGGCTGCATATTCCCTGTTCTCCCCTTGCATCACATCTGAGCATGTGGCACAGCCTGGGTTGGGTCAGCAGGGAACAAACCTGACAAAACCAAATTTGCCTTTCAGATCAACCTGTTGAACTGATCTACACAATCACTGGGTCTCAGGAGGGGTGGGAGAGGGAGAGACAAGCACCACCTGGTGCCTTGCCTGCCTGGAGTTGTCCTGGATTGGAGGAAAAATTAAGATGTCCTTACTATGAACATTTTGGTCCAGGAGTTCCTGGCTTAATGTAGAAAAACATTGTTGCTTGTCTATTCCAGCCCATTAGACCTGGCTGCTTCTTTATTTTTCATGATTATTTGATAAATTGCTTTCTATTAAAATAATTAAACCATGAATTTTCATGTTATTTACAGTTTTTCTCATGTTATTAAGCTGTAATTTGACCAAGAGATAGGAGCATAATTTACCATATGATTGCATAGCTTCTAATGTGTGCTTCTGCAGTGAATAGCAGCTATTAAGCTAAGTGGTTTGCCCTGTAAAATGACATGATGTCATAATATTTCTCTGAAAATATAAAATTAAGTATCATTAAATCCTATAATTAGGTAGCTATAGGTTATATTTGCAACTTTAAAAATGGAGCCAGGCAGCCTGATTCTTCTTTCTGCAGTATTCCAGGAATTCTGTCAAAACTGTACAAGAGCAAGTGTTGTGCTTTACAGAACACGAGCTGCTTCCCCAGCCCTGCATTTCAGTGTAATTCCCTTTTTGTTCTCTTTCCAGGAACTGGGGTTTTCCAACATGTTTGTAACAGCAAAGCAGCTGTTCCAGGAGCGTGTATATTCTTTTTTTAAATAATAAAACCTATTTTAGTGTCTATCTTTCTTGTTCTTTAGAAATCCTGTGGATTGCATAGATGGTAGTGTATGATTGATTATAAACTATTAATTTCTTTTCCTTTAGACAAATGTGTAGGCTTCTTTTTTCCCTTGTCAAATTTTCTTAAAGTTTTTGGCAGGTTTGATTATTTGCTGTTTCTTTTGAATTTTTACCTAGTTCTGAAATAAAATGGCTGGGGTTTGCTTCATTGTGAGTTTAGCCTGATTTCTGTTACTTCTACACTTCTAATTTATTTTTTTATTTTCTAAGACACAAGATATTTTAGCGATTGCTGTAGTTAATTGATGTCTGGTGTTTCCCCTCATTACCTGTATTCACTTTTTCCTGTGAAAGTATACAATGTATCTATATGTATATAATATAATTCTTGTTCAGTGCTCTATATATTTTCAGTTTTTTTAGAACAAACTGTTAATTTAAAGATTATAACGAGTGACTGCCCTTATGTTAGAGGGATGTATCACAGCACTGTTCTGAAGATGACGGGTGATTCTCTGCTTCTGAGATATTGCAATAAATCTGGTGATGGATACAGTGAAATAAATGGTTTGTGCCATCTACTGGCGCCGGTGGGAGCTGCGGGTCAGCTCGGAGCCGGAGCTGTGGCTGACTCAAGTGTGCAGTGTGGGAAAAGAGGCAAACTCACTGTAAATAACTAGAATTATTATTTTATGTCTTATTATTATATGTCTTATTATTTTATGTCATATTATATGGCTTATTATTTTATGTCTTTAAGAGCTAACTAACGTTAAATTGAAAGTGCAAACACACATTTTAACCCTTTTCCCACCCCTGCCTTCCCAACCGTGCTCTGCCACTTTATCCCTGTTTTTATAGACTCTGAAAACATTTTTTTTTACAGGTAGGTCGGTCATGTTTTAACAGAATGGAACAGTCCAAGCTGATGGTGTAGATTGTGCTGTGAATGTGAACATGGTTTGTCTAGACCTGTTAGCCTTTCTATAATAATTCCTAATTACAATGTATGTCATGATCACTTATAATTAAATATAACCCCCTCAAACACATTCTCCCCTATGGATTTTCTCTGAGGTTTGTTCCTTTGTTAAGCCTGGAGTTAAAAAGCTGCTGGGACGGGAGACTCCAGCCTAACTCAGTGTAGGGTTACATAAGGCCTTCTAGCTGAAACCTCTTTGTATCCTACAGCCTCATAATAGGCTATTGTATTTTCTGGGGTTTTTATAAGGCTCAGATGTCACACTTAATTCGTGGTTGTTTCAGTATCATCAGTGTTATCACTGGTGTGTTTAATTTGGTGTACATTCTGATTGTAAATATTATTTGTTCTTTCATTGCTGGTTTTTGCTTCTTTATCTCTGAAGGGCATAAAGAGTGGATCCACAAATGCTCCAGTGTCCCTCTAGTTAAGGTTGTTCTGTGCAAAGGGAGAAAATCCAAGAAATTATTTGTGGGGAAAAAAACCCTTTACACTTTTAGAAGGTTGTGTGCTTCAGTATCATGTTCAAGGGTCAAGATACTTCACTTGCTTACATGCTCAAGAACTCATTCCTAGATGAAGTGTAGTCCACAGCAGAGACACCTGGCCTAGAAATGAGGACTCTCTGGGTCTGCTTCAAGTAAAACATGGTTTACCCTTTCCATAAGAGAGGTATTTACCTCATTTGCAAAAGGCTTTTAGATTTGTTGGTTAAAAATACTGTATAAGCAGCTAGTAATGTATTTTTGTGCTGCTTTCGATACATACAGTTAGTGATCTAATTGTATATACTTTGAAAAGTTGGATGGGCAGGATATTAAAATTCTTTAATTTGGAATTATCTAAATGCATATGCATGTATTAAAACATATTACCTGGTACAGGTACAAAAATCAATACAGTAAATTAGTTTGATTTTAGATTGTACTTCAAAGTGTAAATATCAATTTAAGCAAAAATAGTATTGCTTTCAGAAGAGCGTAATTTTACCCAACTATGAAAAGGTGGATTAAATACAATTATATATAGAAAGGTATTAAAATACTCAGCTTTTTAATATTTCAATTTTTTCTTCTCTTGCAGGCAAATGCCCCAAACAATCATCTTTGCTTTTTTTGTGACTGATTGTTATGCCTGGGAAAATGAACTGCAGTAAGTGCACAGTTAACATGAATTTTCATGGGGGGGAAAAATAGTTAGTTATTGCAACAGTACAGCTACTATGATCAGAGCAGTGACTCATGCAAGTGAAGCATATAATTGTCCATGTCATTTGTTTGAAGTCAGCTGGGTTCCAACATTCTTGTTCCTGTGTATAGCTCTTAATTTTTCTTTAGTTCTTTTCCCTTCAAAGTCTGCTGGAATTTGCTGTGAGGTTTTTTTTATATTATTGTTAGAAAGATATCAAGTTGTGTCTGACAGCCTGAGAGGGCAAAACTGCTGCGCAGCTCCATGTCCCCAGCTTCACGTCCCCAGCTCCAACCAAGAGCAAGGCTGAAAATATGTTTCCCATAGGACTCTGGCACATCTCACATTTTCATTGTTTAAACCAGAAGAAGCTCCTGATTTCTATATTCCTTCTTATTCCCTTTTTAATGGCTGTTGTTATTACTCTTACACTCTTTGTTACCTGTAAAAGGCTGGGAATTTGGGTTAGGTTCACTCCAGTGGGAGGTATTGTAGACTGGAATTTAAATCTAACCTACTTCATATTGCTGGAAGAAAAGAATGCACTTTTACTCTAGGCAAGCTGGAAACGGCTGCTTAGGTTTGAAGCAAACTTTTACCTTCTTTAATATACTAAACACACTTTGTCTGCAGCCTTTTGGAATCAGGAGAAAATGGCTGTGGATGCTCTAATATTTGCAGGTTTATACAAATGTTTTTTAGGAGATACTGCTGTATCCCAGTGATTTAAAAGCAGTGGTTTTTAACAAATTTATACAAAGGTGTTGTTGGCTTGAGTTTCACAGGGTGTGCAGCTCAATCCAATGCTGTGGATTTACAAATACCTACTGATTGCAAGAAGACACCCTTAATTTAATAGGAACCATTATTTACCTAGTTAGCAGTGAATTCATTTCAGGTGGGGAGTGCTTTTCACTAATAATTTTGTTTCTCCTAAATTCCAATTATGTTTTCTGTTCCTCTGCATTTCGATCTTGCTGCCGTGGATAGAACTGGCAAGAGTCCCACAGCTTCCATATGCCATGTGTACATATATCTGTAAGGTTTTTATACAAATCCCTTACTTTATGGGCTTGTGTCCATGCAAAACACAGCTGTCTTGCATTTGTTCCCGACACGGGCGAGTTGACTCATTTCAAGACAATGTGGTAGTAAATATTTCTTTGTGACAGGAACTGGCAGGTTCTGTTTAATTCCAGCAGCAGGGCCCCAGTGCCCACCATTGCCATAAAAACACCTGCAGCAGGATTCGTGGCGCACAGCATGCTCTCGTCCTGCTGAGACAAGAAAAGAAGTAACAGCCACCGGTTGCTGACCTGGGTTAGTCAGCACACAGATTTTGTCTTCAGAAGACATCATGATGGAGACAAGCTGAGATGCTGCGGGAGGCTATGAAGAGCCAACTGGAATGACTCTTAATACCTTCTATCATTTAGTCATGAGGTTAAAAGATAAGGAAAATCTCCTTTGAGAGGAGAGATGGTTGGATAGTACTGGTGTAAAAGTTAGTCATAGAAATTACTACCAGTGGAGAAAATATGCCCTTAGACCAGAATCAGTAGTTGTGGGCATTATGGGAATCATTGAATTTGGTGATACAGAGTCCATTAATTATTGTGGGTCACTGACAACTAGGAAGGTTGCTCTGGATGCAAGGGTTCCACCACAGACGAAACTCTGGGCTTTGGTAGGTGTTGTTGATCCTAAAGGATCTCTGTTGGAGAGAAAGAATGGTAGAGCCTTGGATTGCAGGAAGTCTCGTGCTGTTCCCCCTGAGTAAAACATTCTGTAGCTAAAATCAAATGGAATTAATCTCTCACAGTTATGTTTTGTGTCTGAGAACACAGTGAAGGCAACGCACCGGTCATGGTAAGGCACTGAAGTTTAATCTGTTACTTTTGTACTGCCAATTAAAACTAAGCAAAGGCTGAGTCTCTAGGGCCTAACAAGCCTGGGACAGCCTCCCCAAGCCTTGCATCAAACCCTCCTCTCTGTCTTGATGTCTTCCCTGGTATTCTGCACATTAGCAGCAAACTCCTCCATCCCTCCACCGTGAGACTTACACTTTATTTTTTTCTGCCTTCTGTACTGATTGTACGGCCCTGCTTTTAGCATCAGCACAGGAGTGATCCAAGCTCCTCCTCTGACCTCGTATGGCTTCTGTTCCTGCTTACACAGCCAGGTCTTTCACATGCCTCCTATGGCACTGCCACCCCTTTCCGTGTTCCAGGACAACAGGGAACAGACAGCTGGCGTTGAAAGCCCAGCGAACTTGGAGTCAGGCTTCTCTCTGCTCCTACAGTTTATAACCTTAAAGGAGCTCAGCACAGGGTCCAGCCCTTTATGCTTCTGAGGACAGTTTGTTATACTGGAAGGTGAGAGAAGGGAGGGTGAAGGATCACAAAGGAGTGAATGTCTGTTCAAGGCAGACATCTGATTCTCTTGATCTGGACTTGAGAGCAAAGCCCTCTGCATGGTACAAACAGTGCCAGGCAGAGGCTGGCTGCTGTCTCTGGGGGTCTGGAAGGACAGGGAGCAGGATCTGGATTTCTCACATGTCAAAAGAGAAGGTTTGGTGGTAGGAAGAACAGGAAAGGGAGAAGTATGTGTATCCTTCCTCTTCAAGTTGTCTTTAAAAAAACATGAGAAGTTATTAAAAAAAAGCTGTTAGGAGGTAAGACATTGCTACTCCTCTCAGCAGGGCCTTTGTATTTAGGGCCCTAATTTGCAAAGTCACTTTCAGGTCCACATGTATCAGTCAGGTCAGAGATTTGACTGAAAGGATGCCTGTTCCCAGTGCGCTCTGCTTGTGACAGAATAACAGCCAAAGAGCCTGATTCTCCTTGCTTTAATGTGAATGCAACACAAGCTTCACTAGAAACTAGATTAGGGTCTCATTTATTGCAACAGGACCCATGTAGCAAACCACCTCACTCCCTGATTCCTCTCCCGCTGGAATTTTCGCTTACTCTGTCTCACCGGCTTCGCTCCCGGTTTTACCCTGGCTGTTGGAATGTGCACAAGCACGGCCCAAAGCGAGGGGCTGCGCTGGGAAAGGTCAGGCCAGCCTGGGGCACAGCGAGGAGCCGGCTGGGCAGTGGAAAGTTACAGCCCTGAGCCGGGCTGCGAATCGCTGCTCCTGCAGGAACTGCCCCGCTCCTTGGGAAATGTGATACCTGCTCGGGAGAGTCCGTGTGGAAAAGGCTGAGTGCTCTTCTTCGAAGTGCTCCTCTCGTTTGAGAGGAGGAGAGTTTAGGGTGATCTATCACGTATCTTTAATAGTGGAAATTTTCTTTAATCCCCCTAATCTAAATCTGCTACTTATAGTTCCCAAGACTGCAAATACTTGTGTTCTATCAGTATTTCTTCACTGAAAACTATTGTCATCTCAGGCATGATAACTCTGCATGAAAATGATAGCAAGCATGACTCAGTATGAGAAGAGTGATGGACAAAAATAGAATGGGATTTGATAAGAATTGACTTGTCTTTAGTCCTTCCTCGTGTATCCTATCAGAGCACACGTACACAGCTGGGCAATAATATTTGCTTGTAGCTGTTTGTGTTTCACAGGGGTATGCAGTGGAAATCAGTGGTAAGTCCCAGTGTAAAACTGTCTTTCATCCACAAGAAAGAGCTGTTTGTCCAAATTTCATTTGCTGGATGTAATATGGGATTTATCTTTCTACTTTTGGTACGAACTCATTCAATGCTGTTTAATTTAATTTTCCATTACATTCTAGTAACTGCTATAAAAAGGTCTGGGTGAAGGTTCATGACAACAGTCCAGCTATTTGGCACAGTTTTTCTGTAAACAAATCAGTGAATTGTTTAACCAGTGTGAAGTAAGAATTCCCCAGTGCCTTGTGAATGAATGTGCTGCAGTTACAAAGAGCTTTCATTGACTGGTGTGAACCTCCAAAAGAAAAGGAAGTACAGAAAGAAAACCTCATGAAATGCATGTTGCAATTGTAGCTGGGGCTGTGGGTCATGCAGCATGTTTTGAGTCTGGTTATTTGGAAAGGATGGGTTTTCCTTACTGTAAACTGACTGTTCTGCTTATATTTCAATAATGCCTCAAGTCTGAACTCTCATTCTAACACGTGTTGCCCTGACGGGGATACTATGACATTATTTTTCTTGCCATAAAAAGTGTGTAGCTTAAATTAATGAAGTACAATATTGTTATTCTCATTTTGAGGGGATGAGGAGCTCTAAGGGTCGGACTTGCCAACTGACTTTCAATCAGCGCATCATGAAGGAGTCTGGCAGAAGCTCTGGGCTTTGTTCTGGTTCCTCAGCTGCAAATCCCTCTGCTTCCCTGTTTGTCTTCCTTTAGCTGGGAGGTGTCATCCACATCCTTGGCACATGGCTTAGAGCTGTAACTGCTGTGTGGGCTGCACAGATGCCAGACATCTTCTGCTGTGTCTATGCCTCGCTCACCCTTAGCTCAAGTCCTGGAAGCTAATTTCCAATGGAGAAAGGCCTGGTAGCATAGGCTGAATGTCAGCTTTTTATTTAGATGACTTGGTAGTAAGGAAGTGTTACACTTACCTATCCTTATTCCAACCTTTGGCTTCTGCAGAGACATTTTCAAAGCATTCATGGAATGCAGCCTTTGCCACAGTCAATATCAAAGACCTTCCTGCAAAATATGTTAAATTAAGTCCTGACAAATACGGGTTTTCTTCTTTGCACACCTTGTAATGATCCGGGCGGTTCTTCAGCAAATACACAAGCTTAGCCCACATTCCCAGTCATTTCTCCCAGCCGTGGATCTCTGCAGTTTACAAAGGCAGCGATAAGACAGGGAAGGGATCAGGAACTTGTTGGTCTTGGGAAGCCTGTGAGACCTAAACCAGCAGTAATCTGGGCTGTCATGGACCTGGAAGTGGTTTGGCCATTCTACTTAGAGACACCCAAAAATATAGACGTATTTTATAGTGTTTGAAATACCAGCGTGTCTCTAGAAACTCTTACCAGAAAAGATAAGAGGTGGAACAATTCAAAGTGTATCAGACAAGGCACGTTGTCAGTTCAGGGTGACTTTAAAATCCAGGGCAACCTGTATGGCTGTAAGTACTGGGAAGTGCATCACTCACTGATGACTAAACTCTGACACTGCACAGCGACAGCTCAGAATACGAGTTTAGAGTGTCACTAGAGATGTGATTTCCAATGCTGGTCAGAACAAGCTGATAGCAGGCACGAAAATGAAACCATATAGATAAGCTTTGGCAACATACCTCACAAGTGTCTTGCAAATTACTGAGTATTTAGCAGCTGCTTGCTGCTGTTTTGCACATCCCTTCTCTGTGAGAGGCCATGTGTTAACACTGAGTCTAAGAAAGAATTATTTGACTCAGTAATGACAACCTTATGCAATAACTGCAGCATTTCAAACGTGTCTTTCATGCTTTTAGTGCTTCTAATGTGCTGTTCACACAGGAGTTCCTCATTGCCTCAAAATGAGAATAATACTGTACTTCATTAATTTAAGCTACACATTTTTTATGGCAGTAAAAATAATGTCATAGTATTCTTGTCATGACAACACCTGTTAGAATGAGAGTTCAGACTTGAGGCATTATTGAAATATAAGCAGAACAGTCAGTTTACAATAAGGAAAAACCCATCCTTTCCAAGGCCACACAATGGCTGCCCAGCTTTGTGGTAATAGCAGCAAGAGAACCTTTAGAACAGGAATCCAGCTCCAAACCCCTGTGCTATCTGTGATCTGCACTACCCGTGAAATTCTTAGCCTTATGTCTTCCTCATGAACTCCTCCATAAAATACCATGGTGATAAGATCCATGGATGACCACCAAGTGCCCATATGGAAAAAGGGCTGGAAGTGACCTTCTAGCCTTGTTCCTGACCACTTGAATGGACATTGACAGCTTTTCCTGAGCTCTGTTCCCATATCAGTGAAAGAGAGAAGAGCAATATTCTGAGCTGGATCCGTGTCCCTATTTAGTTATATACCTAATCATGTTCTTTTCCATGAAGACTGAGGTAAAGATGACATAAAGACACATCTCAGTATGTTCAGGAAAGTGTCTTTTCTGAGAAACTCGCAGGGCAAAAAAGGTTCAGGCACAAATTCTGCACTTAGGAAGCTTCCTTCTGTGTGGAATCCTGTTCTCTAACAGGCCATCCAGTTACCTCGTGTGGAAAGATAACTTTTATTTCGCAACCAGATGGCTAAAATGTAAAGAGAGGAATCTCCTTGTTCTCTATATCCTTCTCTTTTGTGGGCCATACAGCCGAATTATTCTTCCATTTGAAAACCTCGTTCTCAGTTCTGGCTGCGCTTGGCAGCATCACCACAAATTTTCTTGGGATATTAACTGACTAAAGAAAGATATGTCAGACTTGCAGTGTACAACACTTAGAGGGGATGCTGAGACACGAATGTGCAGTTCCATTAATAAAGGTAAGCAGGAGGATGATCTTTTGTTGCTCTTTAGAATACCTTGGGCAGGCTCTGAGAAGGCAAAGTCTTTCTTCTTCTTAAAGCTTACAGTTCTAGATGCCTTTAAGACAAGAAATAAGCAGCAGGTGAGTGAGTGTTGCTTTTCCTGTTTTAGCAGACTCCCCCCGAGCCGCCAGGGATGGTTTGTGACCTCTGGCACGACTCTTTCAATGAGGCTGCAGCAGCCAATGTTAGCCCAGGCTGCTCTCAGAGTGCCTTGGATACTATCTGTGTCCATGGAGCTGTTCGGTGTGAGTCTGGCAGGGTGGCAGTGACTTGCAGGGCTTGTTTAGCATTCCTTGAGACTGCAGAAGGTCAGCTCCAGCACTAACAGAACTCACTGCAGTTCACAACACTGTGTTTTGGCTATGGCTTGTGCTTAAAATCCATCCCTGGCCAGTAAGTGGCCACAGATTAAAAGAAAGGCACACTGGTACTGATTAGGAGTGCTCTGTGACCTACTTGGGAGAGCAGAAGGGATCTACTGTCAGGCTCAGCTGGAGACTGCAAAAATTGGATTGAATTTATCCCTGTAGTCAGCCAGTGGTCTGGGAAAAAAAAAAATCTTGCTTAAGGCAACAGATTGGTTTGTTGGTTTTTTTTTTTTTGTACTTTGAAACAAACTATATGGATTTGGATGGAAGACTTAGTCTTTTCAACTGGGCCCACACACCAAGAAAACACAAATTTTTATGTTTTCTCTCTACTGTTTTAGGAGCTGGTAACTTTTTTTTTCATTTGACTCCAAAATGAGTATCTTAACTTCGGTTGGTTTAAAACAAACAATTGGAATATGTGTACTTGGAGCCAGTTCTATGATCCTAGGAAATTCAAAGTTGGTTCATCAAGTTTGAGCTTCCTTAAGGAATAGAAAATATGAGTCCCCCAGTAGCATAGCATAGGGTATGGTTGTATTGGCATAGCAGTAGCATAGGGTATGGTTGTATTGAAATTGGATTTATTGTCCCCTGGGCTTGCTGGGTCACAGTGTGTCCCTTGGTGTTCTGAATACCCTCAAACTTAGCACTTGGGCGGCTGCAGGGCAGTGAAGGAAAAAGAGGAAGGTCAGGCATGTTCTGCGTTGATAAACCTGGCAAAAAGCCTACATGGAAGAGCTAGTAATTAAAAGGATCCTGGTTAACTCTGCGTGGCCCTGTGGTGGGTCTGTAAAGGAGCAAAGCCTGGTGTCTGCCCCCTTTTTAACTGGTGGTGCCAGCTGAAACTCTTCTGTTAATTTTAGTATTAGATCCCCACATGACCACTGAGTTTGATGTTTAACTGTATCATGTGTCCCCCTTCTAGCAAACTCTGAAATTACTGAAAAAAAGTAGAGTCCCACAGGACTAATGGGAATTTTGATTTTTGCTGTTGTTGTTTTGTTTGGCCCTTTTTTTTGTTAAAGAACACTATAAACTCTTTTTCAAATTCTGAAGAAATCCAAAGTGCTGCGTGTGAGGCTTCACTGCCGCCTCTCTTTCCAGCACAGGGCTGGTGTTCTGCAGCTCTGGGCATTGAGTGACTCGACATCCTGGGAGAAAATGCTGTCCTGGCCAGGGGGCTGCTCCCTGCATTTAAAGTCAGAGCTGCCTGACCCACCCAGGTAATTTTTTATTGCGATTACTCTTGGTTCTGGCAGAGTGAGCCTGCCTTTCTCCTGAGCTGGCTGTAACACAGGTACCAATGACCACCGTAATCTATTTACTTCATTTTCGGGTGAAAAGCTAAAGAAAGCCTGAATCTGAGTTGATTCTGTGTCCTGGCCTGAAATGTTACTGAGCCTGAGATTAGTGACGTGTGCATTTTGAAAGCAGTGGATTGAAGGCACAAATTATGAATTGTAGCATTTTTAGGCCCTTACTGAAAATATATCCCAGCAATTTCAAGGGAAAACAGCTCCCACACCAAGGAATGCGACTGTAGCAGGCTGCTTCGTGTGTATGTAGTTGGGTCCAAGTAAAATTAAATCCAAAGTGGCAGTGGCCCAGGATGAAACTTGATGCTAATTGTACATAAATAGCAGAGGGACTGTCATATGACAGGCTATAATCAATAAAACATTCCTCTTGGGACTAATCTGCATGTCAGGTGTCCTCACTGGGACGGAGTGCTGGCACTGCTGTGCACCCTGAGTCAGGAGTTGTTCTGGATTTATTCCTCCCAGAAAATTAATTTCTACTTCTTTTCACTAAAAGATCTGGACCAAGCAAATGAATTAAACATTCTGTGGTGCAGATGCTAAACACTGTTATCTACAGTTTTGATTAAATGATCTGTGTGTAGAAGTGCATTCTTTGAGTAAAATTGACTTTTTTCCCCAATAAGAAATTCAGGATCTTTTGTTTCACCTAATTAGAAAACAGAGCTCAGCCTTGGTAGATACTATTCATGGGTTTTGTTCTTTGCACAATGTCACATGTCTGGAATTGTTCTAAGACACAAATGTGTTTAGTAGATAAGATTTTTAATTTTTTTTTACAAGGATCAGTTTGGTGCTTCTTGTGATAACATCATAAATAGCACGTTGAGAATTTGTTTGCTGATTTTTTTGTTGATCCCAATTTCTAACAGTTTGCAGCTACAATTGCTTGTAGCTCTAATACTATAATTATTTCTGAAACTTGACATGTAGGGAATTTTTTTCCTCACTAAAATTATGTAGAGCTGTGTTAAAATGATAATGAGGAAAAAGAAGTGGTGGCTGCAAAGGAAACTGTAGAACAAGGGTTAAGAGGGAAGGCCTGTAATGGCTACAGTGCCAGATGTGTGATTTCATTCAAGTGAAGAGGAGGAACTAACCTAAATAGAAGGTGTCAAGAAGATGGGCACCTGAACTGGAGCCACAAAATATTCTGATAGAGAACAGTTCGTATTTGTGAGTATTTGAGTGAGAGTTCCACTGACTAAAGTCAGTGTAATCAGATTTATTTTTAACTACATACCATCTTCCTTTTCGTAAGATCTCATACAGAACTTTGTTACGGGAGTTTCCTACAACAAAGTGAAAATCTTACTGTGTAAATGCTTGGAGGGCCACAGAATTGTATGGAAATTGGTACGTTATGAAAGGCTGTTGCAGGAATTTTCCTCCAACTTGATAAGCTTTAAAATTACCAAAAGGAGTTAAGTTTAGTTCTCTACACCAAAGAATTAAAAATGCCTCCACACAGAAGAGCTCTATTAAGAGGTGCCCCTCCATGTGACAATTTGTGCCCTCCCCTGGCTTTGGAGGATGTTTTTGGCATCCTGCAGGTTGGGGGCTTGCTGCACACAGCCAGCTCCCAGCTGACAGCTACATTTGCAGCCGCTTCTGGCAGGAGGCAAAAGTCTTCAATAATTAGGACAGAGCGAGGCAGTGTAGGAGCTATTGTGGTGTTCTCTCAGAATACCCCGTGGTTTTCCTCTCTTCCCTGTGCTTGTTTCTCCCTGTTTCACGAGGGCTGGGTGAGGCTCATTCGGAACAGAGCACAGGTGAAGGTCTCTGGGACCTTGAGCACTTCTCAGAAGGGTACAAATAAGGCTTGAAGGGTGCTCTGATTTGGGCCAGGCAAGAATTTATCTGGGATTGGAGGAATCCTCGGGGATTTTCCAGCTAAATATTTAGTTACTGAAGAAAAGCTTCTGCTCTCATTTTTACCACCATTTACCATTTTTGCTGCTGAGTCCCTTATTTAAGACTAAATTTATGAGACCTTCTATTAGATCCAGATTCCATTTGGAATCCTGAATTATCCAAAGCAAGAAAATATTTTTAAAAATTATTTTATTTTATTCCAGGCAATGCTGCAATCTCTTCCCTGGCCTTATGAGGAACATCTCGAAGCACAGTGATGCCCACATCAGACATTCACAACTTCCTTCTCACCCAACCAAAGAATCCCTGAACTGTATCTCCTCATTTCCCCTCTCTTAATAGTCCATTTTCCTTTCCCACCTTCTTGCATTACTGTCCTGGCATTCTCTTGCATGTGATATTTATATAGTTCTTAGCTGTAAATGGATTTCTTCTGGACCTTGAATGGTCTGGGAATTGCATTACACTCCAAGGTGACTTTGCCTGTAGTTACAGCTGTGTTCCCTGTGCTAGCAGGCACCAAAGTCCTGGCTCTACTCTGCTCTTGTCATATGATGCATTTTTCCTCCTTAACAAGGAATTTCCTTGAAACAAATTGTTATTTTTGGCCTAAAATCACCGGACGGTTTCTGATATCACATTGTGATTCAGCTCTTTCGTCCAAACAGGTGAAGAAACCATCACTATTTTACCATGGAGCTGTTGATGTTTGGTATTTAGAAGTCTTGAGCTTCTGGGATTGTCACAGATTTCCTGGGATGAAATCCTGATGTAATTCTGAAAGAGGAATACAGATTAAATTAGTGTAATTTGCCTTTAAAAGATTTCCCTTTCATGTGATAATCTGATCAGAACTGAGGCACTGTTTCATATTTTATCACCCACGGAGGAGAGGTTTATGCCAGGTTCTTGCCTCATGTTTGATTCAGATATTTGTGAGCTGTTGGTAACCGGGAAAGCCTCTCGATATGGTTATGGCATGGAGCTTTCTGAGCCTCTGTTCAACATTATTAATACTTCTCTAGAAATAAACCTTTTTCTGAAGGCTCAGGGGCTTTATTCCATTTGGATAAGCATCGAACATTTCACATGACTTCCAAAGTGCAGCAAGAACGTTTCTCTTGTGAAATATTTTTCTTTTTTCTTTCTGAATTTTCATGAGTGATGAAGGAGTTATGCCTCTGCAGCTCAGTGTCAATCCACTGCATAAACTCACCTGTGCTATTGGAGAGGGCAGGGTGGTGACTGAATTATGACTTCTTTTCTTTCTAGGAAAGATTAGTTTATTTTACAAATTTCAAGTAATATTTTCAAACTGGTTTAAAGACATTTGGGTTTGTACCTAAGACAAATGGCAGGAATTTGACCTCAGGTGCAACCCGAACATAAATAATATTTGGAGTGAGGGGGGATCCGAACTATATTAGCTTCATCTTGAAATGATTTATGTGAGTACTCACTTCTTCACATTGTTGCATTTTTTATTAACCTGTTTTGTCTCCGTTAGATTTCTTTGTCTGGACAATAGAACACAGTGAAGAACATTTTAGTGGAGCTACTGGAGGTGATGGGCCTGACTCACGATGACTGAGACTCATGAAGAATGATCATCTTTGTAAAAGTTAGTCACAACAGAACTGTCCCATCTTATTTGGGCATCTAGGAGAGATGAGAATCCCTCTGCTCGGGGGAATGGGATACAATAGTGGTACCACTCCATGCAGCGGAAAAGAATTCCACAAGATCCAGACAGAGTTCTTGTGTGTTTCTGGTCAAGGCCAGTGGTGTGGGTGTGCCTTATCCCATGGCCTTCATTGCAGGCACTGTGAACTTCTTGAGGCAAGAAGAGGGTGTTTGGGAACTG
This sequence comes from Rhagologus leucostigma, assembly GCA_013397725.1. Lineage (NCBI taxonomy): Eukaryota > Metazoa > Chordata > Aves > Passeriformes > Rhagologus > Rhagologus leucostigma. Next base: position 1,761,135 of record VZTD01001039.1, on the reverse strand, counting down.
CTTGGCATGTTATGGGTACTAGTGGAAAGAATAATAATAATAATAATTAGGAAGAAAAGGATTTCTTGGTTTTTAGCATGAGGCAAACCTCTTGTCAAATGTGCTGTGGAAAGTGCTGACCAACTGAGTTGAAATACGCTTGCATTTGGTGTGGGATCTGGAAGTGTTAAACCTTAAAACAGTTTACACGCTGCTGAATTCACCCTGCAGGGAAAATGACCCTGAATTGGAAGGCTGGAACCTGTTGCTCAACACAGCAAGAAGCAGAGCACAATAAAATTTTGAGCATCTTCCCCTTAGGCCTCAGGGCTCCAAATCCTGTGAGAAGGTTGGGTTTTGCTGAGTGATGGGGGTGATAATGTTGCATTCCCTGCTCAGAAAGCAGTTGCTAGGGCTGGCATTGGGGTAGGGCTGGGAGGTGGAGAGGAATCCAGAGTCCTGAGGATCTTCTGGCTCCTCTTCTGCTTCAGAAGACATTTAGAGGAGCACCTTTTCTGCAGCAGTAAGGACGACGAGGAACATCACGCTGCTCAGTATGAGCTGGAGCTGTGCTTCCAGGAATGCTCTTGGAGCACGTGGGATGCTGGGCCTTGTTTTTCCCTCTTGGCTCGTGCTCCCTGTGCCCACATCCATTCTCTCAGGTAAACGCACTTGTGTTTTTTCTCTCTTCTCCTCCCTGTAGAACTGGAACATGTGCTCCACTGGGCACTTTCAAAGTAGGTTATGGGGTTGTTTGGTGCTTAAACATCAAAGTAATGTTGTGACCTAGTAGGTAAAGTGGGTTTTGAGGCAACTGTGTGATTCCAGGTAGTTCTTGTAGAATGGATCTGCAGCAGCCCCTTAGATCTTCCTCCTCTGGTAAATTACCTCTTCTCAGGTTATGCCACACAGCTGTAAATGTTGCTGCTTCTTCACATTATCCTGAAATTCCTTTGGTTTGGTCTTTTGCTTGACTGGGACTGCAGCATAGTTCTGACACAATTGGTTGCATCTCAGCCAGGGTAAGAAAAAAGCGTTTTCAGATGTCACCAACCACCACATTGGTTCGTACAAATCTGAACTCCCAGTCCTCCAGTGCTGTTATTATTGACAAAATAGATGGGGTTTGTTGGTAGCTGTTCATTTATACATAAGTTCGTGGTGAGAGAATGAGGGAAGTTTTGTGCACATCAACTCTAAATTCTTTATTTTCGTTCTTGTCAGACAACGGGGTGCAAGGGAATAAAGTTCAGTGGAGGGGAAAAAATACTGATGGCTTGAGGTGTTCATTATACATAGCTATGACTGTATTACCTGCTTAATGCTTTACTTTCTGTGATTCTGAGCCTGCAAACTTGATGAGAAATTTATTTTCACATTGAGAACTGGAGCACGTGCAGTTTATAAACACGTTTTATAGCATGAGCAGTAGGTTCCCTCCAGCTTGCTTTACTAGTACTGGTTTTTGCACGGCTGGAGTTTTCTTGTTGTAACAGATAATCGCTTCTGAGATGAGTAATGGCACAGAATATCAGAGTGGTTTTTTCCCTGAGCAGTCAAGGACAAATCAAAACAAAAGATATGTGAGCAGTCCCACCCAGTGTTGCATATTTGTGATCATTACATACAGGGCACTGCTCTTGGAGAATACGCTTGGAGTCAGTGTGTTAGCTTCAACTTCAGCACTTGTAGTGTGGCCAGAGCTGGATTTTAAATGCTTAGTATTTCCCATTTGTAATATCTCTTAGTTAAACACCAGTTTAAGGGAGATATTCACGCAAGAAGTTCCTCTGGTGTTCCATGTGTGCACGTCTTTGAAGGATCACTTGGAGGTTGGGTCCTTATGTTGTAAGGTATTGCAGTGCTGAGCACCCTTTTTTCTCCAAAAAAAACCCCAACAAACCGACTTTCATTATCACTTTGCAATAAATAACTTTTCATATCACTTTTTTTAAAAAATCCTTTTTTCCTCCAGTTTGATTTTGTCAAAGGCCCAATTAAAAGTGGCATTCGGTGGTCACATTTAGAGATCTATTTAGGCACAGAAAGACACCTCGGAGAGTTTTCAGAAGTGTTTAATATTTAGAATGTTTTCCCACATCCGAGTCTCTTCTCTGCGCCGCAGAAAACAACCCCTGCTGAGAGAAAAGAGCAGCTGAATTCAAGTGACTTTCTCCCTGTTTAGCTGGAGAGTGTGAGGCTCTTAGAACTTGTTCTCAGCTTCAGCTCAGTAATTCAGTGTTTACTTCCCTGGTCTCTAGGATCCTGAGGAGGAAGTACATAATATGGCTGTAATTTGAGTACCACTCTCTAGTCGTACTCTGTTTTATCAAGACTGACAAGAAAAGTGCTTTAGACCATGGAGTAGCTCTCAAATTCATTTAGGCTCCCATGCAGGGATACTCCCTGTGTTTATTTAACAGCACTCTGAGTTTCTGAGCACCGAAATAAATTATTTGCAGAAAAACCCCAAAATTTGTCTGTGATAAATGTGAACCTGAAGACTCTCCCTGAGCTATGTCTAGCATGAACTTTATTCACTGTAGGGATCGTGTTTATGTGATTGAAATTTTTGACAGATCTTTTAGGATGTAATGTTTTGTTTCTCATTACATGAGCAAAACAGATTATCGATGGTGAGAAAAACTGAAGGCTTTGAATTACAATTTGTTTGCTGCTTCATTATTTCAGTATCCCACATTTACAAGTGTTTAGCAAGAAGTTAAACACTTTAAATGAAAGATTGTTTAGAGAAGTAAAGAAAATACTGGCAGCACTTTCCTCTCACGCTGTCTGTGGGTGTGTCAGACAGTTTGCACATTTATCAGAGTCATATCCATCAAGGTGATTAATTGCAGAGTTTTGATGAATTCTCGTGTGACCAGAGATGGTAAATATTACCAAATTTGTGAGGGTTTTGGTTGTTATTAGGCTAAAATTACTAAGAGTTCATATTAAAGCTGCAGTTTCAGGAATTTGGTGATTTGATTTTTTTTTTCCCAAATCATGTAGCTGGCATTTATTTGTCCTTTTATACTGACAGCACTTATAAACAATAATGCATCCGTAAAAAAATGGGCACTAAAAATTAGTCATTAGGGGTTTTCAGCCTCCAACTCCTTTAAGTCAACACTAGGATAAATTTGGCAGTAGATCACAGGATTGTTTAGAAGATGAGCCTGAGAATTACCTAAAAAGTGGTCTGTTTAGCACCATCCTTAATTTGTGGGTGTGATTTTTATGGTCAGTAGACACCAATTCTCTTCCCTGGTTATGTCAGCATAGCTGAAAGGTGCAGGTGGGAATGGTTGCTTAAAGGTAATGGTGAGAAACGAAGCCCACTCCTCTTTTCGGAGCTTTATAAATTTAATAAGAGACAGTAGGGGCAAAGGTCACTTAAAGCAAAAACCCACAGCACTGGATGCAGAGCTCATAGCCAGAGGCACCCCCACTTACACAGACTTCCCGGTTATATGCTTTAACATCATGCATATTAATAAACTACGATGCATATTAATAAACTACAATGCATATGCATAGCTTTTCTGAGAACGAACTTACTTTTTTTTTAGAAAGGATTAACGTAGTCCCTCCTCTGACTGGCCTTTTAGAGCATGTGTATTATGACCGTGAGGGTCTTCGGGGGTTTTCTCCGATAAAGGCTCGAGGTCTGCCTCGCATCTGAACTTTCCAACTTTATCTCTAGCCCACGCACAGTTAGGGTGTTCCTAGGTCTCTCTGGATCCAACCGGTTTAAATTCTTCACTTGGTGGCTAATTGGCTTCATTGTTGCCAACTTTTCATTAGCACATCCTGCTGCTCCACTTACCTAGCTATACTTGTCTACTTTTTTGAGGTTCTTCACCTGGCGAGTTTCTGTTTATTTAAGCATTAAGTGATTGGTTAACCATATGCTGGCTATTGCATTGTACAGAGAGCTGTGATTCAGGTTATAGAGGTATAGAGAGCTGTGGTTCAGGTTACAGAGGTGTCTTGTAACTCGAGCTGTGATTCAGGTTGTATAGGTGTCTTGTAACTCAAGCTATCATTCAGATTATACAGGTATCTTATAAGTCAAGCTATATAAGCATCTTGTAACTTTGACTCCTGCTATAATGTTAACTACTAAATATCTGCATAGCAAAGTTATTCTTAACGTGCATGTAATGTTTCCTAACATGTTCTAATGCAAGATATTTCTTATATTTCACTACCCATGAAAGCCAATGCTATAGCAGCTGTTTATCACATAATGAAGACTTCATGGCATTTTGCTGGGGGGGCTTTTGGATTAATTGTTCTGCTTCTCCTAGAGTAACCACATGAAAACACCAGAAGTTTTGAGAAATTCCAGAATTCAGGTTTGAATAAATAATTGCTCAACAGTTAGCCCACGAATGTTTTGCTACGTGTCAAACTTCCTAATTACCAGTTTGCCACACTACAAAGCAGACTGGCAGCCTATCCATCTGAATAGTGGAAAGGGTCTGAGCTTTAAGGCTTAATTGTATTAGGATGGTAAAGCAAAGCCTCTGTGCAGAGCTGTCACCTTCAGTGGGTTTAGGAGTTCACACAGGTTTGAAACTTTAAGGTTGGAACTTGCCGCTGTGAAGTTGGCTGATGTCACACTGAGTGTTTTGGATGTGAAACCACCTCTGAGCGTTCAGAAATCCCTTAAATGTTTGTGCTGTTCAAGCTTTTCAGAAAAGCTGTGAGAGCCTCATTAAGGAGCTGCTGCTCTGTGTTACAGAGAAAGTTTTGCACGGAGAGTGGTGACCAGGACAAACAGCAGCAGCTCTGAGGTAGCTGAGAACTGTCCCTTTTAACCTCATTGCAGTGTCACATGCTCAGTGGGCATTAATAAAGCTAAACTTTGACGATTATTCTGCTGGTGACTGATCCAGCTGGAACCACTTGTTTCTAAAACTGAAGAATTAAATCTTACCCTAATCTGATCCCTCTGGCTTTTTCATGCCACACCACCCTCTGGCTATTGCTGGGGAAGAGTCCTTCTGGAAGAGCAATCTATTTCAGTTACAGAACTTTTATGTAAGAAGAAAATACCTCAAATATATTCTGTTTTATATTTTGATCTTTAAATAGAGAAATCTACCGAGTTGTTGTAACTTTATCTGGTCAGCAAAAGAAGTTATTTTGCTGTTGGCTGAAGATCTGTGCCTTTGCAGGATTGCCTCAGTGGCTTAGCACATCTTGCAAACAGTTAACTTTCACCTTCTTTGCTTGCAGCAGCAGTGTCAGTCGCTGCAGCCCGTGAAAACTGCGTGGGAAATTCCCTCCAGTGCAGCCATTTGGAAAAGATCCCTTTCCCCTGCAAACAGAACAGATCCCGTTCGTATCCTGGGAGGAAGGACTGCTCCAGAACAACCTGCTCCAATGACAGCTTTGAGTTCAGGCAGAGATTCAATTCTTTTCTAGCATATCATTTACACAGTTTTTTTTTCACAGGGCTGATTTTCAGTGGTAGCGCTGCTGGGTTGGGGTTTCTCTGAGTTCTTCAGGGAGATTTCTTATTGATGTACAAACCCATCAACTTTAGTTTTGCTGTGACATTGCCTATATCTACAGCCACATGGAATCCAAGAGCTTTGTTTGCAGTCTTGGATTCCAAATAATTCTGTGCTTTCCAGCATCCTCAGAAGCCAAGGTTATCTAGAATCATTTGGATAAGAGGTAAAAAAAAAAAAAAATTACAAATCAGCCATAAACTGAAAATGGCACCTCGTGGTCATTTGGAAGTGATTCTTGAATATTTACTTTGTGGTAATGGGCACTGAACTGTCTCAGTAAAATATTTTTTCCTCTTATGATGATTTATTTATTCAGTTTTGAAGTAGTAAGAATCTAAACCCATGGGCAGTTACTATAACAACACAATAACTACCGTGACATCTTGTTAAAGTAATAATTTCAGCAGTGGGTTCAGTGGTGAACACAAACACAAGGACTCCTCATTATATTGAAAGGATATTTTTGCAAAGAGTCTTGCATTATTTGGAGCGTGTTGACTCTGTTCCAGATGTTTTACATCCTACCTGATAATCATAGGCTGTGACATGAAGGAAATACAGAAATAACTGCAACTCTCACTTCTTCTTGTTGATGTCGTGAAGGTGTGTGCTCAAGTCAGCCACACGTGACCAGATTGCCTGGGAAAGCAAGGGAGCAGAAATAAATGGCTCAATTAATCATTGTAGAAAAAATTCCAGATCTCTAAGCATTTTGCCCGAGTGAGGAACTGAGGATTAAACCTCAGGAGCAGCTTTAAACATTTCAATGAAAAGGTCGCATGCAAGTGGCTTGTGGCCAATATCACTTATCCTGGCTTTTGTATTCCCTGTCAGTCACAAAGAGGGAACACACACATGCTGGAAGAAGGTAATTGTTGCAGATTAAAGCCTCATGTGGAATGAAAGAGCCATCAAAATTCTTTATAGTTGCTTGGCATGAGTTCTGATAATGCAGAGTTCTCTTTTCTTATTATTTTAAAATGCGGCCATCTACCACAGACTAAACAAAAGTCCCCCAAGACAATAGGAGCAGCCTGTGAGTAGAGTGTGTGGAACTGCTGTGCACAGCTGGAGCTGGCAGGTGAAACGCAAGGACACAAGTGCTTGTTCAAACAGGAAGATTTAGATTTCTCTTATTTTTTCCCCCCTGTGTTTAACTTCGTCTCGTATTTTAGCTGCAGATAAGATTTTGTTGTTCTGCCATATTTTAGATCTATCTACCAGCCTTTATTTTACGTGCAGAGAAACATCTTTTTCTCTTGTTGGGAGAATAAAACAGGCCCAATTCCCTGGTGCTGGGCTCACTGCTGCATGGCTGCTTGTCATGGAAACTTAAAAAATAAGAGTTGTAAAACTTATTTCTTATGGAACTCACACATAAAAACAATTTTTGATACATTATGTATGATAACAGGGTTAAGACATGTATGAAAGACACCTTGATAATTTTCTTCAGGGTTGTGCTTGAGTAAGTTACGCACCAAGGAGGAACACAGGACATTTTCTTGCAGTCATCTTCTCTCTCCTGCCAGTCATCAGACATTGTGCAGCTTTGTTGCTGGTAACATTTGAGTTTTGCACAGGTGTTGACCCCTCTGTGCTCCCTGTTTCAGGTCCCGTTGTTCCTGGTTGAAGTTGATGAGTGCTCTTAGTGCACAGAAAAAATGCAACCCAGTGAGGCTTCCACCTGCTGGTCCTCAAGATGTCAGCAGTCACTGACGGGCACAGGCCTCCTAATTCAGAGGTGATTATTTTTGCTTTGATGCTTTTTAGTGCCTTTGTTGGCATATTCTGAGCAGCATGATCAGAAAATAAAACCAATTCAGGCTGACAGATGCTGTCACACATTCAGTGTGGATGGAGTTCACAGAGATTTTGCAGTTTTAGGTTACCTAATACTGAAAAATAACTGCTAATACACTATCAGCAACTGCTTTAGGTGATAAAAAGCCAAAATATTATGCTCAAGTATGTAAATGCAAGATACTCTTTCAACAAAGCATTGAAATAAAATACCAATAACAAAAACATCTTAAAGAGAATTTTTAAAGGAAATCATGCAAACATCAACTGGACTCAAATTTTCTGCTTGAATTTCTGCCAAAAATCATTCAAATTTTTGTCGTTTCGCTTTTCTTCTGTCCACTTTTTGATTCAGACAACTGTGGAATTTCCTGTTTTGTTTTTGTTTTGCTGCTGCAACTAAAGCAGCCAACAGCCAAGGTCATTGCAGAAAACCAAACTTTCAGTAAAATTGGAACAAAAACATGCCCTCCCTACTTTTGCTGTTTCTGTTCTCTGACCAATTTCCTTTGTAGTGATTTAGTCTTTCCAGAGTCTCCGTGTTCACTCATCTTCGTGTTTCTTCTTGTCCACAGTGAGCCCTGTTTCCCTTTGCACTGCCTATTCCAGTGGGGGATGTGTATTTTTAGTTATCTGCTGTCCTTATTTGAAGAGATTTGTCCCTGCACTGTATAAATGTACTTCTGGTTGTTCCTTGGTGAGTACCCATGCACGGCAATTTTATTAAAGCTGTGATTTGCTTTCTCCAAACACTTGCAGCTATCACTGATACAGCTGTAACAGAAATTCCTGGGTAAGAACACTTGGAGCTTGTCCAGAGTTGCTTTAATTTTTTAGTTGTGCCTGTGCGCAGATCAATTTCAGATTTTAAAGAAGAACTATTTCTGTAGCTATTGAGATTCATTTTCCCTGACACTTTTCCATAGCTATTACCCTCATCAGTGGGATATAAAAACACAATATGATGATGATGATAATAATAACAACAACTTATTTATTCATCCTTAAAAATATAGTCCTTTCTGTTTGTTTTCAAGAGGTTATTCAGAAGATAAGCAGAGCATCTGGAGAAAATATATTTGTTAGCCATATATAGTTTAAATATGGACGTTTGTCTACCAGGGTTAAAGCAGCAGTTGGGAGGAGGAAGCCTTGAAATGTTTTTGGTTCATCACTGACTTTAGGCTCCTCCGTAATTCAGAGCCTCACAGAGCAGATCCAAAGCCCCCAAATCCTCAGGATCCCTTCCTATGGCCTTGGAATGTTTTGTCCTCAAGCCTCAGCTGAGAAGAGTTTGGAGGAACTTCCACCCACAGTGTTCTCCCTTCCTGAGAAGGGCAGATCTGACAGCGTGTTTGGGGTTTCTTTAGAGATACCCATTGCACAAACTTCCTTTCTCTGGGGCTGCTTGGCCAGCAGTATCATTTATCCCAGTTTCAGGGGAGGTGTTAAGCCTTTTGTGGGAAGCAGACCTCTCCCTTTTGGACAGGACCGACATTTTGTAAGAAGAATTGTAAAAAGCTGGATTAAAAACGCACCAAAAAAGCTGATTCTCCAAGTTCTTCTTGGAAATAACAGCAAGGTGTTGTACTGGATTCTTGGGCTTTATCAATTACTTGTAAACAACCTTAAGCACTTGGTGCTGAAGAATCAAAGTATTTTTCTTTTAATGCTGTTTTTAAACACAAAGAAGGCCTCTCTGCCTGGGTAGCAAAAGGATTTCAAGCTTCTACTGGATGTGTTAGAAGAAGAAGATATCCCTTAAGCCCCATATTTTAGATCTTATATTAATGCTTAGCATTAATATTAATGCTTAGCAGGTTATTTCAATAACATGCAAGTTAAATTCATATTCTGTATTTGTTGTTGATGAATTTGCAGTGATAATTGTGAGGTTTTGTGAAACTGGGGTCACCTCTGTCCATCGAGTGTCTTAAAAGCGAGTAGAATTGCAGATTATACAAACTTTTCCATTTGCCAACAAAATGATGAATCAAGTTCACAGCACAAGCAGCCCATGAAGCAGAGCAGGAACTTGAGGAGAATGGTCTCGCCGCCTGCAGGTTACAGAGAATCTCTTTTTTAATAAAAAGGTGCAAAACCTCTTCGAACTCCTGTGCCTGTAAATAAATCCCCCCACCTCGGCAGGGGTGTCTGGGAGAGTGAGGACTGGGCAGGACTGGCGTGCCTGGCGACGAGATGCGATTCCCCATATCTCAGCTGGGGTCAGCAAAGTCAAATAAGGGAATGGGAGACGGGGAGAAATGTCTGATACTTCAGGCATGCTGCCTGCCAACATTAAGCAGAGCTGCCCTGGAACAGGATTTAGTAATTTGCCTTGCTGGATTTGAGATCCAGTATTTTGCAGCACTGGAAATTGGAGCGGTTCGTGCCTTAATCAGGATGTTTTGGGTGGAAAGGCTTCCCCCTGTACCCACTGAAGCCATGCAATGGCAGTTTTGCTGTAATGACTGTAATGAGGCTAAGATTTGCTTGCACATCTTCTAATCCCACATTTCTGGGCTGATTCATGTCTCCATTTATTCCTGTTTGACCTTCTGGAGCCTGGAGGAGGCAGATTTGGCTTTTTGCCGTATTTGTCAGCATTAGTGAAAACAGCATCTCTAAAACTTCTTGAATTCTGGGTAGTTCAACAGAATATTTTAAGCACAAGGAATCTGAAAAACACTGATGTGCCTAAATCATTCTGCCATTTAAAAAAATGTGTAGTTTGAGAGCATTTCTGTGTGGAGTGGTTAGCTTGAAAGATGCCACTAAGATCTTCTTAGTGCTTGGTACAGTTTGAGGAAAAAAGACTGGGAAGACAGATTGTTTTCCTGAAAATTGTGGGGAAAAATGCATAATTAGGCTGGAGTTAAGAACTGTTTGTAAATAGGCGCTGTCTTAGTTCTAAAACCTGCCTTTAAATTTTTGGCTTGCAGCACTATTGTACCTGATAGTAAAATAAATGGAGCTGAGCTTGACTTAGCTTGATTGGGCTGTAATAGATGAGACGCCTGTTCCTAAAGTGCTGAAGTGAGAAGGTGTGTGAGGTCTTTGAAAATAAAACTGTAGGGAGAAATTAGAAGGAAAAGCTGTGTGAACGATTTATAATCCCTGTCAGTGCTTGGGAGAACTATTTTTTTGTTTCTAGTAGTCTTTAATAGCATTTCTACTGCATTCTGAAGTACTGTTTTGTGGCTTGAAAATGACAACTTTGTTGTTTTATGGTAAAATTTTTTCACACTTCAGTGACAAATAATTTTCCCTTTCCCAGCTTTCTTTTTTCAACCAGGAGCCTTGTGCAGCTCATTGCTGTCTGTGAGCCTTTTGTAGCTGATTGCAAAGCACCTTCAAAGCACATTCAAATCTTGTCAGCACTGGAGTTTTTTGTAGGGCAGCCCAGGACAGGACAAAAGATGAACATGCAGGAGTGCATAAGGTCATTTTATCAGTGTGTTGCCTTCTGAAGGGGTCGGTGACCCTCGGAGGGGTGGGCTGAGGTATGAGTGCTTCACAGTGAGATTAAATTTCACTTTATAGCTCCGTATGGATACGTGGATGTTTAACTGCCCCTCCCCTGCCTTGTGTGTGCTGTCCAAAGCTCGTGTCTCCTTCTGCAGGGAACAAACCAGTTCCCCACTGCTTCTGCCACTGAAAGAAACATCCAGTGGATGTGTAGAAGTAACTGCAAAGCAGGGAAATCTTTAGACTGACTTTGGTTGGGTTTGAAATAGGTTCAACAGGATCAACCAAGTACCACATTAATGTGTTGAATTCAATAGCACAGAAAAATTGCAGTGCTAGAAAATTAAAAGCTGATCTCCAGTTAACTCCTATGTGTTCAGCATAAGGCAAGAGAGAAAAAGAATCCAAATTAAAGAGTAGCATGTTTCTCATCCAGAAAATTATTCAATGATATTTTTGACTAGAAACACCACGAGCTGACTTCTTGAATCATCACACAAAGTACAGGGTTATGTCTGTAAGTAAGGCTGCGTGCGGGCCCAGCTCCAAATTTCGGTAAATTACGTGTTAAATTGAGGGGTGCTTTTTCTGAGTTTCTTTCCACATATTGAACTTCTGCTGCCTTCGAATTCTGTATCTTTAACTGGGAATTCTGTGCCAGCAATAAATGGATGAAAGTGGGAAGTTTGAGGACAACATGCAACTAAAGAGGCACAGACACCTTCTGGCCCTCCTCAGAAAGCTCAGTCTTGTCTGGTACAATTTGGCCTTTTGAAACATTTTTCTAGTACTTCTAGGCTGAAAAGGATTTTGGTTACCATATCTGGAAAACATTGGGATGAAAATTACCCTGGAAAGTCCTTCTAAGCCCTTTGCAAGTAAAGTTTTCCTTCGTCATATCATCAGAAAATGCTGTGTAAGAGAATATTTGCACCTGCTGTATCTCCCATAACTATCCTGAACTCAGCACTGGGTTTTGTGTTCCTATTTTTAAAAGCCATCTTGCTAAATAGAAACAGAGAATGTTCCCTTTGGAAGGGGAAGGGAACAGCAGTGCAGCATTAGGGGAGCACCGTGAACTTGGCATGCCTCGTATCAGCTGAGAGAGTGAAAGGAGGGAGATAAGAGAGCTGAATAAATTAGCATGGGGTTTGTGCGCAGGATACTGACTTGCAACTCTGGCAGTGTTAGAGAGGAAAAACTCTTTTTAAATCTTTCATGTAGCGTGAATCACCCAAGGGAGAGCTGGAATCGTCTCTGAAGGAATTTATCTTACCTGCTGCTTAAGATGGAATAGATAAACCCAAGGAAAATACCCTTGGCTTGCAAGCATTGGAATAAGTTTCTGCAGAAATAGATGGCAAAGCAGGGATACTGCAACCAGACTTGTGCCTGCTGTCTGCCAGGTTTGGAGTCCGTTTATAGAAGCTGGCAGCCTTGCCTGGAAAAAGAGCCAAGGAGTTGTTACAGCTTTCGAGAAAGCAGGGAAAACAAAGAGAAGGAAAAGCCACACAGAGCTCCTGTTTGGACAAACTGTGTATGATTAGGCTGAGTATGTTTGGGGAAAGGAGTGAGGAAAAGAAGAGTTACAGCTTAGTGGTTCCTCTCCACTCTCCAGTCTTTTTTTAATACGTGTACAGCAGCAATTCACTGCAGGGCTTGTCTGTGCTTAAACTTGCCTGCTTTAATTAAACTGACCATTTAAATTGGTGTTAATACCTGAGTGTGTGCAAGCGTTCAGTACTTTGTATGAGTTTTGTGAGCCTCTGTAAACTGCAGAGCAGATTTAACCGGATTGATGAATATTCCCAAATGTATTTGGAGAGTCTAAATTACCAGCAAGCAGTTTTTCCCATTCTTTCACTTAGCGTGGGTGTAAATGTTCTGTTTTGGGAAGTGTGTTGCGCTGACAGTTCATTTGGGATTATTCATGACTGTAGAGATTCATTCTGAGACTCTGTAAGAAGTAGGAAGTCTTTTCGTGTCTTGATTTTCGAGTCTTTTCTTGATTTATGTTGACTTCTGGGAACTGGGCAAAGATACTGGCCTGGAATTCCAAGGAAAAGGAATTGCTTGCTTACATTTGTTTGACATTTTGTAGTCCATGTGCGTATTAAAGGATCTGGAATCTGTCATTGATTTCTCCTCCAGCATGAGACTGGCAAAACTGCAGCTTGCTGCTTGGCAAGATGCTGATCATGATGTCAGAGCACGCACGCACCCACCCCATTTAGATATATGTTGAAAAATGGAAGTGGTAGCTACATTAAATGAAGTGGCTTTTAAGGGAGAAAAGCAATAATGAATCTAAATAAATGATACAGAACTCCTATAAAAGGATCATAAAAATACAAGAAGGTAGAAGAGTAGGCTATTTCAGTGGTGTGATTTAAGAGTATGAATCCATACATGATGAAATATTTAGAGAGAGCTGGAAACTTGTAGTTGCAATGAATATTACCAGGTGAGAGCAAACGTGGAGAACGTGAAAAAGTTCTCACCACTTGTATTTGTAATAACATGGGGGAGATTTATGCCTGTTTGCATTGACACACCTTCATGTACCCAGTGCTAACTAACAAAAGCGTGTAGTATTTTATACTTCAGCTGCAGGATGAGAGAGACACAGCAGGATGTGCTGCCCCAAACAACAGAGTAGGGGAAAGCGAGCACTGGCAGAAAATTCCTTCATCTGAGTGCATGGGTGGTATGAGTGTAATCATTCCAGTGTGCAGGTGAGAAACATCGTCCTCCCCTCTAAATTTGACTGGAGGCTATTATCTGCTTTTGTTTCTTGTATATTTAATGAGCATTTCAGGCAGGAGATTGAGAGGAAAGCAGCTGTGAAAACGATTTTGTTGTTTAAAATGAACTAACCTAAGTTGCATTCTGGGTTGGTCTGCCACCACCATCAAAAATTACCATTTTTTTATGAGTAAAGAAAATCCCCAGTCCAGCTGTGTCCCACCGGAGGTGTCTCATCCAGTGAAAAAGGCTTTGGAAAGGAGCTCCACGTTTTACTTCCACACAAGGTAACTCTGTACATGCAGGACTGGGAGCAGACCTCAGCCTAGAGCCTGGAATGCAGAAAGCAGCTGTTTTGCCTATAAATAAACCAAGAGCCTTCTCTGTGTGAGGCTTTTTTCACAGATATGCCATGGAAATGAGCTGCCGCTTTAACTGTTGGTGTTTAGAGTTAAAGTGTGTGGTAGTAGCAGCATTCACATTCTGATGTGTGAAAGTCACTCTGGCATCAGGTTTCAGCCTTATCGTGTTGGTATCAGGAAACCACTTGGGCTGCAAGAGTTAAATGTGTCAGCGTTTCTCTTCCTAATCCCCCGAGTGCCACAGGTTTATATCTTAGGTAGAAAGCAAAACTCCACTGCTCTTAGTCAAAAACATCTCCGTGCACCAGTGATTATTTTGTTTCAATCTCTTTGTAAATGCCTACATATTTTTAATAATTTAACGGAGAAGTTTACTAGGGGGTGGGATGGAATATCTATTTGATCTCCTGGGCTGGTTGGCTTTCTTTTCTTTTCTTTTTTTCTTCCCTTCGGTTTGTGGTTTGGGTTTGGTTTGTTTTGTGTGGCTTTTTCCTTCTCGTTTTTCGCGTGAATCCAGGGAGAAGCAGCAGCAGGAACTGCGCTGATCTTGTCAGCTGGCTCAGTGCCTGGGGACAGCCTCTCGGTGACCAGGTACTTCTGGGGGCTCTGCTCAGCCCTTGGCGCTCACTATCACCGAGTGACTCAGGTTCTTGCATCTATTTATTGCCTGTAAATCAATCGTTTAGTTACCCCCAAAACGAAAGGCTTCAGCTTTGCCTCACACTCGCTCTGATCACCTGTTCGCAGGCAGACAGCAGCCCACACCTGCTGTGTCCGTGCAGGTGCAAACACAGCAGTTTTCCTCATCTCGGAGTAAAGCAGGAGCTCCGGATGGAAGCAGCATTTCCACAGCTGCAGCCTCGCAAGCCGGGGCAAGAAGCGAGGCAGCCAATGCACTGATAGCGTTAGATCCCGATGGGAGACAGCAGCAGCCCGGCGCTCCCAGCTCCTGCAGGGAGGAGCAGCTCCAGCGCCGGGACTGCAGCGACTGCTGTCGGACAGGGATGGGCAGCAGCCAGCCCCTGGCAGCAGCGCTCGGCCGTGCTCCTGCTGCCTTCCAGGGGCTGGCTTGGGGCCACGGCTGCAGTTTGTCAGCGCATCTCCCGATTGCTTGGCTCGGAGGGAGGGGAGAAGTTTGCACCCTGAGCGTTTCTGTCCCTTCTCCTGAGTGGCAGCTGGACACCAAGGACGGCACAGCTCCTTTTAAAGGAGCCTCTTACCCGGTTTTGGACGCGAGGCATAACTCTTCCTCAAAGAAGCTCTGTACCCCTTCAGACTCTCTCCCTCTCTTCACTCCGAAGTGTGAATGCCCCATCTCTCAACAGGATATCCAATTCCAAAAACAGAAGGGAAAAAATGTTTTGGTTCTGTTTAATAGGTCTTGGCATTCTTGTATTGCCTTTGTGGCTTCTGAGATTTTGCATTCACTTGGAGGAAAATCTGAGGGGTTGGAAGGAGATGATCTTTGAGGTCCCTCCCAACCCAAACCATTTTACGATTATATTTCTGTGATTTCTCTATCCAAACTCTATCCGAGAAGTTCTTCCTTCTCTACCTTAAGAAAACCAACTGAACAAAATAATCCACAGTTGATGTTTTTCTCAATTAAAAGCCACCAAACAACAACCAAACAAAAACAACCCCACAAACTACACTGAAGTGAATAACCATAGTGGCTGTTCACACAGGCAGTTCTAGCCAGGTATTAGTCCTTCAAAAGAAGTTTCTTCAAGTTTTTCTCCTCAGTTTAGCCACTCAGATCTCAGAATGCAGCTTACATGCTGGCAGCTCTGTCTTCAGAGGTGTGATTTGTTAACAGAATATTCAGCCTGTTGTTTCTCTGACAAAAGAACCCCCTTTCTCTTATACAACCTCTTGTGTCAGAGATGTTAATGACAGCGCTTTTCTGATTACAGTTCTTCTGCACTGGTTAAAAGGGCCTTTCAAATAAGTCTGATCTCCTCCCAGTAAGGATGAAACGGGCCAAATTTCTGCCAGCGCATTTTGCTGTGGGAAGGGGGATTTCTTAGTTCTCTGCAGCTGGGTCCAGCCAGGTCCCTCTCCGGGACAGGTTTGCTGAGCAGCCCCTCTGCTGGGGCTGGCAGCTGTGGCCTTTCTTGTTCGCCAGGGAGAGGATATTGAATGTTCTCCCTGCTGCTCCCCGCACAGAGTGTGCCCAGGGAAACAGCCAGTGCCCAGGCTGGGGGCTCAGGGGAGAAAGTATGCTCTGTTGATAAGGTAATAGGCATCTGCAGCCTCGAGGGAAACTTGCCAAAAGCTTTCTCTAGTAACTGCGGGGATTATCTAAAAATCAATAATAAGGGTGGTAACCAGGGGAAGGGAAAATACATCTTCAGGGGAAGCCAAATTCTGTGAATGCTCCGTGAGAGCAATCATGGCAGGATTTAGGGTAATTGTAAGGCAAATCAGATTGAGGAAAATTGTTTTAAAAGGGACCCTTAGCTGGCAATAAGAGCCATATGTTCTTTCTTATCTCTGCAGAAATATCCACCTTTTTGAGCATATTGACCCACGTGAGTAGCTGCCACAGTCTTGATTTCTAGCATCTACAAATATACTTCTAGTGAAAACAATAAATTGCTCTAAATGAATATGTTACATCAGTCTTTGTGGCTTTAGCCTTCTTTCACCTCTACCAGTGTATGAACTGTGTCATTTTAATCTGCAGCTCGCAGGAACATTGGGATAAATTTCCTGAAGTCAGTGGAGCTCTCTCCTTTTATGCCAGAAGTGATTTTGGCTCATCTGCTGCTCTGTGTTCTTCCTTCCAGATGGGCTGGAGTGATGATGTCATCTCCTCTCATGGCACTTTGAAACACCCATTTGGTTTGTCTGTGTTTTAACACTTCATCCTTCCAGAAAAGCAGTAATTGCTCTGAACACTGAAATCTTACTTTGTCTGCAGTGCTGTTGCAGTCAGGAATATCAGCTATCGAAGGGAGCTCTTTAATTATGTCGTTTAACACTGCCTTAATAATTGAATCTGGGTAGGACTTCAGAAACACTGACTTTTGTTTCATTTCTAGGGGCAGGATTTGTACTCAGCTTAATTCATTGTAGTGTGCAGGAGCACCAGCCTTCGGGCTCACGTGTGTTTAGATTCAAACCATGAAAAATATAAGAAATACATCTACCTCCTAATAACTGGTGATCTGTAAGGCATTTTTGTAGCCTTTTTAAAGGTCTGCTTAAACAGAATAAGTGGGAGATCATAGAGAGTCGGACTTGGTGTTTTGAGAGACTTCTACATCCTGTTAAAAAAACCTGTCCATTCATCTCAGAAGGGGCAAGGAATTGTGGTTTATTTTATTTTTATTCATTACTTTGTTCTTAAAGGGTTGTGTGATATTGGGCAACTGTATCAAATCCAAAAAAATTTAGCAACCAGCAGTGTGAAGACCAGCTGCTACCATCTACCTCTGAGTCCTCCCAGACCTGTGCCATTAGCACTCCCTCTTTTCTTTGCCTTTCCTCCCTCTCTCCAGTGTTCATTTCAAAGGTTATTAAATGAAATCAATTTCAGCCTTCCCTTAGCCTAATGCTTTCCAATTTTTCTCTTCCCTGGCTTGCTGCGTCTCATCCTACAGGGATGTTCTTGTCTCCGTTTTAACCAGCTCCTCGTTTGAAGTGCTTTCCTGAAGTCCAGACTGATGAGAAAAGTGATTCTTCTAAATACAGGTAATAAAATAAATCTAATCAAAGGCAAATGCTTGGTTAGCTGAGAACTGGTCTTTTACAAATTTGTGTTATATTATATTGGATTAAGATTCAATATTCATTTGGCTGGGACACTTGCCTACATTTCTGTTCTGTTTTTGTTGAGGATACAAGCTTGAGAGAGTTAGGAATTTTTATTCAAGGAAATTCCAAGCTTTCTACTTTGGACTGTAGGAACTCCTTACATCAGATTATAAATATTAGGTGCATTAATTTCTTTCTTAATTGCAGAACTGTACCTCATGTATCCTTAATTTTATTTATTCAGATTCCTTAGTTTCACATAGGCCTAAACTGCACCTGGATCTTGGCAGCCAGACAGCTGGACAGAAAATTACTGATGCAATTTTAACACCTCAGTGTTTGACAGAGGATATTGCTGGCCCAAAGGATATATTTTTTAATTATATTAAAAGAAGACTTCAAAATGCATATTTGTTTGCTGAAAACCATATTGCTATAAGGAGACCTGCGGGTAAGTTTTGAATCTGGGCTTTGCCATTTCCCTAATAGCAGGAGTTTTAATAAAACATGAAAGCATTGATTAAGAGGTGCTGTTTCTATTGAAAGGTACTGTTCTTAATTCCTTTTCTTTTTCCCTGGGAGAAATTAGTCACCCTGTAGCATTTTTCTGAAGTAGAAGGTAAAAACACTGATAAAATCAGTTTGGAATCGAGGCTAGGTCATTATTTAAATATATTACACTGTGCCTATAAGGCTTATTTTTAATAGGAATGTAACTTCTTCTGCCTTAGCCACTTAGATTATAAACTCTTGGGAGCTATTTTTACACTGTAATTCCCAGCACAGCCTCAGGCTCAGTGGTCATGAGGTGCTTCTGCTCCGTGGATGTGATTAATCCTGGTGATTGTATCATATGCAAACCTCCTCCATGCAGCAGTGAGAATTTGGATTAAGGTTCCAGAAACATCTCATTTGGCATCTTTTCTAGACAAAAGTGAGCAGGAGCCCAGCCCTGCTCGGGGTGCTGTCAGGAGCAGTCCCACGGAAATACAAGAGCATTTGGGACCTCTTAATTAAGGAAGCAGAATCTGGTTCTTGGATGATCCGCTGATGATCCTGACAAAACACTCTCCTTTCCTGAAGTGCTCCATTCCTTGGGCTACCTAAAGCTTTCCTACGAAGTGCTGTAGAAATAATAAGATCATTTATACCTCTCCACTTCAGCATTCTCAGCTCCTGGTGGTTTTCCTGGTGCGTTAATCCTAACATTTCTGCAGTGACCATTACTGCTGACACTGGGATGTTTTTCATGTGGGTGAGCCTGTGAGCCAAACCCTTGGAAGGGGCGTGAAAAGAGTACAAGTGTCTTGTTCTGTATTCCCCGAAATGATGTTGAACAGTCTTTGTCAGTATCAAAACTGACATCTCCTGGTTTTTTTCAGCTCCCCTGGAACCTTGTTTTTATCACTTGCTTGGAGTACAAAGGTGTGTCAGTAAAGTGAGATGGATCAAAAAGCAAACTATGGAGACCTTCCTATTCAAGGTAGTGCTTGTCAGGCATAACGTGTTGGGTTTTTTTCCGTGTTCTGGCAATGTTTTTATGGCAAATTGTGAAAACTCACAGGTTTGTGATGGATAGGTGGCTTTTCCAGGTGAGTTCACCCAACTTCTAACTGAAACTTACTCATGAAGAAAATCTTACTGGCTTCACCAATAGAAAATCACCTCTGTGGAGAGTATAAATTATGGTTCCATGAGATGTACTGGGTTTTGTTGTTATTATTCTGATGAAAACCTGTATTGATTTTCTGCTATTTCTGTTTAAACTGAAGAAAAAACGTGCACTCTATGCTCAGAAGAATCCAAGAGGAAAAAAATGGATTAGTTGGAAATTTAAATGAAAGAAAGGTAATAAAGCCAAAGTTTTTGCCATTACATCAATCGTAAGTGAATTGTGGTTGGTAAATCTGCCTTGTGTTCTTCCTAGGAACAGCAAGCACAGGCACGTGCTGACATGCAGCTTGTGCTACATCTAAAGAGTGTAATTCTGCTCCTTTCAAACTGCTGTTCCTGACTTTTGCTGGTGCAAAATGAGATTTATAAAAGCTCCCTAACACCAAGGTAAATTTGAGGCTGTTTGTTGCTCATGAAGAACAAGACTGCATAAAAATTCACCTTAATTCTGTTGGTGCTTATTAATTTTGTTTTGTTTTGCTTCTGGGGCCTGTCTTCATCTGTTACAAACATCCTAGCATTTCCTTCATCTTCTCCTCAAAAAATAAGAGTTATATTTCCTTTTCTGCTTTTATACATTTCCTTTTCTGCTTTTATACCTGCTAGCTGTGGATATGTAAAAGAGAAAAAAAATCATTGTTTCTTCTGTTACTCTGTGAATGCTTCTTAGAGAAACAGGTTTACTGCCTAAGTGAAGAGCTGTAAAATTGTGTGTTTAGAAGTTTTATTTTTGATAGTACTAGAGAGAATAAGCTGGAAAACAAATCCAAGTTAGTTACCCACTTCAAAACCCTGCTTTTAAATTATTTTTGAGATGAGGTGAAGGGTTAAGAACATATAGTATTGATAGCATGGATTATATCTGCTAGATATCTTTTGCTTTTTAATAGATACTCTCAAAGAATTGAACATGGCAGTTTGCCAGCATTTCACTTCTTGATGACATCAGTGGTAACAGAGGGCTCATACTTCGTTATTTATTTGGTCTGCTGACGAAACTGATTACTTGGAATAAGACCACGGACTTTGTCTCATGCTGTAAATCCCATCTTAGTAAAATATCTGCTCAAGGAGTAGGTGAAGTGAAAGTTGGATTTCCCTTCATGGAATGTTTGCAAGCTTTTACACTCTTAAGGAAACATTTTCTCCGTCGCAGCAAGTAAATCTTTCTGCACAGCTGGTGCCAGCTTTGAACTTCTCAAAAAGAGAATAATAAGTAGAAGGTGTAAAGCTTAAGCATTTTTGTCCCCACACTGTCTTCCTCTTCCAAACTGCGCTGGAAGCAGAAGCCCTTGGGCTGTGCCTGTTCCAAGGCTTTACCTGCGTCTCCTTTAGGTGCGGCAGTCTGGGGAGGGGAACTCTCAGTGCCACGGGCTCAGGGTTGGTCTGCCCGCGTTTCAAGGGGTTTACTTTGGAATAGCCCTTTAGTCCTTGGGACCAGCTTCCCCCTAGTGGTTGGGATGCATTCCTTGGTGGGTTTGATCCAAAAGAAATCCAGTTTGCATTTTTCCAGAGCACTCTGTGTGTGCGTGGCCTGTCTGCCCGGTAACCTCAGTGAGTTTTGGGAATGTGGACAGGTATTATTTCTACTTTAGGGATGGAGAAGCAGAAAGTCGAAGTCACTCTCCTGCCACCCCACAGTGGGTCAGAAAGAGAAGCCTGAATCTCATTTTCCTGCTCAATGGATTCTGAGTAGTCTCTGTATCCATCACCTTAAACTTTGTACACCAGCCCTCTGCTCATTATAGAGGAAATTCCTGACTCTTTTCCGTGTCTGCTCTTTCCCCCATAGCTGTTAGATCCATTCTTGAGAAGGAAACAAGAAAAAAAGGCAACGTTTTAAATCCTAAAACACTCTGGATGTCTGGCAGTTAGACAGCATTAATAATACATGTATCTGTGTGTTTAGAAACCCAGTAAAACCCTTCCATTTCTCAATGATCCAGAAGAACAGCTTGTTCTGTAAAAGGCATTTTCTAACTATAGACAGGTATCAGTTCCTTTATTGACTGGATTGATTCCTTCCTCTGCTAATGCAACTGCTGTCCTGATAAGGTGACTCTGACCTGCAGCTTCACTTCTTTGGTGGAGGGGATGAAGAAAAGTGGTGTTTTTTCACAGTGCTGTCAATGTACAGCCACTGCTCATTGGTGCTTCGTAACGTCAGTTGTGAAAGCAACCGATCATCCCGAAAGTTCCCTCATTTCTGGTGACTTAAGCAGTACACCACTCTATTCTATTTTTTCCATCAACCAAATACATTAAGGGAATGAAAGCAGTCAGTCTGGGATACTCCCCGATGTTATTTTTGTCTCTGACCACAAATTTAATTTGTTCAAAAGCTGATAAGCTTTATGTTTTTGTGGGGATCCCCACACTGGAATGAACTCCAGGCTCCCCTTGCCCGGGAAGCATTTGCCAGAACTGCTGATGGGATTAGGCAGCTGGGAGGAACTCCAGAGCAGGTGAATTCCAACCTTTGGAATTCCTTAAAGGCGTGGTTGGAGTGAGTGTGAAGTCAGTCTGGGGTTTTTAAACATGGACTTAAAACTTTTTATTTTAAAGGATTCCAGAGGTTTGAAGATGCTTGTAAACCATACCAGCAGGAAAATCGAGCATCATAGTCTTAAGATGTAACAGGAAGTGAGTATTCTCTTGGCCAGAATATTCCCCTACAGCTCTGGGGAAGAGGGAAGTTGGGAAGGAATCCTAACAGAGAGACGAGAAGTGAAGAGCTACAGTCTCCAGTGGCCTCAGCTGAGAGATACAGAGAGCCCTGAGCACGAAACTTCGCTGCGTATCTGGAGAAAGATGGATCTGTTCTATATTGCACACAGCTGGAGAAGGGGAAGCACTCAGCCTTTGGATGTGGTGTGTGCTGTGGCTGCCAGCAGCCTGCTGCTTCAGAATGGAGTCAGCACTGCACTTGGGCAGAGCCGGGGTGGGGGAACACAGATGGGATTGCATTAACATTAATGGACCGGCTAAGGAAGAGCTGACAAGGTAATGTACAGCTTTAATATAGCAAATTTCTTCCTTGTGGAACATGCCCAGCTATAACAGTTATTTTCAGTGTTCAAAATGAGTCCTGAGGAAGATGGGGGTGAGATCCTGGTCCCTGTTTCCATCAAAGCACCCACTTCTCTTACAGGGACCCGACCTCCCACCTCACTTCTTCAAATGATTGCTCAGACTCTTGATGCTGAGCAGAAAACATTTAAGCTGTTTTTCTAAATGAATGTTTATCATGTGGTGTCCTTCCCCCTTCCCAGGACAGATTATTAATTAAACTGGAGGACTCAAGAGCCCGTCTGGAAGGAATTCTGGATGGAGAGGAGGTGCAAACCCAGAGGACCAACATGAAATGCAGCCAGATGTTCTTCTGAAATGGAAGAGGTAAAAATCCAAGCTCAAAAGGACAAAGAAAGGGAAAAAAAGGAGAAATCTTGATTCTGGAAAATGAGAAGCTGCTTATCAGAGGAAATGTGGATGTGTGATGCCAGGGTGGGGCAGTTTTCTCTTCAGTTCCTGTGCTTCCTCTGAAGTGGTTTGACTTTTGGAATCTATGAAATAAAGGTGACGTGTTGTTTGTTTCCTGTACTGGGAAAGATGGAATAGGAAGAGGGGGCAGATTTTACACCTTTAATATTGCAGGAGTAAGGGGTTTCCTTAATGTCTGTTGATATTGAGAACAGCCTGAAATGGCCTTTTAGCTTTTTACTGGAAAAAATAACAGGAATATCAAAGGATCATATTAGTTAGGAAAGAAGCATACAGCCTCACTATGAATTTTGCATTTGCTGTGGTGTGAAGGCAACCACTACATCGGTGGTGACAGTGAAGATGAATTCTGGGGATGCAGGTGAGATATCCTAAAGCTTCCACCTTCTCCAGGGATGTCAGTTTGCAGGTCACAGTTCTACTCTGGGGCTAAGGGAAATGGATGGATTGGGGTTTTTTTTCTTATTCTCTAACAAGCCAGATGCTGAGAACTGAGTTGGAATTCCTGTAAAGTCAGTGGTAGGGATCTCCCTGGGAATAACTGCTTGGAAATGTGCTGTTAAGTGCTTTTCTGCCGCACATCCCTCTTCTTTCAAGCTGGGATTCAGGCCTGATCAGCAGTTGGTCACTGAACCTCTGCCCCAGTGCAAAACGGACAAGTTCATCCAGAGCCAAGATGCTCCAACAAGTTCACCCCCACTTTCCTGACCTGCAGAGCTTTCCAGTGCTCTGGAGCACTGGAATATGGTTGGAACTGTGCTCTAGGGTATGTACCCCCTGGAACAGCTCTGTTAACCTCTAGCAAGTCCCTTGAAACCTGCAGTGCTGGCCCAGACATTCAGTGCAAACAAAGCACAAGCTGCTGCAGCACATTTGTGCCAGGGTTTCCTGATTCCAGGCGCAGTCAGATATGGCCTAAAATGAACCATTGTTGTAACAATGACAAGAGAGGCTGGGGTGAAAATCATGTTATTTCCTTTGGAAAGAAAAGAGTTCTATTTTTAACTATTTTGCCCTTAATCTTACTATTTCATTCTAGGAGTGTTTATAGTAGAGAGTACAATACTTCTTGTTATGATTGTTCTTTGTGTGACTGGGATATAAGTAGATGTTCTGCAGCAAATTGTCTGGGATACAGAGTCCAAAGAGATTGTGCTGCAGGAAGTTCTAAAAAAAACCCCAAACCCTTACACAATCCCCCACTCACTC
Organism: Rhagologus leucostigma; assembly: GCA_013397725.1. Taxonomy (NCBI): domain Eukaryota; kingdom Metazoa; phylum Chordata; class Aves; order Passeriformes; genus Rhagologus; species Rhagologus leucostigma. The sequence goes on along the minus strand of VZTD01001039.1, from coordinate 1,737,104 downwards.
CCTCCAAAAAGCCATAACCCAAACAAATAAAAACCCTAAAAGGCTGTCACAGTTCCAAAATAACTGTAAAAAATGCGTGCTAGGCTTAAAACAGAAGTCTGGGGGAAATGACTGTCAGATCCCTCAGTGTATTTGAGAAGCGATTTATGTACATCAAACAAAAAATAAGAAACACACACTTGGGCTGTGCTTGTGTGTTCTCACTGAGACGAACGAACAGCTCCTCTTGTTATTTGCTTCCCCATCTTTATTAGCAGCCATTTGATCTTCCCTCCCCTTCTGCTTCCATTAATCTTCACCAAAATGGCTGGAAAGAACTTCTGTTGTGGTCTGGAGTGTTTTCCTGAGATTATTTCTACTATTTCAGCAAGATGGATGCTCAGAAGGACTTTTTGATCTGGGCTTTACAAGCCTTGGGTCCTGCTCAACAGTAAGTAGCCAGGAGAGAGGAGAGGGACTGCTCCCTGTCATCTGAAACAAACTTTTAATTCATTTCAAACTGTTCTTTGAAACCAGACATCGGTAAAGGATAAAAAAATTCACAAGTATTTTATCGAGTACAACCTTCTGCCTCAGCCCATTGTTCTCATTTATGGCAGGGGGATTGTGTCCACAGCCATGTACGCACAAATTACACATAATTTATCAGGCTGTGATCTTTTCCATTATTTTACAGGATGCTGCCTGAAGGAAACAGCAGAGCTGGAGGCCTGTGTTGAACGGGTGATGTGTGAAAGGGGCTTGTGGCAGTGCGTTAGGATGGAACACAACTCACAAGTGACAGGGAAGCAGATTTTTAGCATCTCTGTGCCATTGTTTAGATGATGTGTTTTACTGAGGTTTTGATAAAGCTGTTACTTAAAGAAAAATCCCAAAATCTATCCCCATCATGGAAGCTACCTGGTTATTGCAAGATGGTTTGCCTGAGGAGACAAATTGGGATGTGCAGCTTCTTTGGATAATTTTGTGCTCTGATCTGAGAAACCTTCAGGCATCTCATCTACAGACTTGGCTTTTTTATCCTAGTATTTGGCCCTTTCAGAATTTCTTTTGCCTGAGGAATTCAAAGCTTTTTGCAGACTTTGTAGAATTTTCTTTGTCATGTGAGAATGGGGTGGAAAGTAGGGAGAGTGCTGGAAGGTTCTCGTGTACCTGGACATTCCCCACTTGGTTTCCTTGCTCCTTCAGCTGCCAGCAGTAGCAGGGAATGGAAATTCCTTTGGGATTGGTAATTCTGACTCAGAAGAGTTCTATTCCACAGAACCATCTTCCAGGGTGAATTTTATTTTCATTCAGTGTTAAATCGAGTGCAGTCAGAGGTAACCAGTGCAGGGCTCAGCTCTGTGCCCTCAAATGGAATTTGGCCCATGTTTTGGGATTGCTGGCTCTGCCTTAGGGTGGGAGGGCAGAGAGCTGAGATGGTGCTGCCTGTGAGGTGTCTGAGAGAGAACTGACTGTTGCATGAAATTGAACAGCTTTTTCCTAGTTACCTTTTATACAAAGTTGAATATTGCCGAGGAGTTGTGTGGCTGGTTGGAAACTGAGGGCTATTTCTGGGCAACACTGAGCTGCCTTTCAGTGGGAAAGGGAGGAGAGGGAGCTGTGGGAACAGGAGGGGCTGTGTGCCAGTTCTCAGGGTCAGGAACAAGCTGGAGCAGGCAAACAGGTACCCAGCCAGCTCCACGAGCAGAGTTAAATTCAGCCTCAGCTTGCTAGGCCTGAATTAAATCAGCATTAACAGAGTACCAGGAGAAGGAAGGTTTCACCCAGGAATAAACTGTGGGTCTGGTTAACAAGCAGGGGGTATAGGGAATTCTCACTGCCCTGGGAAGTCTCACAGTTTTGCAGTATCATGAACTTTATGATAGGTGTTTGTTAGGAGTGGCTGTTTTGCAGTGGCACCATAAGCAGGCCCTGTGTGTCAGTCAGATGAGCCTCAGCACTTCGGGCTGACCTTCTGCTGTGCAATGTTTGCAGTTGCTTTTTTGGTTAGAGTTCAAAACCCCAAACTGTTCCTTTTCAAGTGCTGTTGCCTCAGACCCAGCTGTTTGTGTGGCCCTTCAGTGTCAGACCTGAGAGCTCATTGCTTGACTAGCTGGGATGGTGCCCTTGGCAATTCCAGTACCTTGGGGATAAAGGTGTTACAGGACTGAGCTCCGCAAAGCACAGCTTAATCAGAATGAGACACACAAAAAGCAGGTTTTTGACTGTTTGCCTTTACTACTTATTACAAACACGATTTGTGTGTCTTTTATCCGTCTTAGAAAACGTGGGATGGCACGGAACACGCATTAAAAAGTACAGCAAGTTAACCTGAGAACCAGGGACACCTGCAAGCGTGGAAAGCTGTGTCTGGAATCATCTGAATAACGTGGAAGCAGGCTGGTTTGTGACAATTCATTATCCTGGCAGCCAGAATTTCCTGGCTGTGTTGGTAGCATGGTTGCTACAGTTAATCAGCAACCTGCCTAATCTTACTAACCTTCTTATTGTAACTTGCCTAACTATTGTTAGTAATCTGCTTATGTCAGTAAGCCCTGACTATTAGTAGCAAGTTTTGAGCTGTGCAGGTGCAAATATTCTTGGTTTTAGTCCTGTTGACAACTGACTTTCATGGTGCTGTTTGTGCTCGTGGCATTAAACATGGTCTCGTTCATGGTGTTAATGATCAGAAGATAAAGAGTGTTTCTTGCCTGTCAGCATCTGCCTCCTCCGTGCTACAGCCACCTCAGCGTGGGGAGGATTGTCCCACGTGGCTAATCCTGGGATGCAGTTCCGTGGGACACGGATCATCACTGGCCACAACTGAAGGGGGGAAGTCCTGCTGCCCCTGTCGCCTCCTAACCTTGGTCCCCTACAACATTCTTCGTGTCTGCGTGGTTTGCCTCGTCCCTGTGATCCCTGATTTCTCTGCTCCATCTCACTGCTGGGATTTTAGTAGACAGGAGAGACAGGAATTTTTCTGGTACTGTTTGTAAGTCTTAGCTCATTCCTCAAATACCTGTAATTCCTACTGAAGAAAGAAGCAATTCTGAGTTTTGCTGGAGTATGCAAGGGCTTTTTTTTTTTTTTCCTAAAGCCAAGTAGTTACCAAAAGAGATATAAAACTGTAATTCCACTGAAGGGTGAGGAGGACTGATACCAAACTATTTTTAATTTTATCTCTTTTTATCTAATTTATCTGATTTCATTATTTTCATGTTTGTAAGCCAGCAGCTGCCATATCTTGTAATTATGGACTAGACAGCATTCCTGGACAAATGTATTCTGTGTACAAAACCCACGTTTGACTTCAGTTTGTGGGCAATGGGACAGAGACAGTTAGAAATCATTTTTAATAATATATTTTGATCTTTAGAGTGCCTATTATCTGCGAAGCTCAGGTGAATATTTTGCTTGCTGCCATTAGAGAAGCCTTGAGGATTCTACGTGAGACCATAATTAATTCCAAAATAGGGATGGCTTTAAACATTTTCTTCAAGAATTTGAATTCTTTTGTTATTCTCTTCATCTGGAGCAGCTGTAAAAGGTAATGATGTAACAATTTTTTCCTCAAAGGAAAAGAGAACATAACCTGCCTGGTGTTGTGATAACTGTACAGGAGGAGATGGCTTCTAGAGGAAGCAATATTGTAAACACAAAAAATGCTTGAAAAAGCACAATATCCAAAACTTCTAGCTTCTTATTTCAAAACATAAATATAATTATTATATAGAAACACTATTCTTGCACTTCAAAATTATTTCATACTACAGTTCACATGCAAAGTTCCCCCCTTCTTCCCATGTGGTGGTTTTAATCCCTTTTTCAGATACACCTTTCTCATTTCCTTTGCAAATTTTTGAACATGTTCCTACTCTTGTGCTGTGGCCATTAATTAAAATATTAAAGACAGAATATTCAATAATCTGTGAGAAACTTTCCTATTCCTCTCCCTCCTGCTGGGTGGCTTCCCTGAAAGCATAACTCATCAGCATTTCTCCTCTAATAAGCTTTGTGCGTTTAAATGCTTCTATTACATCACCTTTAGTGAATCAAAAAAAAAAAAACAAACAACTTTCTCTGTGTTAATTGCTTCAAAATGTTTTGAGTTCTGACAAAGCACCACATATTCTATTCTCCTCTCTATGGTACTTCTCTGCATCTTGGCAATTTACCAAAATCCTTCACCTGGACTTTGATTTTCATGTTGAAGTTATTGGGTTTTTTCTTTAAATATAGGTTATTTGGGTTTTTTTTTTCCAGTGCTGTCATCCTATTAGTTATTCTGGATTGTCTACATTTAAATCATCCTCCTTGCAAAAAAAAAAGGATAAAAAGAGGTCAAATCATGACTTGGTTTTTAGGCCAGACTGTTTTTCATCTCCTGACAGGTGTACGTGGCTCTTCTTTGTTTAAAATATTTTTTTACTTCTGTTCTTTGCTTTGTGAGGTTTAATTCACTCTGAGCTGTCTGTCTCCATTTCTGTTCTGTCATCTCTGATTTTTCTTTGCTTTCTCTGCTTTTTAATTCCTTATTAGAATGTTTATCCCTTTATGTTTGTAATGCAATTTCTGAGCAGCTTTTTTGACTTAAATCTCATTATCCTCCCCATCTGAAAAGCTCTGCTGCTCCAAGTGATTTCCATGAGCAGTTCCCTTAATACCTCAAGGTTTGATCTCCCATTCATGAGGATCTTTCTTTTTCTACAATAAGAGTGGTTTCTTTAAAATCCTTTGCTAGCAAATGATGTCCTAGAAATGCTTCCTGGAAAGCTTGGGAAACCATAATCAATTGGATCTCCTTAGTCCACACAATTCTGCTTGTCTTTTCCAGAAATGCTCAAAAAGCTGAGGCATAACCTCCAAAAGCTGTCCTAACTCTTCCCCGTTAGATCACATTTATCATGTTCATTCATTCTGCTATTATTAAGGTTATGATTTAAAAATTCAGTGACAAACTCAATCTAAATTATACACAGGTTCCCAACTCCTTCTAAAGCCTTAAAAAAGTATTGGTTTTGCTACTTTCTTTAAGTACAAAGGAATTTTAGTGGTACTTTTAATCCCTATCTTAGTAGTTCAACAATTATATATTTGTTCTTATAGAACACTTAGTTGAGAGCTGTCAAATCTTAGAAACAGATTTGACTTTTTTTTCTTTGAAATCACTTCAAATAACCTGAGAAAAAACATAATTTAGAGTTCCTCTGCCTTCTTTCAGAAAAATATTTGATTTCTTAGAGACAAGTACCAGTAATACGTGATTGTTAATCGTACAACTCTTCAGAATTACAGAATACTGCCGAGCAAACCTCCTTGTGAAGCAAGGATTCATATTTTCACAGATGTTTTATTCAAGTTTAAAAAAAACCTCAAATTCACATTAGTTATGTTCACACTTCAAAAATAAATAAAAGTAATAATGCTTAAAAAACTTCCAAACACAAAGAAACTGTGTAACAAAACAAGGAGGAAAAAATAATAACAGAGTTTTTAGCTAGAAAGTCAGTAACAGGAGGAGAAGGTGCTACTGATATAAGACAAAAACCAAATCCCAAACATTTTTTGGAGAGTTTTTTGTGGAGCAGCTGAAGTCCTGAGTAGCCAGTGTGCAAGAAGAGGTGTTAAACCCCTTCCTTGCATAGTTTCGTACAACTGGAGTTACCTGAGGTAAAAAGATTCTGCTTTTACAGGGATAAAATGGCAATTCCTGCTCCAAAACCTCCCCTGGCTTTGCCAGGCCGTGGGAAGAGCTGGATACGAGCCCTCAGCACTTACACAGCACACTGTGTAATGCTGTTATTGAACAATGAGCTTGCAATTCATTTCAAGAACAGAGGTGCACTAATGTCACAGCAGAGTGCAGTAAAGAAGATTAATACAAAAGTAAATTATTTTCTTGGTGAAAACTAGGAAATTGAGCTTTCTTACTGGAAAACAAACAGAATTCCTGCACTGGCAGGTCTCTTCAACTAAGAGGTAAAAATCCACAGCATTTTGGATCTGTGGCAAAGCACCAAGGTTTTCTCTGGTGTCTGTTCCACAGGCAGCAGTGGAAGAGGTTCCTGAGTGCCAGCCCATCCTGTCACCTTCCTGTCAGTCACCTTCCTCATCACTGGGCTTCTCCTCCGAATCGTCACTCTCATACTCCTCATCCTCATACTGAAAGGCACCCTCAGCTTCGGGATCTGACTGAGCTTCCTCTTCATGCTCGTGGGACCCCTCAGACCGAGAGCTGGGTCTGGACTCCTCCTCCTCTTCCTCCTGGGAATGGCCAAGGGATGGGCCTGCCTTTCCTTCCTCTTCCTCCTCCTGGGAATGGCCAAGAGATGGGCCTGCCTTTCCTTCCTCTTCCTCTTCCTCTTCCTCCTCCTGGGAATGGCCAACTGACAGGTCTGCCTTGGCTTCCTCTTCCTCCTCCTCTTCCTCCTCCTCTTCCTCCTGGGAATGACCAAGTGATGGGCTTGACTTTGCTTCCTCCTCCTCCTCCTCCTCTTCCTCCTCCTCTTCCTCGTCACTGTGCTGGCCAGAGGGAGGGCTGGACCGAGGCTCAGGGACATAAGGGTTGGCTCTGGCCTCATCCCCATCCTCCAGATCACTGCACTGGTCATCTGGGGTGGAGGTTTTGACACCTTTTCCCTTCTCTTCCTCCTCCTCCTCCCAGGACTGCTCAGATTGGGGATTGTCTTCAGCTGCTTCCTGAAAGGATTCCCTTTTTTTCACTTTAACTTTGATGATTCTGAAAAGACAAATTGCACGTGGGGTTTTATTTTCCGGGAAGATGCTTTCCAGGAGGTGTTTAAACCACCTTTATGTAATCCAGGACAAAGCCTGGTAGTCTTGGCTGGGGTGGAACTGGGGAAGGAAAAGGGAAGGGGGGACACAAGAGTCTCTCTTTATACTGGAAAGTAACTCAACAATATTGCTTCTATATTCCGATTTTTTTAATTTCTGCTTCCTTTTAAATCATAACACCCAATAAATAGTAAAAACTATTTTTAACAAGGTTCGTTTTAAAAATTTAAAATTAAAAGGTAGTGACTCACAGCAACCTGCCAGAATTTTTGATGAAAGGAACAAACAAGAAATGTTTTTCTTCATTTTTCTTTGAAGTGTATTACATAACGTAACCAGTTTGGTTAAGCAGCTCTCCTCTGTTTTATGAAATAATATTTAACTGAGGAAAAACAATCAAAAGTACATACTAATGCTAACATACCACACAGTCAAATAGTTCCCTGGGAAATACTAAAAAAATCATTTAAAAACCCATTAAATCTACACATGAAAATTTTTCTAATTACTAGCTATGTAGTGGGTGAAACGAAAAAGCCTTCAGTCATCTCTACCTTTCTCTGACAGCGATGGAGGTAAAACCTCCAGCAGTGGAGAACTGCAGTGATTTGGCTGCTCCTCCTTTCTTTGAAACAAACTCTGGGCAGATCCCCAGTGCTCTCAGTCTGTTTGAGTAATACTTTTCTGCAGCTATTCTGGCATTTTTCTGTAGGAAAAACACAATGGTTAAATGTTATCTAATGCATGAAATGCCTGTATCTCGATACTTTCATTCATATTAATCCTCTATTTCATCATTTGCAGCTGACAAGTGGAAATGATTCTTCACTGCAGGTAAGAAAGGCAAAACAATCCTTGAAAATTTTATACCAGATTTTCTGTACCAGCAACGTTTGGTTGTGGTCAGAATTACTCATGTTGGAGCTGAACCAGACACACCTTTACAACAGTTCTCTGTTCCCTGTGCAAGCACGTCACAAAAATTACTGATATTTAGATGGAGATGGGGCAACAGGGATTGAAATGGAGAAATACTGCCCCGAAAAGTGTTTTTCAAGTATCTTCTAAAAATATTCTATCACAAATGTCTTATTCAGTATCAGTCAAGATTAATTAGTAGTTGAGAAACAAGGCAACCTGAGTGACTCTTTCAAAAAGCAATGGCATTTGTTTTACTCTTTCTTCCATTTCTTGCAATTCTTGCAAATATTCCTGCCTTCTCTGCTTCTCGTTGTTCCTACAGGAAGCAGAGTACAAGAGAAATCATTATTAATTTATAGTACAAGGAGTGATTTCCTACAGCAGTTAAATTGCTCATAACAAATTAAGTGTTGTTATACTTCAAGATACATAAAAGGTACTGAACAACTCCTCTCTGAAGGAGTCACTTTGGCTAAGCAGAGGCAGGTCCTGGCTACCGGAGTTAAATAGAGGCTGAGTTTGGATTATTCTTGGGGTTTTCATAAAAAAAATTTGGATACTTAGGGTTTTTTATATGGTGATTTCACAGAGATCTTCCAGGTTTTGTAAGCAAAATGAAACATAGGAAACATCACAGGAAATTAACAGCATTAAATAAAAATCAGTACTTTTAAAGTCTGATGATGAGAATCTTGCTACTTTAGCAGCTGATCTCCCAAGAGGGGTGGCCACATTTTGAACCATGGAGCACTTTTTTCCTGAGCTGGTTTGTCAAGGTCAATAGAGCAGGATAATGAAAGTGTTGATTCATAACTGAAACGATCTCTGGGATCACAGGGAGCACTGGATAATCCAGGTGGGATGGGTTGTAACCCTTCCTCAGTGTGGGACAGGCAGCTCTGTGATGCGTCTCTGAACCGGGCAGATCTGGCATTGCAGGTCAGACACTTCAAGGCAAGGATGAAATCAGGGGATGCATTTCACACCTCTGCCTCCTCCAGCCTCTCTCCCTGACCATCTCTGAATTCCTCACCGTGCTGGGAAGCGAACTTCCATGTTGCCCCTTGCTTTGAAAGGGCACTGCCACTGACAGCCCTCATTGCCCAGCTGTGCTGAAAAGAGCATTATCAGGTTAAACACTTGCAGCAGCCTCTGCATCAGCACCAGGAAAGTAATCTTGCTTTGCAATAGCACCATTTTACACTCAGACAGGAGCTCCCGAAATCTGATTAAGCTGAACACTGTAGTGTGAAGTTCGCTGTTGAATGAACTCAAATCACATCTGCAATCACCCACTGTCTCTCTTAATTCTCCACCTACTCTGACTCCAGTTGTTTTCTGCTTCTATCCCAGAGTCAGCAGATCACGTGCCCGAGGACACACAGATTATAAAGCTCCTGTAATTAACAGTATGCCAGGTTGCTGGAAATTAGGATTTGTGGTTGCTGCCCAAGAATCCTGCCCAGGCATGAAGCAACAGGGTAGCAGAGCAGTCAGTGCCTCTCACCATCCCCACATAACAGCACCTTAAACTGACAATACTGCAGCAGTGCCACCGGGCCAGACCAGATCACAAACCTCACTAAAGACTTGTTCAAAAAGGAATATTTTTTTTTAGGATTAGAAAGAACAATGAGCAGAAAGGGTTAAATTAGCCCCAAACACAAGGCCAAGCAGCAATCATGGGGTTAGAGCCGTGTCAGAGCTGGAGCCATCTGGAGTGGCAGCTTACAGCACTCCAAGAAGGCCCTCGTGTTCTTCCCTGCGTACTCAGTCGTACACAAACAGTCTTTGCATTGCATCTCTACTCCAGGGAACTTTGGATCCCATTCCTCCTGAACACCAGCAGCTTCCTCAGTCGCTGCTGTTACACTGTGAAGTTAGAATATTCCTGCTTTAATCTCCCTCTTCAGTGGGGACCTGCTGGGACAAAGAAGTGAATTGTGAAATGTTCACTGCTGCACCAAAGCTGTACCAACACCAGTGCAGTATCCGGCTCTGCAAGGATATTCTGTATCCACACTGTTCCTTTTCCTTTTGACTTTCATAACTTTTTCCCCTTTAGTTGATACATCAATGGAGAAAGCACAGGAGTCCCCTGTTAAGGAATCTATAATACTCTAAGGTGGAATATATATATTTCTATACACTATATAGATTTCTATTTCTATACTCTGAGTTCAATATAGATTGGCAACAACTTCCCAGTTGAAATACTAAACTGGACCACTTTTTCACCAGTCGCTTGCACCACGGTTAATTCACCACCTGTAAGTATCTAAACTTAGACTATACTATTTTTTAAATTATTTTTTAAACACACACATTGTATGTTTAACATACAGTGCAATCCTAAACCTCTCCTTCTCATTGTTGAACGAGGTGTTCAGGATTCAGGGGAATGCAACAAAATACCTGAATGTTTTTAATCTGGATTTAGACATCTGAGCTAGGCTCTGATGTGGGTCATTGGCCTCAGCTCGAGCCAGTACAATTTTCTGGAATTTTCTTGTTCTTTGTTTCTGCTTGGTTCTGTTCCTTTTTTGTTGTTCTTCCAGCTTTCTCTTTTCCTCAAGGGAATTCCTGGTGGGGAAAATAAACTAAGGCTGAATTCATTTTAAATCTAGAGCAAGACTTCAAAGGAAGCTTTGGCAAAGATGATTCCTAAGAGAAAAACAGGGTTGCCATGAGAGGACACAAGGTATGTGCCATTTTAAGGGACTTGGGATATCCTGGGAAACAGCAGTCATTTGTCTTCCTAGGGACATTCTGACAAAGATGCACTAGTGTTCCTTTAACAATAATGAATACTAATTAAGTCCTATATTTAAATATTTTAAGATTTATATTATAAGCCCTTATATTAACAAATTAAGTCCTATATTCACTGCATGGAAGAACTAATTAAATATGTAGAAATACAAAAAATAATACCAAATATACACTAATACAAAAAAAAAAATCTACTTTTCACGTATATATAAAGTAGAGCATCTCTAAGCAGTCACCTTAGGGCTTGTAGCCGTCGTCTTGTGGATTCTGTGTTTTTGGGAGATTTGGATTTTCCTCCTCCCAAGAGATGCGGGTTTGCCCTTGACTGCCCCATCTGAGGTTTCCGTCTCGGAGAGGCAAATGGCCACCGTGTTTCCTTCAATTTTTCTTCATCCTCTTGAATGTCCTTCAAGATCTTGCCCTTTTTTGAGGGGATGTACGAAGTATGAAGGTCAAAAGGCTCACAGACTGTGAGGTGTTTCACTTTTTTTTGTTGCAGGAGGCGTTTCTGGAATTTCTCATGCAGGAGTTCAAAATCTGGAACGCTCGATTTGATCTTGGACTTCTGTTCCTTTTGCTTTGGTTCAGTGCTCTTGTGTTTCTTCTTTTTGTTGGTCTCTTTTAAGGCCAGTCTGCTGTTGGGTACAGATGAATTTCGTAGCAGCTCCTCAGCTCTCATCCTGATCCTGATTTCTCTGTAGAGCTCCTCCTCCTTTAGCCTGTCATTGAAATCTGGACTGTAAACACATTTAGGAACTGGCTTCGCTCTGAACACTTTGGTTTTATTTTCAGGTGGAGAAATGTCTTTTAATTGCATTTTCCTGATTTCCCTCCTTTGCCTCTCTCGCTCAATGAATTTAAATGGCTTTTGGGAAGCCAGGAGCTTGAGTTTGCTCCTCTCCCTCACAGACCTCCTGCGCTCCTCGTTGCGCTGCACGATGTCGTGGTAGAGCGGCAGGAAGACGGCAGCGGGCACGGGATTGGCTCGGAATTTTTTCTGACACTCTGCTTCCTCCTCTAGTTGCTTCTTCAGTAACTGATTTTCCAGTTCAATCTGCGACTTGGATTTGATGTTCTGCTCTTTCTTCTGAGCTTCTCTGATGGTCATCTGGAAAGGCTTGGGCACGGTGACTCTGGGGGACCACACTTTCTGTTTCTTGTGCACCTTCCTGCAGGCTGGTGAGCTGGGTAAGCTGTGCTTGGCACGGGAGATGTAGTCTTCCAGAGAGAACCCATCCCACATTTTCTCAATCTGCTGCTTAGCAAATGAGGATGATGCAGTTTCACTGCCGTTTTCTTCAAACACTAATTCTCCATCAGACACATCGGATATACTTGAGCCCAAGGGATCACTTAAATCTGAGTCTGAAAAGGATTTGTGCAGGTTAAGAGGCTGATATGAGCTCTTGTCCCAAGTTGGCCTTGGAAAAAAAAAGGAAGAAAACCACTTGGTTTGAGCCAGTCCAACGCTGATGCACAGCCAGCGACTTCCATGCTAAGGAATCGCCACTAGAAACCAAAACGAGTGGCTGCGGGGGGAGAGAAGGGAAAAGAGCAGCACACTGGGCACTCAAAGCAGATCCTGGTTTTAGTGCTGATCACCAAGTCAGCACTTCCTGACTTGGGAAAGGCCCTGTGCTTTCCTAAATGTGCTGCCCAATCCCCGCTGCGCACCCACCTCTAAACCTCACAGACCATTAGCAAGGCAATGAGCGTTTCTATTATTAAAACTGACTTTTCTCTGATTGTCTGGTTATGACACATGGGCAGAGTAACACTTTCCAGCCCAGAAACACACCCTGCTGTTTTACAGCTGCCTGCAAAGCATTTGGGAATCTTCAGCTAAAAAGTGCCCCCGAACTTACCTACAGCACTTTGGAGAAGTGTCATTTCTCTTATCCTTATAAGGTTGTACTCCTTTTAAATACAGTTTGTTCCGATACATACTTTCCAGTTTTGCCATCGTCTCCGTGTGGGCATTCTTCAACTCTTCCAGCTTCAAGTAATACTCTTGATTTGAATAGTACATTTTGGAAAAGTCTATCCACTCGTCACAATCTCTCCTTGGAGGGGGGGTCTGCTCTCTGCTGGTATTTGAATCCAAATCAAAGCCATCCTAGAAGAGATGTTTGTAAATTTTTCTACTAGAAGGAAGGGGAACAAGGTTCTTGATATTGCTTTATCCTAATTAAGTCTAATGAATGGTAAAGTAACACCAAATAGAGATACCTGTATACAAATGTTAATGTAGAATTACATGGAATAATCATGTTGCATATTAATTTATATCCTAAGGGTCCTATTTAAAGCCTGTAAAAATTCTCAAGTCTGCCCTGTAAACAATATGCTTGTAACAGGAAATACGATCAAAAGGACTAACCAAAAGAAAAAAAAATTAACTATTTTGTAAAGTGTAATTTTTCCTTGATTATTATGCAGCTCTAAAAATGCCCTTATTTACAAGCAAACAGAACCTTCTCTGCCTCCTATTTCCATAACTACTCTAAAAACAAGTCATGAGAGATGGTGCATGAATGTTTATTCCATTCACTTACTGTGAAATGACACGGATTCTGCACAGTTTATATTTCCAATACTGTTTGGCAGTTTGCAGCTGTGTGCAGATAATATTCTTTAAGTCTTTTTAGAGCTTACACAGGTCAGAGAAGTTACTAAAGCCAGGTTAGGCAGCATCACAAAGGCTTCGTGTTGTTCTAAGCACCATGTTTTACAAAGTCTTTATAAAGAAATTAGAATACTACTTTTCCACACGGGGTATTTTAATAAGCCTTGACATTCCAACAAAAAGTCTTGTTTAGATGTTTTATTAGGTTTTCACCGCAAAAATCTCTAGGCGTTTTTTTTCCCTAGCAGTGACCTAATGCAATGGGAATTACAGGATCGAAGCAGCGAATTTAAAGCGCCCGTACAGAAACCCCAGCGCCAGCACCCTCCACCTCCCTGAATCTGCTGCTGCCACCACCGCGCACAAACCCAGGTTCTTCTCTCGATCCGCGGAACGATCCCAGCCTCTTCTCCGCGCTGGGCACGGGCAGTTTGACATCTGCTGTCCAGACGCCGCGGTGCCACAAGCTCATTAAGGGATCGGCGCTGCAGCAGGGCCATCTGTCAGGTGTCCCCCGTGTGTGCGTGTCCCCCGTGCCCAGGGAGGCGCCGGCCCGTGCGGTGCCGGCGGAGCGCGGAGACCTCCCTGCAGAGCAGGTTCAGGGGGAAGCCCCCGGCCCCGCGTCCCCGGCTGCCCNCCCCGGGGCGGGAGCGGGGCGCGTTAACCGCCCGGCCCGAGCCGGCACAGGGCGCAGGGCCGCAGCTTCGCCCCGCGCCCGCCCGCAGCCGCTGCCCGTGCCGATTTTTGGTAACTTTTTGCGGGATTTTAGTCGGCACCTATAACTCTCACCGGCGAGCCCACGTTTTTTACACCCTCAAGTTATTAAAGAAGCTTTTTCCATCTTGAAGTTCGTACTTCAGGTAAGTAATTATAGGGTAAGGCTAAACCAGGATAAGCAGGAACATTCCGTCCTAGGAATATTCTATCCTAACCCAGGATAAGCAGGAACATTCTGCCTCTACAAAGAGGCATTAATGATGGATGGACCTATTTACTGTAGTGAAATTACAAATTCTTTTTGTGATGTAATCACACACAATTGTAGTTCTTGTCAAGAATTGTAAGTCTGTGATAATGGGAAATGAAAGCCTTAATCATAGTACCTAAACTAAGAGATCATTGCTGGATGTGACCCTGTAGGGTAAGGCATCATTTGCAATTTCAAACAGGCAATGAATAATTCATGCAGAGCATTAATGCCTAAATCGATTGTATAATTTATTAATTAGTATTTAAATTATTCTGTTTGTTGTATTTGGCAAGTCACAGGAAAGTATTTCAGTAATAGCAGGTCAACACCATGGTGGTAATTTACTCAAAAGCTCCAGCTCCAACCAGTTGTGAATGGAAATGTGAGAAGCAATGGAAGAAACACTCTCCTTTAAACATAAAGAGGAATCAGGTTGTTTCAATATAATAATAGAAATGAAAGGGTTGATTCAAAACATCAGGATAAGAATTAGAAGTTGGAAAGCTCATTTGCATTATTATAGAACAGTGTACTTTCAACTTCTTGGCCAGCTTTGGGAAAACCAATCAATCTGGGGGCGGGGGGAAGAGAGTGAAGGGCACCCTTTGCAGGACTCTGGATCAAGTGATGGCATCAGGAATCACTGCAGACCTCAGGAGAGCAAGGACTGTGATGTGCTCCCACTGCAACGATCCTCCTCCTCTCTAGCCCGGCATCATTAAGGCAGTAACACCACTCCCTTAGGGAAAGCTTTGGGAGGAGCAGCTCTAAGCCAGCTAAGTGTTACTTGAGTGTACTTCAAGGGTGTTTTTAGGATATATCACTAGCTAATTAGTTGCCTTAAACTTTTCAGAGATAAAGAGGAGCACGGAAAAGCAAATGTAACAAATTCTAACAAAATTATACAGCAAAGACTCAGGTAGACTACTGCGTGTTTATTGATAAAACAGCATTTTCTTTTTGAAAACCAACTGGTTTTTAAGTTAAACCTGATCAAAGTACATCAGTCTTGGTGGAGTTTAAGACAATTCACACAGGCGCTTTTGGTGAGGAATCCATATCCCAGCTACAGGGCAGGAGCTCGAGGCCATGGTCCTCACCTCTCTGCTCAGCTTACCCTCGAGTGTTCACCTGCAAGGAGGGCACACAGTCAGGCAGAAGAAAACACAGGATACATCACAATTCCTTCTTTGTTTAAAGATCCTGGGGTTTTAGTGACTCTAATTCCTTGCTTTACGGTCCAATATTTATAGTGCATTTAATTTTAGCTGCAGTTATGAAAAGTCTGAATGGTCTTAAGTAGCACACAAACTGAGAACACTCTACACAGTATTCCGAAGCACAGCAAATGAATGACAATATGCTGGTGCTTGTGAAAGAAAGATAACCCAAACCACGATGCCAGCACCACTCACCACATCATCAATCTTGAGAATGCTGCGCACGGTTTCTGTCGCGAGAGTCAGCGCACTCAAAGACACCAGCAGAGGCTGCACGACCAGCTCCTCCAGGATGTTGGAAATGCCACCCTAGGGGAACATGGAGCCTTCACTTTGTGCAAGACAGACTACAATCACATTTAGCACGTTTTCTTTTAGCAGAATCCTGAGGACAGTCAACTAGACTATCACAGGCCTTTCATCTGCAACGGGCATTACAGCACACATCTCCCCCCAGGCATTTGACATATCCGGTCAAAATTAGCCAACAGAAAAGGTCAGGCGTGCCAAGTAAGAAGAAGCTGTGGCACTACTCCAAACTTATGAACACCTTCCACTGCAGATCATACTGATGTATCATTCTAAATGGGTCTGTTGTAGCTGAAATGCTGCTGTAGAGATACGAGATGTTTCTTGTCCTGTGGGTACGGCATTTAATACCAATGCTCAGGGTAAACTCTTAAGAGAACAAGCTGTAATTGCCCTCTGCTAATTCTAGGGAGGCTACCACTATGAGACGCCAACTTGCCCTCTCACTCATCCAGCCCTAAGGTTAAGCATTTTCCCTGTAATACCCAGGTATTCTAACCCCTCATTACCTTTCTGACGTTAATGCCAGCTGTTTTCTCTCCTTGGGCATGTCTGTTTCTGAGCTCTGTTACCGTGGAAATGGGATTGAGCCCTGCATTCTCAGCCAGGGTGGAGGGAATGACCTCGAGCGCATCCCCGTAGGCACGGACACAGTAGGACTCCATCCCCTTCAGCGTCCGCGCGTACTCGTTCAGCCGCAGCGCCAGCTCGATCTCCGGGGCTCCACCACCAGCAATCAAAGCCCTGAGAGCACAGCAACGACCATCAGACATCACTTCCCAGAAGTGCACACACAATCAGGCTTTATGTGTTATTAATTAACCAAACTGAGACATTACCTTTTCTTCACTAAGCACCTTATGACACACAGGGCATCGTGAATGGAGCGCTCGGCTTCTTCCAGGACGAGTTTGTTGGATCCCCGTACCACGATGCTCACAGTTTTCCCAGGGTTTGTGCAGCCTGTAATCTAAAACATAAAACCAAATACTGACACTGGGGAAAAATTAAAGTTTGGGATGAAAAGACACTGCCACTGGCACTTTCAAGCTATGTAACAGCACCGATGTCTGGCCAAGCAAAACCACTGCACTGCCAAAGTCGGTGTCTACTCAGAGCTTAGAAGTAGGTACTTAAATGTAATAAATTCCATAGTAAAAAGCATTAAAGCTACCAGTTATTAATATAACTGACAGATGTTAAGTGGGTATTAACATTTTGTCCCTCACTCACCTTTATTAGTTTCCCAGAACCGTTCAAGTTGACCTCCTCTGCCAGCTCAGCAGAGCCCAGCATGTCAGGGGTGAACTGGTCAATGTGAGCCACAGGCTTAGTTCCAATTGTCTGAAAAAATAATGGGAAAAAAAATTTAATCCAGAGGCTGACTGCAGAGTCAGCAAGTACACTGCATGTTGCTCTTCTGCATATGACAGTAAAATGCAGAAGGGACTGTGGCTTTTTTTACATCTGTCCTTAATCCTTCTGTACAAGTGTGACTGCTCAGCAGAGCAGGAATGTTTTTTAGGGAAATGTCTGTTCTTGCATTATAGTCAAAAGATGAAACTTGTGAAAATGTCACAATAAACTGGCCCTGGCTGGGCAGTTAGTTTTGGGGTATATTTTGAACACTGTTGCTCATTTATGACCCACCTTACCTTACATATAAACTCAATGTCCTCTCTTTCAATGTCTTTAACCACCATGATCTTAACTTTGTTCAGAAAATGGAGGGCCAGGTCACTGAGAGCATCCCTGAAAATGAGAGTGAAGGAGTCAGTTCCCAGGGCTCAAATTCTTCAGAGTACAAAGGAAGGATGTCATCAAACTCAAAATACAGACAAGGCTGGTGCTTTCTAAAGGTGCAGCCATTGTTACTCTGCCAAGTGTGACTGTGTTCGGCTTCAGTTTTCCAAACAATTCCAACCGTCCCCCCAAGCACCCACAGAGAGCCGGTGCCTGGGAATTAACGTACCGCAGAATGGACTTCTGAATGAGCAGCACGTTGCACCCAGCCTTCTTGATCTGCTTCACCAAGTTCAGGATGTAGGCCCTCTCCTCACGCAGCACTCTGTCCATTTGAGCATAATCAGAAACAACGACCTGGTTGTCCATCTAGTTAAAATAAAAAGAGAAAAGCAAGTATTGTGAGCTGACTTTAAAAGCAAGTGTCAAAATGTTCCATGTTCTTCAACATAAGATGCTGCAATTGAAAACAAATAAGCATAACAGCAAAATACTATGAGATGGTTCAGTATTTCTCATAATTTAAACAATTTTCTTTGTTATACCAACTGTAATTTTTTTTTAGGACTCAGCAGCACTTCGCTCTAGCTGCGGCATAGGGCTGACACCACAGCATCTTAAAAAAACATTTGTTATTACATTTGCCTGTCCCAAGTCCTAGAGCACAAGGTTTTGCTTTAGCCACAGTCTGACTTACATCTGTCTTTGGAGCAGACAAGCAGAACTGAATGAGGCCAATTTTGGCTTTTTCCACTCTGGTTACGCCGGTATTTGCCACCTTCTGAGTCAGGACGAGTCCCTCAACCAGTTCACAATCATCAATTGTGCCTCTGGAAGCAAACACAACCCGTGACTGGAGCGCTCTGGGAAACTGATTTCACAGAGACAAAATTTATCTAATTACAAGTTGTTTCTTACCCCAACTTCTTAACAATTTTAATATCTCTGAGGTCCACACTGTTGGCTGTAGTTGGGTCAATAACCTTCATCACTGCATCCACGCTCATTGGAGAAAGTAAACTAGAATACTGACACACAACCTAAGGGATTCAACAGTAAAGAAAACATGGTGAGAGACTTCACACTGATAAGCAGCAGTTTCAGAACAATACTGTCATTGTGTTTCAGTGTTTGACATCAGAATTTTGAAGCAAAGATATCTTAACAAGGCGTTTTCTTAATGGCTGCTCCATGGCAAGAACAGAGCAGCAATGCTGGGGGGAAAACCCACACTCAGGGATGTACAGAAAATGGAGCTGCTCTTTCTTAGACTTGAGAAGCTGAAAGGCCTGGCTGGGCTGGAGCTGCCAGTCCAAGTGCAGCTGTACCTTGGAGTTGAGGGAAGTCGTCGCACTGTTCAGCAGGGTCTCTCTGTCACTGAGCTCCACGGGCTGGGCCATGTTGGTCAACACCTCGATACCTTTATCCAGAGCCTTCTGGAATGACTCCGAAATGATGGTGGGGTGAATTCCTGTGCAGAGCACAAAAAATGCCTGTTAGACACTTCGTGCTTTCAAACATATGTTTTTTTGTTTTTTCTTCATCTCTTTACATTTTAAAACTTCAGATACGCAGGTCACAATAAATTGAAGGCATTTCAGCAGAATGTTCTTTGTGGGTGTACAACCTCCCTTATTACTCTCCGCTATTAAAACTGAGGCAAAAAGCTGTAACATTCCAAGTAATTTGTCCACACAGACAAGTCCTGCCCATTTCCCTGCGATCCCTGACATCCCAGAAACACTTCCTCCAAGTTCTCTTGGCATTCTTAAAGCTGCTGCTGTTCAGCTGATGCCTGCCTGCGAGGAGGCTGACGCTGATTTAATTTCAGATTTTCAAAGACTGTTTTCCTACAGTTCTGTATGAAATTCCTCAATTTCCCTGGAGTGTGGGATACAGCCTTTATCCCTCCAACTTGTAACAGCCATTTTAAGCTTCATCACACACATGCAAGTGGACAGAAGACTTCACTACCTCCAGTCATGCCTGTGTATTAAATACATATATTTACCTTTCTGAAGGAGTCTGGAACAGGCATCCAAAAGAGCTCCAGCAATGACAACAACAGAGGTCGTGCCATCACCAGCTTCAATATCTTGTGCTTTTGACAGCTCTACCAACTGAAAGAGAAATTATGACAAAAATTTATAATTTATAGAGTGCTCTTTGGCCCAAATACAGCTATGGTACAGTAAGTCACTTCCAGAAACAAAGCTTTTTTTCCCAAATTTAAAACTGAACACACCGACCTAGCAGGTTTACCTTTTCATTCCCTGAGGGAGGGTCACAGGAAGCTCATTTCCATCTCCAACCACAACCAAACCCATGAACACTGAACATTTCAAATGACCAGCTACTGTATCCTCAGACCACCTGACCATACCTTCACTCACTCCCTTCTTTCATTCCCTTCTGTCCTAATGGTTTGGGACATGACTTTTCCTTCTTAAATGACAGATGAAGGTTTGGGCTACAGTTTCTTATGTCTTAAAACATGTCCCGAGGGATTGTGCATAAGGAACACTGGGTAAGACACAAGGGTTTGTAACTCTTCGGCACATGCCACAATCAAAATAAATGTTCCTGGAGCACAGTGCACAAAATTTCCTGCTCTGTCACCATCCTGGGCAATGCTCCTCAAATCCACATAAAATGGAAAAGAAACCACTCACCATTTTGGCTGCAGGGTGCAGAACCTGCATTTGTTTCAGGATAGTGGCACCATCATTAGTGATTGTCACATCTCCCTTAGCATCCTGGATCTGGGAACAAAGGGCAGGAACACAGTTCTGATCAGCAGCTACAAACCTTTCATTTGAGACTCAAAGTATTTTCTTTAACATCATTTCCCAAACCAAAATCTCCATTTAGTTCCCACCCTCCCTTAAATAACTGAAACACGGAAAAGAATTAAGGCAAAAGGTGGCATCTTCTATAAGACATATTGAATTTACAGTATCTCAAATATGCTTAGTATTTTGAGAATTTAAAAAAACGAAGTTTACCATTTTATCCATTCCCTTTGGTCCAAGGCTCGTTCTAATTGCATCGGCAACAGCTGGGAAGAGAAGAAAATGTTTGCAAGCTGATCTAAAGAACTACAAATACTCCACCATTTAAACATATTTTCTAAACAGAAAATTCCTCCCAGTTTTAAGCAATTCCCAGACAGACTAAAAAGCCCTAAATAGTAGAATGATGTAAAACGCTGCAGTATCAGGACTGATTTCCACAGTTCTTTTTTTAAGCAATTAGCATCTGATCACTTGATTGCAGCCATTTTAAATCTGGGGAATCACAAAGAAACAGAACACAGCACGCAGTGCGGCCGGGGCTCGTGTCAGTGCCCAATATCGCATCCCCTACACGCGCCGGCCCATCCCGGGGGGCTCCCAGCCATCAAACCCTGCTCCTGTCCCCGGGGCACAGTCCCGGGCGGTGCCCAGCACCGGGGGATCCACCGCCCCCCGCCCCAATCGCGGCCCATGCGGGACCCGGCCCGGCTCCCCCCGGCCCCGGGGCGGCCCCCGCGCGGCCGCCGCACCTTTGCCGGCGGCGATGTTGCTGAAGCGGATCTGGGCGGGCTTGTCGCGGTCCTGGTAGGCGCCCTTGGCCCTGCTGCCGGCCCCGCCGGGGGCTCTGCCGGGCGCGCTCTCGGGCATGGCCGGGCCGAGCGGGACAGACCGGGATGGGCCCGGGATGCTTCCAGAACGGGGCCTTCCGGCCTCGCGTCACGCGGGGCTGCCCAACGCGCGCCTGCGCGCTGCTCAACCGGAGACTGAAACACCCCCTTCCACCTGCCTGCCGGCGAACGGCGCGGACGCCTATAAAGGAGCCGCGCGCTCGCTCGGGGGCCTAGAGGAGGTTTTCCCGCCTGGTGGGGTTGGGCTTGTCTCGCGCTGCGCTCGTGGCCGCTGGGGGGCGCCAGGGCGCGGCCGGGGGTTCCCGCCCTCATCCCTGAGGGAGCGGGGAACTGAGGGCGGGATGGGGCTCACAGCCCGCGGGATCCCGCCTTCATCCCTCAGGGAGCCGGGAGCTGAGGGAGGGATCCTGCGGGATGGGGCTTACAGCCCACGGGATCCCGCCTCCATCCCTCAGGAAGCGGGGAACTGAGGGAGGGATGGTGCGGAATAGGGCTTACAGCCCACGGGATCCCGCCTTCATCCCTCAGGAAGCCGAGAACGGAGGGAGCGATAGTTTGGCCCAGCGCCAGGCAGCCACAGCCTTTCCTTTTTATAAGTCTCTGTGTGACATCTTGCAGCTTTTCCCTGCTAAGTCCAGGACCTGCTGTGCCATCCCACCTGTCCTGGGTAGGTTCTGAACAGCTGTTTTTTTGCAGAACCCGTTGTGAAAAAGGGGCTTAAGCAGCAGGTTTGTCACAGGTGATGTCAGACAGGGTTGAATTACAGGAGAGAAAAGATACAAAGTATATTTTTTGTAACATTCCAAACTTCCCGTGCATCAGAGACTCAGCTTGTATCACCACTGTAGGGAGGTAGGCTTTATCATCACTAAAAATAAGGTTAGAGTTGAAAAATAGCTTATACCTATTAGGATGATCTTAACTCAAATGCTGTATTGCTATGAGAAGCTTCTGTTTGGGTTTTTTAAAAATATATTTCTGAATAGCTGTTTAAATTATTTTCTTCACCCTAAACAGAATACAAATGTAATTTAGTTTAGATGCAAAGCACATACTCAAATCCACAAAGTGAATTCATTTTGTATTGTGTTCACAGTAAGACGCAGCAGCTCAAAAAAGCACTCTGACTGAAAGAAAAATGCCGACATAATACCTAAACCCTATTATTTTTATGGCCTATCTTTGGCTGGGTGTGAAAAGTCAGGGTTTAAAGTGCTCCTGAGTACAGAAAATATTCCAAGAAATCTGTCCCTGCACCAGCAAGGTGCTGCTGATGTCAGATGTAAGAAGCAGGCGGGAACTCTTGAGGTTGTTTTCCATTTTCAAGCACCTGCACCTATATCAGGAGCTTGTTGCAAGTGAAAGATGTCCTCATAGTGAGTAGTTTTCTAGTGCCAGCAACAGCTTGGTAAGGTGAGACATCGAAATTCATCGTTTGGACAGTTGTCAGAATAAAGAAATAGGGAAAACATGATTCTATCATCTTTCAAACATTTTTAGCAGTTGCTTTTTTTTTTTTTCCTGGATTTATGCACCTTTGAAACATAACTGAGAACAGGATTTGGACGTGGATGGTCTTTGCCTTTTTATATTCAATTTTTAGCAGGCAGAGAGGAAAACAGCTTTTGTATAAAGGTAGAGAAATGCAAATCTAGGTCATACACAGGGAAAAGATCTACCTAGTAATAGTCCGGATACATCTGGGTTTATAGCACCTCCATAATCATCAGAAACGCACCCTAAAGGACAAAATCACCGTGAACTCTGACCCTGCTCTTAAGTTACACCAAGCAAAGTTGGCAGCAGTACCAAATCCTGGATACTGTACCCTAATGCAACGTTATAGCTGGAATCAATAGAGAGCCAAGCCTTTAAAGGAGCTGGTGAGGGATGTTTAGGTTGTGGGTGGTTACCTCAGGTTAGGAATCATTCAGAGTTTGTTGTGGTATCCCAGGAGGTTCCTGGTTTCTCCTGGGTGTGTATAATCAGTGAGACAGCCACATCCAAGGAATTGTATGAATTTGGCCGCAGATGTCATTTCTCTGGTGCTGAGCTGGGCTTTGGGTTCGGTTTTGCCACAGGATGCCACAAAAGGCCTGACAGGGAAACACAGACAGATCGTGTTCTGTTACCAGCAGGTTACCACGTGCTGCTCAGTGTTGCCCTAGGGTTAGGAGCCAGGATTTTCCAGGATTTTGAAGGAAATGAAGCTTGGAGCTGGTGCTGTCCCAGCCACCTTGTTACATATGGCTCTGTGCCTGGTAAGAGCAGCTCCTCCAGTGCTAAGAATCATCTGGAGTCAGAGTTTGTTCCATTGCTGGCTGGAGCCTGGATTTTGAGTTGGTGTATAGCAAGCTGCTGAGCTAAGTTTAGAGCTGCTGTGGTCAGTGGGTTCCTTACTAACAATTTTGGTCTGGCAGGGTTCC
Organism: Rhagologus leucostigma; assembly: GCA_013397725.1. Lineage (NCBI taxonomy): Eukaryota > Metazoa > Chordata > Aves > Passeriformes > Rhagologus > Rhagologus leucostigma. The sequence continues at coordinate 1,713,697 of VZTD01001039.1, read as the reverse complement.
TTCCCTGGGGCTGGGCTTCGGGGCAGAGGAAGGGTTTCATCAGCCCTCAGGTATGCACTGGATTTAAGATGAGTTTTCTGGCTCATTTAAGGGGTTTTTTTATCCCCTGTCACCCTCATCTGCCTCGTTCTGCATCCAGTACAAACCCCCTGGCTATGGTTTGATGTCATCTGAGGTCCTCGCAGGTGTGAAGGTGGCATTGGTTGGGGACTGACCCAGAGCAGGCACTGTGGTTTAGGACTGGTCATGCCAGGGTGAAGGCTGAGCTTTCAGCCAGGGCACCCGAAAGACCAAATGTGTCATTAGGTCACATTTAAAGCCAGCACTCCCTGAAGCCTTTTGGATTTGTTTTAAGAGCTGAGTTTAGACTCAGAGATGCCTGCACTTTCTATTGTTTTCCTTACCCTCTTATCATAATTTCTGGCTGTTCTGACCTTTTCCGGCATCTACAAGAAGCAGGGAGACAATAACAAATCCCATAATAAACACCCCCACTGAAGATCCTGGAGTTGTAATGCGGGTTTTTAGCTTGGTTTCTTGAAAAACATGAGGTGTGTATGCTTAGTACTCTGTCCTACAAATAGAACTTGGACCTAATTTTGACTAAATGTGGTAGAAACTCTGTGTTTTCTGGCTTGGAGTGAATAGGCAGCTGCACAAAGAAGAGAGATTTTTAGTTAGAGGTGCACTGAGGACAGAGCTCAGTCCTCTGGGGATGTTTGTTGCTGGCACAATGTTCCTGAGATGGAGGTTAATCTTGGGGGGAGTATTTTTTGCTTTTCCTTGGAGATAACTCACTGGGAATCCTCAAGGCAGCAGTGATGACAGCAGAAGGAATGATTGCCACAAACAGGGTGACATAATTTCACCCCATGGCCTTAGATAAGTTAAGTACCATTCCTTAATCATGCTCTGATAAGAGTGAGTAGCTTCTGAACATTTAATAAACACAATACTCGAGTCTTCCCAGCACAAAGTTTTTTGCACAACATATACATTTTAGTTTTTCAAAGAAGAAAATTTCTACTTACTGCTGAGTATGTGATTTTTTTTTTCCCTCTTCTATCTGGAGTTTCATGCCAGAAGTTTCGGCTCATGGTGCCTGAGGCTGAGCCCTGCAGGAGGTGCCAGCCCTGCCTGACCGGGATGGATGCATTGCTGCTTCCACCTCCTGGAGAAGACAATGAATGAGGGATTCTGGTTTTTATGGATTTTCTTGGGGTTATTTTACTTGATTTCTTCTGAGTTGCTTTGTTTCTGTCCTGCTCTGGACTATGTATAGTGAAGAGTTTTCATCCCTTTCATCCTATTCCCTCCATATCTTGTTAATATTTTCTGAGGGTTATTTCTCACTTACGTTCCTTTAAAAAATCTGATTTGACATTCATAGATAAAAAGGCTGCTCACACAGTCTTTTCAACAAAGGATCTAGGAAAAACGAGGACACACACTGTGGGAGTGTGTGAGGGAATACCTGCAGTGCCATACAAGTATTACCTTACTGTGTGTACTTGTAGGTAATGTCACCCAGCACTGAAGGGTGAGGGTTCTGTAGCAGCACAAAATACAGGGCTGCCCTGTGGTTTGGGAGGGGAGAAAAACACTCCATTGATAGTGATTTTGTTCTGCTAAGACACCAGTGTAAACATTGCTATTTATTTTTCTCTAAGTGCAATGAATGCAATCTGATCTTCTAAAATCTGCAACAGTTAAAAAAAAAAAAATCTTACTGCACTTGTAGACTGATTTTCCAGTTTTTCCAGGCAGTAATTCCCTCCTTGCTCTTACAAAAAAAACCCTTACATTTTTCCTTATCAGTGGCAAGTTGGCAGAGAAATTCCTGGTCATAAAGCTACAAAAGGAATTACAGGCAGGGACAGACAAGCTGCTGAATAACAGTTTGTGGGACTGGGGCTGTTGCTGCTGCTAATTCTCAGCACTTCTGCCTTCTTTCCGTTCACACAGGAGTAGGTGAGGACACACAGGAGCACACGGGTAGTGTAAGTCAGTGACCCTTGGTCTGCAGGGTGCAGGCTGAAGCTCTTTGGTGAAAGAATGAGTATTTCCCTGTGGGAATACCTGGGGAGATGATTCCCCCCTCTCCCTCTAGATGCCAGCAGAGCACTAACCTTGCTTCCTGACTGCTTCCTCAATGTATTCCCGAATAGTGTTAACTTGTACTGCTGCTTGATTGCTTTTTAGAGAGATTGGGATTAATGGACTGTCCTGCTCAGAACAAATTCTGCATCCTTTGGAGAGCTGATAAAAAGAAAAAGCACCCGGAGTTTAAACATGTTCTTTTATGAATATCTGTTTCCGCAAACATGAAACATGTTCTCACCTGTGATACTTCTCTCTGTGTTTCACAGGTAAAGAGCAAATCAGAGGCTTCTTGGCAAGCAACATCCTGAGCCCTCAGAGGCTTCCTCGTTTCTAACTCCACACAAACGCATTGTTCCAGAGATCCCTGTGGAGGAGTATGGCTGTTCCAGGGCAGGGCTTGCTGAGGGAGCTTCGGGTTGAACTTGTGCTTCCTTCCATGAAGAGGCTGATGGAGCCTGGGATGTGGTGTGAGCTCCCTGCCTTGGGCTGCATCGTCTCCCAGCCGGCTCATTTAATGCCTGTCATGCCTCTGGCCCGGGACAACTCTGAAAAGTGGGATCCCTTCTGGCACTGAGAGGGATCAAGCTGAAGCACCTTGTCCTGCTGCTCTGGCTTTCCCACCCACCTGCTTACAGGGCTCTCAGGGACTGCTCCTCTAAATGGCATTTGTTGCACCAAAGTAAGGTGTGCCTCTCTGTTCCCTCACAGCCAGCAAGAGTTTGGGCCCTTAAAGAGCCTTTTTTTCCCCCTGTATGGAGGGGATCAGCTCCATTTCCCGGAGTATTTCTGCTGGGAGACTGTGAGGCTCAGTGACTGATTTTCAAGCGCTGTTAGAGATGGAACTGCTCACTTCTGCCATGACAACCAGGGGATGCACCCACAGGCACCACTGGCTACTGTGGACTCTCTTTGCTTGGACTTGGTTCTTTGGAAAGAAGAAAAACACTGACAAGTGAATGGAGAAGGATCTTGATAAGACTTTCTTCCAAGAAAGAAAGCCAGAGACAAAGCTACACAAACTGTTCAAAAACTGTATTTCAGTGCTCTCTGCGCTTCCCCCAAGTGATCTTCCTCTCAGAGAAACAGGACAAGTGGAACTGCGAAACAGTAAGTGGAGTATTAGTTATATATTTTTTATATGTTGGCTTTTGATAGCTCTTAAAAATTGTTTCAGAGATGTTTGGATATTGCAGTCACACTGCCAAAGGTTGATGCCTTTGAAGCTGGAGGTACTAACATGATTTGCCTTTGGGTGCAAGCAGGAAGAGGGGAAGGAACAAGCAGGCGGAGCAAAGCTGGGCAGCTTCCTAACATGGCTTTGTTGGGGAAGTTTCCATGCAGCCCCTGGGTTGCTTTGCTCCCCTCGCTGCCCCAGTTCTGAGCAGTGCTGTGAGAGCTACCTCCACCGGAAACTGAGTTTAGCTGGTCATTACTGAAAGGAATTCTGGTTAAAATACAAAGTGGCAGTAGGAAAAAAAAATCTCCATTGTAAGCACTGATACTTCTCACAGGTATTGATAAATACAAATCCCACGTTTTTAATCCTGCTGCTGAATCTCTTACATTCCCCTTGTGGAAGGGTTGAGTGTTACCAGGCAAGAGAGGGGCACTGCCCCTGGCTGGGGCATCTGTGCTTTGGGATGGTTCATCAGCTCAGGTGAAACTGGGCTGTTGAGGGTTACATTAAGTTGGAACAAGTGGGGGTTGTGAGAGCAGGACTTGTACATTTGTGTGACTCCCAGAAAGGGCACTTTTAAAGAATTGGAGGCTCTAATGTGTTCCCTCGGCTGTGAAATTCAGGAGAGGCTGGAGTAAGAACTGGTTGGAGAAATCAGTTGTGATGAACCTTCTAGTTCAGCAATTATGAGCTGCAAGTGTGGTAAAGGGTAGTGAGATGTGTCCTCTCAATATCTGATTTCAAATGGTGTCCTCTTGCTTTGGACTAACTCGTAGTTAACTTGGAACAATCTTTATTTTCAGTTGCAGTATCTTTTTTTTTGTCCTCCTCTAGAGCTAATCTTCAATATAATATATAAGACTATACAAATTGCTATTCACAAACCTCTTATTTTGCTTTGTTTCTGTTAAAACCAAACACCCCCGTCAAGGTCTCTTAGAGCTATGTTGTACAAACACAAGGAAATACATGATCTCTGCCCCAGTTTGGGATAATGAGTCTTTGGCTCATTTGCTCCCTTCAAATGACCATCATCTGTACCCGTTCATTAAACCCTCCAGAAAATGCAGGAAAAACCAGGCCAGAAATAAGTATAAAAACCTGGGTCCAAACACAGAAAAGTCTGAACTACCAGGATGTGAAAATAAAAGAGATTTTCGAAGTGAAAGGTGACACCCTCCGGTCTTCTCCATTTGCATTTCACTTCTATTGTGAGTTCGAGTCGCGAGGCTCAGGACAGACGTGGCAGGAGTCTGTATCTGCCCAGTGGCAGTGGCATTCCCAGTGCAGTGCTGGGGAGAGGACAAACTCCCAGCAAAGGACTGCAAGCCTATAGTGGTGAGGAGGCACAAGCCTCCTTCTGCCACATACAAAATGAAAGCTCTCGGGACGTCCGAGAACACAAATTTACCGTGATAAAAACATTTCTTTACTACAAGTTGAAAGTTCATTCCAAAACAACAAAAGGAGTTAATTCCTCAGGCTAAACATTGTAGATGGTAAAGATAACACCAAGATTCACGTCTTTAACAAAAAACCAGAACATAGCTCTGTAGCTTTTATTTCTGTTAATACTGAAAGCATTAAAAACCCCCAAAGAATGGAACAGACTCTTTTACACAGTGCAGTACCTTCCCCTCAGAGTTCAGAGGGTTTTATGCGCTGTGTCAGTACAGCAGTATACAGCTGCAGGAACAGGCAGCTCCTGGAACTGAAACCTGTGGGGAAATACCAGATTGGGACAACCGGCTGCCCTTACACAAACACCTCTTCGAGTTCTAATGGCAAGCTCAAAGCCGGGATTGTCAGCATCTCTCACTATTATTGTGCAGAAACTGGCACCCAAGAGATCATTTGAAAGATCTCTGCAGAACTGTCTGCTGCAGGTGCAGGGGATTTGGGTTTTTCAAGTCTCAGCAGCACACGCATTAAACTGTTTCATTACTTGGGATTTTGCCTCTGTATGAGGTAAATCATCAGCTGCTAAATCTGTAGATGGGACGGATGATTGGGACGGAACATCCTCTCTGCCTAAAATCCATTGGGAAGCAAATGTTAACATGCTCCCCTCCCCACTTCTCTGGGTCTCTGCTGTACTGCAAACCCCCCACTGCCTGTGAGCTGGTATTGGGGGAGCACTTGGGAGGCTCAGTTGTGAACAATATCATAAAAATTCAGAACAAAACAATTACCCCTGCCCTACAGATCCTGCACAATCTGTGACTACAATTAAATTTCTTTTTCCTGAACTGAAGTTAGGTTGATCATCTTCATCCACTGCAGTTGCTTAAAGGAGTTAGATCTGCACAGCACCTTGTCACTGAGCCCACACACTCCTTTCGGCTATACTCTCTTTACGGATAATACCTTTAAAAAAATTGAGCCCCCAGCTTTGCTCTGTGAATAAAAGCAGAGTGTGTCTTGCTCAGCTTAATGCACCTTGGATCACAGCTCTCATCTGACTGTGTTCATGAGAGAGAATGGAGGCAGACAGCTGGCCAGGCAGCCTCTCACTGTGTGAAATTTATGCTACTCTATTTGTAGGTGATTATAAAAACAACTTTTCAAGGTTAGTGTCCAGGTTTGCTGCTGCTTAGCACAGGAACAGGAGCCTAAAGACTTTTTTCTGGTTTACTACCTTCATTATTAGTTTTTCCTTGTTTTTTTGGTTGTTTTCTCTCCCTTAGAAACATCAGGGTTATGAAATCTGGTGGTTCATAGTTTTGCTGAAGGACATTTTCAGAGTCTCACAAAAACACACCAAGGTGATTGAGACAGTGAGCTTTGAATGTGTAGAGCAATAACCCAGAGCTAATTAGTGGCTTGTAGCTTTAAGGGATAATCAAATGCTGGGTTCTTGTAGGAGACTAAGTGTGTACCATACTGCTCACTCTGAGGCTTTTTACAGGCCTTACACAGACATACAGACAAAATAATTGTGGTAATGAGAAAGAGTCCGCTTGCTGCAGACAGAGCAGCAAAAATGTACTTGTAGCTGGGTTTTGTTTTAAATCTGGTGCACGAATTACCTGGAATTTCCTGGCCTGTTGTCTGGCTTGACCCTGCTTTGTTGGAAGCAGTCACGCAGATGTGGTAAGTGGTGAATGGCAGCAGGTTATACAGAGTGTACTGCCTGGCCGTGGGGTAAATGTTGTCCATGACAAACTGCCTGTCCTCGTTGTCTTGGGCATGAAGTGTCAGCTCATAGGTGTGAACAACTGAGTATGGGGCACACCAGCGTATCTGTGCAGAGCTGTCTGTGATTTCAATCACCTCTCTAAGCCTGGGTGGGTCTGGAATCTCATCTTCGCTCGATGTGCCAGGACATGAACACTGGGATATGCTCTGGAGTTCTCTGCACGGCTTCTGCAGGTGCCTGCAAGGATTGTAGTCACAGGCGATGTGTGTCAGCTGCACCGAGGTTTCCTTTGGTTGTTCTTCGTAATCGTAGTCATCAACATAATGTGGTGATGGTGTGGTGGGTGCAGGCTCTGACCAGGCACTGCTCCTTGTGGAGTTCAGCTGCGGGGGGCTCGTTCGGGGGGCACCTACCATGGCATGGGTAGCAAAGGAGTGAATGTGATGGTTGTTGGTGTGGGGGACTCCTGTTGCGCCAGCAGAATAATCACTGGTGGTCTGGTTGAATGGCCCTTCCCGGGGAAATGTGGCATCGGTTGTTCTGAGCCCTCTCTGTAGCTGTTCTGTTCCAGTTTGACTTTTGGAGCTGTGATCTGAGAACTGGGCAAAGAGCTCTTTGAGAAAAACTGGGAAGGAGGTTATGGATGCCAAGGAAGGGGGATTGCTTGTGGATTCAGAAACTGCCTCCTCCTCATGGGGGGAACTGTTGGCCTTCATTAGCATCGGCTCTGTTGGGTTGGATGCTGCCATGCTCATTACATTTCTGTGGATTAGGGAGCTGGTGTAAGTGTCTTTGGTTAGCACTGAGTTGGATGCTGCAGTGTTCCTTACATCCCTCTGGACTGGGGAGCTGGTATGGGTGTCTTTGGTTAGCACTGGGTTGGATGCTGCTGTGCTCCTTACATCCCTCTTAATTAGAGAGCTGGTGTAACTGTCTGTGGTTAGCACTGGGTTGGATGCTGCTGTGCTCCTTACATCCCCCTGGATTAGGGAGCTGGTGTGAGTCAAATCTTTGGTCAGCAGAGCTGAGTCTGTTGTTACTACAGCAGTGGCATCATCACTGGTGAAGTTGAAAGCATCGTGATCAGGAGAGGCTGTGTTTGAATCGGGCAGCATAACATTGCTCTCAGCCTGGCATTTATCGTAGAGCTCCAGCAGTGAAAGAGACGTTGAAGGTCTGCCTGAATCTTCCTGGGATGTGCAAAAAGTCTCCCGAGCCCTGCAGAGGGAAACCAGAATAGTCAAGATCCACAAGCACATTACAGGTTTCTGTAGGCTGCTTGGATTGGAACTGGCAACCTGCTGACAAAAAACAGTCTTTATATTAGTGAGGATGTGAAACCTAGAGCAAAGCTAGGTTGTCTTAGCAATAGTCCGGGCAGCTTTCCACAGCACCGACTGTGGAATTTAGCTGGAACTGGCTTTTTGGTTTTGTAAGGTGCAGGAATATCTTTTGCCCGAGGGGAAGCACCAGTTGGTACAATGGCTGTGAACCTTAGCAAAGGGCATCGGGATTCCAGGCAACTTGTCTTAAAGGGTCAGACTTTAATGCCACATTAACAGGGGAACACATGCAGAGAGATGTAACAGGATTCCCAGGATTCTTAATCCATCTGGTTTAGGCAGCTGGAGGTGGGCTGACGAGGGACTTTTCAATGACTAAGATCGAAATCTTTATTTACTCAGACATGGAAGTTTTGGTAAAGAATGCAACTGCTAAACCCATCCCGATGACAAACTATCTAATTTCAACAACCTACTTCCCTGCTCTCTGAGAGATTTGATGACAAATCTTCTTGGTGGCCTTTCAAATGGATGAGAGACCATTTATATGCAAATATTTCTTTTAGCTACATCTTACTGTAATTAGTCTGTAAAACTGTAGGAGAGCATGAAAACAATAGGTGAGAAATGGTGCTATTTGCAAGGGGTTTTGTTGACTGCCGGTGGTGATGTAAGGTTTGGGAATAGCAGGGCTAGGAGGAAATGATTTGTTAAAGATCTTCCAAAGTTTTCCAGTTTCTGCTCCCTGTGCTGGCACATCGAGACAACTCATTCTCTGTCTTCAGCTAACAGTAAAATATGGTCCAAAACAGAACGAAAATATTCTCTCCTTAAAGTAGAATCTGCAGCTATAACACTTTATGCTTTGTCCCTGAAAGGAACATTATTTTGCATTTCTACCTCTTGTGGAAGGGAAGAACACACGAGAAATTTGAATAACTTAGATGGTGGTGAATGTCTGGTCTGTAAGCAACTTACACATCGAAGTTGTGTGTGAAGAGCATTACTTTATCTCCTTGAGCTCACTTACTTTTGCAGAACAACTTTCTTGGGCTTGGACAGCAGCCAGGAGAGCTGGCAGTTGCACAGCAGAGGATTCCCGTACAAGCTGATGGTGATGCCATCTGATGAACTGGTGTTCCAAGGATTAAAGGAACTCAGGTTACAGCTACAGGATGACAAATGCAGCAATTAGAAAACGATGAGCTACCTTCCAGCGACTGGAGTGTGCTTAGCATCCCTTATCCTTAGTGTGTGTAAGGCACAAAGCAATATTCCCAGTTCCCGTGGCAGTAGTCAGTTACTAAACCCACCATCCTGCGCTCTGCACACTCAGAAGATGCTCTCTTTTGTCTAGGACCTTTACTGCTACTCCTTTAAGCTGAGCATGATTTTTAGCACTTTGAACTGGTATTCCCGCACGTTGTGGAAAGTGCTGTGTAAATTCAGTAGGGCAATCGAATGGGGATGGAATCCATAGGGTTTTTGCTTTAAATGGGTTTATTTTCCTGAAACTGGTTTCTAGGCACAGCCAGTGCTCTAGTGTTTGTTTTCTGATATGCTTATAATCTGGGTCGGTATTATAAAAATGTTTTAAAGTGCTCTCCAGATCTTTTCCTTTGTGCTGACTGCTCTGTGTGCACTTCACCTGCTCTTATTTTGATAAAACACTTTCAGACTTTTGCCCCTCTCAGTATTTCAGGTATGTGACATACCAAGAGGTGCTACCCCTAGAAGGAGGAGTAAACCATTGCTTTTACTAATGCTGAACAAGGAACTATATTAAACTCTTACACTAAAAGTGGGAGGGACAGGATTTTTGTCTCGTTCCAAGATGCAGATTTTAGGAAATTGTGACCTTCACCCTCAGTGACCTTCTTCTACTCTGATGGGATATTGCCATTGTAGGTGTTGGAAGCCTGGTCTGTATCACAAGTGGGATTCAGTGGATCTGTGCTGATCTAAAATCGCTGGGTGAATTCATCCATCGGACAGGGAGATAAGGCAGAGGAGTGGGAGCACAATGGATACAACCTCAAGCAAACAATTAATTGTGCTATGGGTCCCATGCTGCCTCTTTGGGTTGTATCAGCTCTGTCAGGCCAGATCACAGGTTTTACATGGCGGAGACAGCAAGTCCACACCTCCTGATAACAAACAGTGCAAGTCAGCTCGCAGGCACCACAGCGCTGTGAGGCAAAGGCAGGATTCTGTGAGGAAGGACAAAAAAGAAAACAACCCACTTCTCAAATGAGAGATGGCTCAGATGAGGAGCACTGTCAAACATCTCCGTCTGTATAAAACCCAGGGAATGGGAGTCCTGACAGTGCAGCTCTCGGAGACCAGGCAGAGACTTGAAGAAGTTGCTATCGAGGCTTCTTAAACGTAGCATCTTTGTCAGGTGAAGTGATCTGAGGTTGGCCAAGTCTCTGGTCCACTCTGGTTGAACTGAAACAGAAAAAGATTTACACCTATTGCCTAAACAGAGCATTCCTGTGGATTTCTGCCTAGAAAAAGGGTTTGAATTTATAGATATAAAGTATCTGTCACCTTTTACTACTATTCTCTTTGGGAAAGGAATAGAACAAAAATGAATACACCAGTGTATAAACATCCATGCAGCTGCATTTTTGTAGTATTCCCTGCAGGTCAGGCTGTCATAGGGCAGATGAAAAGTGGGGGAAAAAGGACAGTAAAGCTGATAAGAGATATGGAATAGCTTTCTTGTTGGGTGAGATTAAATCAACAAGGATTTCTCTGCTCAGAAAAGTGGTCTACAAGGTCCTGACTGTTGCAAGAAAGGCAAGTCACTTATTTCTCCTAGCAAAGGAAAAACAGCCAAGAGGCATGAAACTGAAAGAATAGGTCTTATACAAAAGGGCCTTTCCATCCCATGACTCAGTAGGGTAACTCACTACCGAAAGAGGATTAGGCAAATTCACAGAGGAAATTTGGTGGTGCATCTGTTAAATGTGAGCTGAAGTGAAGCCTCTAGCTTGAGGAGCTCCTAAGGCCCTGGCTCTGCCCCAGGCTGAGAGCAGCTGGGCAAGGCATCTCACATCTGTGTGCCTCAGCACCTCAGCTATAAACTGAGACTGGCAGAGGAGGCAGGCAAAAGGAAAAAAACATCCTGTGGGTTGCTCAGGGCAGGGATTGTCTCCCCCACGCACCCCGCGGAAGTATTTGGCCGGCTGTGGATGGCACAAAAAGCCTCTCTCTGTGCTACTTCAGTGCAGCGCTAGAAGCTGAGTGGAGCTGTGGGGACAAAGAAAGGTTTCAACAGCCTGTCTGGAAAGAGAAACTAATTTCCTCCTGTATGTCCCAAAACTCATCCCAGGGCTGACAGGGGGATGACTGTCAGTAGCAGACAGTGGGATTAGGATTGAGGTGGGTGACTACACTGGGACAAATCGTCCTGTCTCACGGTGTTTGGTCTCTGCCCTTCCTTTGGGAGGCTGGTTTGCGTGAGAGCGCCTCGCACGCTTGGACCAGCTGTTTGCAGCTTTCAGTGTGAGGTGTTCCCCCTGCGCTCCAGGTTCAGCCGGGAAGGGAGATATCATCCCAGCAAGGCTTCTGCTCCCCTGGCCTGACCAAGCCCCGTGTTTTCAGTGGGAAACCCAGGAACTTACTTTTCTCAAGAAAGGTCTTGCTCAGATCAAGCACACTGATGGAGTTTCCAGGTCTGTTCATGGCCTCGTTGGGATCTGTGCTGATGGCAAAAGCAGACTCCCTAATACCTCTGCTGTCATCCTGCCCAAGCAGCGTTGCAGAGAGGTTCAAGACCTGCAGCTGAGGGTAGCAGGAAAAAGCCAGTGGCTGGATTTCGATCAGTGGATTTCCAGCCAAGGACAACCACCTCAGGTTAGGCAGGGCAGAGCCGTGGCAGGATGGCACAGATGACAGCTTATTAAAGCTCAAGTCCAGCTTGAGAAGACTGCTGAGGACTTCAGATCCCCACCTCACCGACCAGAGGTGGTTGTGCCTCAGCGAGAGGACACGCAGCTGTGGGAGATTTGCTATCTCTGTGCCATTCACCTCTTCCAAGAGGTTGTTGCTGAGATCCAAGGTCTCCAGGGCCTCCGGAAGGCAGACAGGGAAGGCTGTCAGGCTGCTGTTGGTCAGCTGCAGGGTGATCCAGGTCCTGTTCTTCCGATGCTCACAGGACATGCCGGTGAGATTAACATTCTCCCAAGTGTCTTCCTGAGCCAGCTGGAAAAAGGTGGTGACATCCCTGGATGCTGCTCTGCTCACCGAGCCATATGCTGTGGTCCCCACCAGCAGAGGGAAGATGAGCAAGGGTGACAACATCCTTCTCCTAGATGCTTGCAGTTTGCAAGATCTGATTCATTTTTGTTTCAGGGAGGAGAAAACAAAATATCAACATTTAGAGCTAAATTAAAATCCCTCCAGGCATCTACTAACTATTTAAAAGTAAAACATTTTATAAGCCCTTTCCTATCATACCCAGACAGTGATAAGTGATAATTAACAGCTCTTCTGTAATTAAGCCTAAGTAAACATGAATTCTTGGGGACAGAAGTATCATGCAGTCTTAGACTAAGTGTGCCTACAGTTTTTTGTGCAGGAAGCATGAACCAAGTTGTATCCCACACGAGGACCCTCAGTGCCAGCAGGTTGTCCTGCTGCAGTGTCCAGTTTAGCCAGTCCAGTGGGAAGAGTTTTCCAGCAGGGTGATGCCCAAACAGCAGGATCAAGTGTGCCTGTGGCAAGGAATTGTTTCCTGTGAGGTTGTCTGTGCGAAGCAAATGAATGCATCTGAGGACAGCGGAGAGCTGCCAAACTTTAAAGCACAGGAGCCCAAACTGGGCTGAGTTGTGACGGAGTGGGCAGGTAAAAGTGCCTTTTCTGTGTTGGGAGGACTTTCCTTCCCTTAGCAGAAACTGGAACAGCAAAACCCCGGGACTTGTGTAGGCTCTGCTAGGGCAGTTCTGCCCCATTCTGAGGACAGTCACGGTGGGGACCCCACAGGCGCTTTGGGGCTCCTGAGCAGCTGGCAGTGCCCCGCAGCCTGTCTGCCAGGCAGTGGCAGGGCTGGGCCCTGCTGTAGATGAGAGCCACAGACAGGCTGCACGGCCCAGCTGCTGGGAAAGGATGCACTGAAAATGCAGCTCCCGAACCACATTTCAGTGGAAGTGGTCAGAAACTGAATATGCTCCTGGATCAGGGCCTCAAAGGCCTGAGCGCCAAGAAACATATTATTTATTTAGTGTTACAGCTCCCTCTGTACTCCCTCCTCTTCCCACCTCTGCTCTGGTCTTTGTCAAAAAAAAAGTCCTAAATGACTTGTACGAGGTCCCCACAGGTAATCTGTGTCAGAGGAAGGAATTAACCCCAGCCTCAAACAGTGCTTTTCTTATTGAGCTGTCTTTTGTGCTTCTCGGCATCAAAATGATCATTTCTCGTCCAAAAATATTACAGTGCAGGGTGGTGACCGAAGCCCCACGTATTACGAAATATCTCAGACTTATTCCAAAGTTTAATTTCTACTTGCTGTTCCCTGAGTGATGCCAAGCCTTGCTCAGACTGTTATCCTTTGCTCCCATCCCAAGTTTGAAGTAGGGACCAGCAAAATAGTATACACCGGACCACCAAAATAATGTATTTTGGTTGCCTGTGTCCTTTTTGTCAGATGGAACCGTGCAAGAGCCAAGGAGTCTCAGGGCTCCCCTGTCGCCGGAGCCGCTGGATCCCCTGCTCCGCTGCACATTGGCAGGGAGAGGATGGGAGGAATTGGACTGCTGTATTCCAATCTTAGATTTAATCTTAATCCTTGCCTCTAAACCGCAGCCGCTTGCACGTACCTGTCCAAAAGTCCCGATGCCTCGTGCCTCCGCTCGGAGCGGCTCCGATTGCCTGGCCTCGGTTTTATACACTTGGGGTGACTCAGCCGACAGCGTGAAATGCCTCTTTTCTGTTCCCAGCCTTCCCTGCTCCCGGCTCTGCCCACAAGCTCAGGCGAGGTTTGTTCCAGGCTCGCTCCCCCGCATCCAGCTTTGAGAGGGGGCGGCTCCAGGCAGCTTTCCCTGCTCCCTTGGCCCTAGCCAGGAGATGGGTGGGAGGGCTCTTATTTCCCAACACTCAGGCAGGGCTGCTCCTGTCTGTCTTTGTCTAAGCAGAGGGGGGTAAAAGGAAAAGATCAGTGTCAATAGTCCCAACTCTCACGTCTTCCACTGACGGGGGGAGGGAGAGGAATTGTTGTGTTCCTTTGTTGGGAGGTCAGGATGATGTAAAGCTGAGACTCTGCCTGCTGACATGAGCTTTGGTCTCTCTTTAGGCGCCAGTGAGGGGCTTCAAGTGTTTAAATTTCTCTCTAAGACTCTTGCTCTTGGGAGTAAATCCTGGAAAAGTTCACGCGGGACAAATTACTTTTCTAAGGAGGCCCTTAGGATATGTCAAAAGCGAAACCCTCACCTGCTCTTAAAGCAGAGAGGAATTCTCTCTGCCGATGGAGGGGGCTTGGGGCATCTCACTCCCTGTGTGACAGCCTTGGGAGGCCTCTCCCGGTCCCTCTGTGCGTGGGTTGTGTTCTCTGTTCTGCATCTGTGTACTACATGGCTCGGGAGAATTCCCTTCCTGCTGCTTCTCTCATCGTTTGCTGGATAAGTAAAACTGACAACACAAACCGTCTCCCACTGAGGGACCTGCCCTGAGTTGGGTTTTTCAGCATTCCCGCAATTCAAATAATAATTAGGTTGAAAGCAGAGAATAAAGTCAGGGAAACGATCCCAAAAAGGGATGAGTTGATGGGGATCGTTCCAAAGTAAAAGCAAAAGGGTGGTTGTTCTGTTGCTACTGTAAGACAACTAATTATTAAAATTTCCAAGGAGAACAGTAGTCAGTGCTTTTCGTTTATCGGGACAACAAAACAGATCCCTGACATGAAGGCAGCACCGACCTGTAAACTTCGGTGCTAAAGTGCAGATAAAGGTCTTGCTTGCCCGAAAACCTTGAGTCTGCAAGTACGCGTTATGCAGACCTTATCTATTGACCGTGTGGGTCATTATGTGCGTGGGGAGAGAGCCTTGAAAAACACCAGAACATCCACAGAACAGAGATAGGGGCTTTTAGTAGGACTGGCTGGAGCCATTGCGGTTCCCTCGGAGGCTGGGCGAGGTGTACATGTTGTTCCCCCGTGGAATGGCTCTAGGGCAAGACAGATGGTTTCCTAAATGAGGGGCTAATCCCACCATTAACCCTGGTGGGGCAGGCGGAGCGGGGCAGCCGGGCCCGGCACGTGCGCACCCGCAGGTACCTTCAGAGCTCTGCACTCGCTGCGGTTCAAAGGGCAAAGTGGAGCAGGTTACAAAAATCTGAGGAATTTGGTATAAGAGGTGGAAAGTCCAGCTCCAGGCAGGCCGGTGGAAACCCTGCCTTCGTTCTGGCTTCGCAGAGCTGCTGGCTGCAGAGCTCCTCTTTGGGAAGCCGAGGAGCAGGGAGGTGGCCTGGCTTTGCCCTCGGCTATGAACTATTTGTGTTGTGTTTGCTGCCCTTAGATCAGTATTTACAGACAGTGAATTTTCATTGCTTATTTTAGGGTTATTGGTATCTTATTGATTTTAATATCTTACAAAAATACTCCAGGAAAACCGGTGAGCCAAAAGCTGCCTTAATTTTAATGAGTTCAACCTTACTGGCTTCATTTTGGAGACTGAGACAAGCAGACTGTCAGACTGGGAAAGCGGCTGCTCATTTTGGTGAAGGTGGAAGGGAGGTGGAGGTTTTGTTTGCCCAGAGGCGCTTGATTTGTGAGTGATTACAGAGAACCTGTTGCAAGAGGCAGAGCACCCTTGGAAAGTGAGCTTTTGTTATTTTTATGCTTTTTTGGCTGCCCAGTTTTTGTGGCAGGTATTATATCTTCCCAGCTCTTTGCTTAGCTGCAAACTCTCATCGTCTGAAATATTTCTGCTATGGTGCTACATCTCAGGCAGCTGCCCAGGTACTCGTGAAGGTTTCCCAGGGCAGGCAGCAGCCCTCGTTCACAAGTTTCTTTGAAATATCTGCTAGCAGCAGGCGGAGATTTCCCCTTTGCGAGTCACTTGTTCTCATGTCGCCTTTTATTCTTTTTTCCGCTTTTCTGAGAGTTTCAGTGACAACCTGAGAGAGCGGTTAGCAAAGGCAGGCGTTTCTGTCAGCCTTTTCACACGGGTGATGCAAAGAGAGCTGAACCAGACGCCCCCTCCCCGGGGGCGATTCAGGGCTGCACAAAGCCCCTCTGCCCGCAGGAATGCTCGGGCTGAGCCCTGCATTCCTTAGTGACACCAAGATAAGCAGAGCTGGGGCGAGCAGGAGAAGGTGAGGATGGTACCAGGCTGTAAAGTTTAAGAGGTGAATGTTTCTTACTGGCCACGATCCAAGTGATGGTTAAGAATGAAAATATCCTGAAAAAAAATCTGGAGAATGGCTTTTAAAGCCAACAAGAGAACTATTCCGCAGGTCTGTCCACAGAGCAAGCACAAGCAAGACATTTTCCTACAGAGAAAGGGGAGAGAATGGAAGAACAGGATTATTTAGCCTGAGGTTTCAGAAAACTATGGGGTGTGTGTCTTCTACTGTGGGCTGAAGGCAGTGGTGAAATCCCCTCTGGAATTTGATGTAGGAGCAGCAGGAGCCATCTGACATTGGTAGTGCTTTACCCTGACCTAGCTTGGGTTTAATTAAGCACCCTGTACAGAATAGGGTTGCAGCTGAGCTGAGGTATAAGTTCCCTAAAGGTTTGTTTTCATCTAAGTAACATTCCTGTCCAGGATTTCATCTCTGTATTGCAAAACTTCAGGGCAGACGCCCTTGTCCTGCTTTCGCAGACTCTGGGAAACCTCTCCCACATCTGGCACTGTGCAGTTAATGATGTGGTTTCCACAGCCCACTGAGCCCGTGGTGTTTAACCCTGTGTATAAATAGGTGTGATGAGCCCACGAGAGCCAAGTGTGATCAGGTTATTGCACAAATAAGGGAGGGTGTGGTACCCCATGTGCATTAAGGAAACGTCAGGAGCCCGGCTGGGACGTGCTCGGTGACATGGGGTGGGATGAAAGATGACTCGAAGCTGTGGCTGGTGCAGGTGTCAGGCAGAGCAGGCTGGGGCAGGCCGCCTTTCAGGTGCTGCCCACCGTATCCAGCCTGGAATTACGGAAGTGCAGGAATGCCCTGGGTCGTGCCTTCCCACTCCAACCTCTCCAGGGTCTGCTTGTAGGAAGAGGAGCTACAGTCACATGCACCACTGAAAGCAGCTGGATAAAAAGTTTCCTTTCATAAGTGTTCCTTACCTATTCTGAAAAAGCCTTGCAAGGTGAGTGGGGCAAGGCGAAGAGACAGCTGAATGACCTAAAGAAACACGGAGAGAGGGCATCAGCAGGGGATCACTCTCTTAAACCTAAAATGGCAAAAGATAGGGCTTACAGCCAGCCAGGATGAGCTGGCCGAGCTCCTCCTTGCAAAGCAGCAGCGAAGGATTTAGTTGAACGGCAGTGACACATGGAGTAAGATTGAAGGAGGGGCAGGAAAGAAAATGGAAATATTTGCTAGTTTCTCTGAAATCCCAGTACAGACAGCTTGAACTGCAAGTGAATGTGCTGGTTTAGCAATGAAATGAGCCACATACTCTGCCAATGAGAGCTACGCTCAGATTTCCCCTGTCTCTGCATTCCTGTGCTCAGGTCACGTAGGCCTGTGGCAGCTACAGGGCGTCCATGCAGCACACCGGGACAAGCTCTGCTCCAAGAGTAGCAAGCACGGGCTGTGCTTCCCAGGGAGCAATTTACTGGAGTCTGTCATTGCTCATTGCCAAAAGACGGGCTTCCATGCAGGCATGGTCAGGATCCTCACTGCAAAGCCTTCGTGGAGACTGATCTGGAAGGCAGCTGCCTGTGGAAGAGGCCCTGGCACTAATATGTGCATTTAGATCTTCCATGGCACCCTTAGGCAGGCTTTAAATATGGCCAGTGTTTGGACTTGGGCGGGTCTCACAACATGAAGAAAATACTTGGCTTGTGTCAAGCAGGTGACGAGTGAGTAAGTTCTCTCCTGAACAAAAACTGGATGGTCCCTCAGCCTGTGTAAAAAGTGCTGAGGAGAGGGAAGAACAGAGGGCTGGGAAGCGGGCTGTGTTCTTTTTTTTTTTTGCAAAATGTAAAGCTGTGGTTTAAACTGTGCAAACTGGGAGTCATTCCACTCATTCAAGCCCATTGACAGGGGCTGGGGAAAAGCAGAGCACATGGCATGAAAATCAGGGCTCTCCATTTCCAGTGGTTTTATGAATTTATGCACTGATTTCTGCAGCATCCCTCGGTGATATGACAACACCAGTCCATTGTATTTCTTTAGATATGTGAAACTAGTTCTGGTTTGTCCAGTAGTTTAATGAATGCTCCCAGCTTCACTCTGTCCTTGCTTTACAGGGTAGTATCAAATTTCATTCACTTTGCTGGATGCGTGTGGCTCCTTCCAGCAGGCAGAGCTGGTGGCCTCAGATCTGGTTCCTCACAGGCATCCACAGCTTCTCTGGACATCCTGTGCCAGGGCCTTACTACCCTCACAGGGAAGAATTTCTCCCTAATATCCAATCCAGCCCTGCCCTCTGTCAGTGGGAAGCCATTCCTCCTTGTTCTATCACTGTGTGCCCTTGGCTAAAGTCCCTCTCCAGCTCTCTCACAGCCCTTCTAGGGGCTCTAAGGTCTCCCTGGAGCCTTCTCTTCTCCAGGCTGAACACCCCCAGTTCTCTCAGCCTGTCCCCAGAGCAGAGGGGCTCCAGCCCTCTGAGCATCACTCTTTGCATTCTGCAGCACACACATAAGATCACTTCTACAGGCATTTCAGATCCTCACACATGAACAAGTATAGTTCAGTGAGATGTCACAGTGAAACAGAGTGACAGGGAGAGGAAATAGAAATGCTTATACTCAGAGGCCTCTTTAATAATTTTAGATAGTACCTAAAGCACATTTTTCAACCAGGTAAGTAACAATGTTCCTCAAAAGATGAATGTTTTGTATCCAGGTTTGCCAAGATGAATGTTCTGCAGCTTCTCTGGCTTTCAGGAACCACTTCAGTGGGTGAAGGTGGACATGGGTTCTACATTTTTGAACAACTGAGTAATCACTACAGGAGTCTTGATAGCTTAGTCTGCAGGACTGTTGGAATGTTTTGCGTTCTCAGGGCAAGTGTTAGACAAGCCACGGAGCTTTAAAAAATGTATTTATTCAGCTTTAGTTCTGATAAATGCTGGGCTCTTTAACAATGGCCAGTTTAACAATGGAAGCTGCCTGGCTGTAACAGAGAAGAAAATTCACTGTACCATATCCTCAAGTTACACGCCCTGGACACTTAAACAGATTGCTGCAATTAAAAATACTAGATTAAAAAATGTCCGGGGCTAGACACTGTTTATTTAAAAACATGGAGCTGTACAAAAAGAAAACAAAGATGATTAAATTTTCCTCAGATATTGATGATGGAGTTGCCATACTGCATCCAGTGACCTTAGCTTCAGTATTTAACAAAAACTGTCAACAGTCCCAGTCATAGTACAAGATTAATTGACACGTACAATAATTACTAGCCAGCAATTAACAATCAGAGATATTATTGTTTAATCTCTGGTAGTCTTAGCTGTAAGAAGAAGCAGGCAGTGGGAAGAGAGTTTAATTCATCTCATTCCTGACCTCCTGTTAATTTGTGGAAGAGTTCTTCATCCAGCGTTTCATTGTGGTCCTTGAAACGTGTTGACAAGAAGATGTAGCCCCCAATATACTCATGGATGATTTTGCAGTCTGCGCTCAGACAAGTGAAAGCGATGGACACATTCTGGTCAAACTCGATGGCAACCTAAGGAGAACAGACATGGCAAAATCAGACACAGAGATAAGCTGGGAAGAAAGAAGTGTGAGAGCACAGCTGGGTCACAAACACCGTGATGAAGCAGTACCTGCCTCTGCTAACCAAGAGTTCCGGGTCTGTTGGACGCTCAGAGTTGTTTGGCTGCTTGTTTCTGGATTTCCTGCTACATCAGGGCCCTCTTGTGGTGAAATCTTTTTTGCTTGTTCAAGCAGGCAACAAAACCTTTCAGCTTTTTTCCAATGGCACATAAAGTGAACACTGGGAAGAGCAGGAATGGCCCTCCTGACGCCTTATTGAATGAATAATGTTTAATCTCTCCATTGTTATGTTCTGACCTTAAATCTGCCTTTGAGATCCCGGTTTGGGTTTCCAGCTACTGTTAGTTCTAAAATGCAGCAAACTGAGCTTAGTTGTTAACTGGATTCTGCCTTTTTTGAGAAGAATTTAAAGTAAACCGAGCAACCTTGACCCAGAATTACAGGCTCTGGCATAGGGAGTACTTCAGGAGAGCAGTAGGGAGTGTATCTGACCTTTCCTGGTTCCTGCAGATGGATGTGGAAAACTCCATAAGCAGAAACGGTTCCCAGGCTGCTTCAATTTACATCAGGTCACACTAGTTCCACCCCAGAAATCTACAGTTTATAGAGCTGGCTTCAAGCTTTGAAACCCCAAGTCAGGGACCACACACTGACACAGAGTTGCAGGCCTTGCAGTCTCAGTTTGGGATTTGAAAGACAAACTGGGTTCCTGTATCCTCTGTCTGTAATAGGGACTGAATCACCACAATGTAGAGGATGATGCATGAGAGTTAAAATGAGATTTTACTGACAGAGCAGTAAACACAACATGTTGGAATTCACCTTGGAGTCTCTATTTCACCCCATCAAAATCAAGGGCAACTTGTAAAGATTAAGCTTGGTAGGAACCTTTGAAACTGAAGGCGATCTTTTCGTTTCTGACTTTTGACTACAGACTCCACTAAGAAAAACTGCAGACAGCTTATTTAATAACATGTCACGACACGTTCAAAATCTTTTCACTGGGGTTTGAAAGTATTTTCTGAAAGCATCCTCCCGTGTGTGAAATGCAAGGACGGAACGCAGAGCTGTTCCAGGTTTACCTGGCGGATTTCCCAGTTCACATTCCACTGCTTCATGTTGGAGAACCTCCATGTTGTGATAGGATCTCCTGTGGCCATATCTATCCGTATCAGCCTGTTATAGGACACCCCAAGCACATCATCCTTCTTGCTTCCTTTAAACCTGAAAAATAACCCAAAACCTTCGAGCAGATCTGCTTTGCAATGATTTCTGTCTAGAGAAACATTTCAGCTGCTCTCCTCTGGAAGTGCAAAAAACGTGGGAAAAGTCACAACAGCCTGGGATTGAGGAGAGCTGGACCCATCTTTAGAACAGGATTTTTTATAAAGCAAAACTGTAGGCTGGTGAGCCATGGTGTAAGATGGAAAATAATCAGGCAGGTAGATCTGGCTGAAATCTTTCCAATTCATTGTTTCCTACTAAAAAATACTGTTCTTCCTAAATGCATGAACTTGAATATATTTTTACCGGAAAAAATGCCAGCAATAATTTTTGTTGCTTCATTTCTCTAATGTTGAAACATGTTCCTCTAGTTATATTAACCTATATTAACCTAAATTATAGAATCAAAACAACTGATACATACATGTTTCTGAGTATAAATCACATCACAAAATTACTGAGGCATTTTAACATTTCAACTTTCTTCTGATTAGACATGAAAAATAAATACAAAAGTGCAAGAGCCTTTGGGGGTAAGAATTTTTTGAGTTGGGAATGGCTAGGAACAGATTACTCTGGTAAAGAAACTACCTTCCTCTGTCTTCATGCTGAAAGCTGGAAGAAATCTCATCTGTCTGCTGTGAGTATTTTCAGTATTTTTGACACTGTTTGTGAACCTTCTCTCTTTAGATGCAGCTGGACACAATTTGTGCTTTACTTAATGCCCGACTGAGATACTGCCCAGCAGTTTGTACCAATTCACCAATTCACACTACAAAATGCAGTTTAGGTGTTGGGTTTGTTCGTGTTTTTAACAGGGTTAATGGTGACAGATGGGGCAAAAAATCTGCACCTGTGTTAGTAAATTCAACAGGATCAGGGAGCATTTTTGGGCACTGAATTCAGGCAAAATTCTGGCTCCAAACAAGCAGTGCTCTCTCAAGTGACTCCCAGGTCGTTTGGAACCTGCAGTTCACATGAGGCTACTGGATTTTGGGAAGACAGAGTTTAATAGTGCAGATGTGGGCAGTTCTATGCCAGCTGGCCTCTGTGCCTGAGGGTGGTTCCCAGCTGGTTCAATTTATACTACAGATGATTCCTGGCTAGCCCTGGAAGGGGTGTTAAGCACAAGTTAAGGAAGGTGCCTCCAAGTACGGTTGTGTCAGTACTTTTCAGCTTTTTGGTGTTTTGTCAAGAGAAAAGACTGCAGGTCAGAACCCTGCTGTGTCCAAGGAAGCTGCTGTGAACACAAAGGGACCTTTCTTGTGCTCACCGCTCTTCTGGATTAACCTTAGAAAGGGATCATTTGCTGTTTTCTTAATGAAATACAAAATAAATTAGCATTTTTTCCTACTGCAGTGAACAAGGGTCAGCGTGAACACATCCTCCAAACCTAAACACAAGTGAGACATGCATTTTTTACCTTCTGGAGAGTTTATGACAGTGTAAGGGTTTAATCCTAGCGAGAGGTTACTTCAGGCTAAACCCAACAGGTCTGTATGAAGGCAGATGTAACGCAGAGTCTCGCTCCAGGAATGGAGCTACTGGGTGCTACTCCTATAGAAAAAACCAGCAGTATGGAAATCACTCAAATTAAAAAAAGTTTGTGGGGGAAAAAATAGAAAATGTTTCCAGAACAGGGAGCCAAAGAACTTCCTGCAAATCACTGATCATGAACATGTTAGGGCAGCTTGACGTGAGGGAGTGCAATTACCTTACGATGTAGTAGGATAAGCCAAACTCAGGGAGGGACTGCCAGGTTTGGATAAAACGCAGCTTGGCCTCCACCAGGGACATCTGGGATACATTTTGGTGGGCTTCCAGAATGCGAGCGGTCAGCTGGGAAACACAGGAAGAGAGAAAGTTTTCAGCTGACTGGAGAACAAAAATCCTGTTGCTTTCACTAAAACATCATGAGGTCTGATGCTGTGTTCAGAGACTTAGTTGTCACTGTTTGTGCAGATGCAGCACAAGAGGGCATTTGGGGACAGATCCTGAGTGCCAAGGGCAGAATGGACAGCAAGGTCTCAGGTCTGGGTTTGTGCAGCACTGCCCTGGCTCCGTATACTGCTCTGGAGACCCTTCTAAGGATGGGCAGGCTGACCTCTGCACAGCAAAAGCAGTGGACAAGGGAACTAGGTGGAGAGGAAGGAAAGACACCCAGGCCCAAGAGGACAGGAAGACCCTGTTGTTTCAGATGAAAACAGTTGCTTTCTGTTGCTTCCTTTCTTACTCTGAAGAGACTTTCAGCAACAGTGTTATCAGGAGCAGAACATCATGCGTGACTTAAGCCAGGGTGTGGATGTAGGAGAGGAACTTGGAGGAGGTGCCAAAACACCTGTCCCTGTGTTCAGCTTAAAGAAAAGGCCTCTTGCAAAGAGACAAATGACTATTGCAGGCTGTTGTACTGTATAGCTTCCAAATGCTGCTTTGATCCAGCCTCATCCCTAAGCAACCACTGGCACTGCCCACACCAGCCATCGAGCCATGCTCAGGATACCTGCTTGGACTTGAATTTTTTGGTATAGCGTGGTGAGACGAAGCATTCGGGTTTCATATCTACATTCTCTGGCTCAGGGGCAGTCTGGGAACACATGGTCCAGTTCTTCATCTGTAGGAACGAAAGGATCTTTTGCACCTCAGGCTGGTAGGAGCTGTCGGCCATCGTTCTGCCCTTGGAGGCTAAAACACAAGCAGCCATCCACCGAGCGTATTGATCCTCCTGCAAGACAATTCATTGTTTCATACTGTTCTTCCTCCCTGATTGGACTAGTTCCACCTACCCCTAGGTTTTAAATTTTCAAAGAAATCCAGTACCTTGAAATAGATTCTCTTGGAATTTTTATTGCATGACTAGTTTTCACCTAATGAACATTTTTGCACTATTTAATCTGATACATTTCAATAAACTAAAAACTAATGTAAGATCCCTATCACACTCTCCTCACCTGAATGGGGAGAGTTTTAATTAAGAAAAAAGAAAATAAAATCCAAACCTCCATCCTCAGAAACCATTGGAACAAAATACTGTAGCTGTGGACACTAGTTTTTTAAAATTTTTTTATAGTTTTCCATGTTGTTCTGGTTTTCTTTCTACCAGCTTTATTTGCCAACTGATGATAAACACAGGATTACTAATTGTCCTTATGTCCCCAGAACCATTATGTATTTGCTAGGCCACCACATCATTCTTAAATTTTCTATAGATTTAGATAATAAACTCTCTGCAACATCCTCATTTTTCTATACAAATTCTAGAACAGGACAATCTGCCATAAATCTTGAATCCAAACTTTCCCTTGTCTTAGTACTCACGTTATCACATCTTAAATATACTTCATTCATGCCATCAGCAACAGGAATTAGCAATTTGATTCCAAACTTCTTTGCTGCAACATTTACATCTGGTACAACTTCACATCCTAGATCACAGAGAATCAGAAGGAAATTAATTTATTTCATTACTATTATCAGTAACTTTAATTACTGCTTTAATACTAAGGAACAGCACTTCATGGTTGTTTTCCTTTGAGATTAAGGGGCAAGACTTTCGAAGCTTAGGCCCTAATGAAAGGTTTTTGTTCCAGTTCACTGCCTGGTCTGGCTTGTCAGGGTGATGAATGCTCTGAGCCCAGGGAGCACGTGAGTCAACGTGGAAGTGAAAGGATGTGAGCGCTCCCAAAACCTCAGCCTGATTTTAGGAAATGCTCAGCACTTCAAATGGAGAGGAACTGCTGGTAGAGGCTACTTGGTGAGGTTCCAGCCACCCTGGCTGTTTTTCCCATGCATTCTCTGACCTACTGAGGATATGCAGATTGGGATGCAGAGCCATTTGTTCACAGGGGTCAATCTTCTATTTCAAAGGTTTCTTCTAGGATGAGTCCTGGGCACCACTGGTTCCCTGATGCTGAACAAAGGATGTCCCTGCAGGAGTAGATGTAGATGGAGGCTATACAGGGTGCTGGTGTTTGTGTGCACACCCGGGGCTCCTCCTCCAGCAGCTGGTTGTAGCCATGGGAATCCCCATGCACCACACAAACAAGGCCCAGAGAAGGTCTTGGAGCTGTCCCTGCACAGCAGAATGCAGGGACAGCCTCTGGCATTCCTGCCTATGGCATCATCCATAATCCTCTGCTGCCAGCATGCGTTTGCCAAGGACACAGGGGAACACTCCCATTTAATGCGGAGTGAAAGTATTTGGAAATAAAGCATCCCACAAGTCACATTCCCTACCTGACCCATCTTTAAAAATTCAGCAGTACACGGCATTTTACAAATCAGGCTCTGATAATCCCAGCTTGGGTTAAACTACTGAATCCTTTCTGTTTAAGCCTCTTCTGCAGGTGCAATCTGCCTGTTTAAGAGTCCCAGGAATTGAAAAAGCTCCCAGAATTAATGCTGCTGTGCTTGCCTTCCTGAGTCTAGCAGGGATTTCTTGTTTTATTCAGCTCACAGATGCAACACAAAAAGGAAAGAAAGGAGAATTCCTACCTTTCAGGTTTAGTTTCTCGATAGGTTCTCCCTGTGCAGATTCCTTGTTTTTAAAATAAGATATTGAAGTGTCTCTGAAGATAAACCAATATGTCTTGATAGCTTTGAGTGCCAGCTTCTTGGGCCTACCAGAAAAAAAAGAAATCCCATTTGTTGATATCACCACATACAAAGTGGTAAATCTCTCACAAATATTACAGAGCCTCTGAAATTCAAGGTCATACCTATGGCTTTGGTTGAGTTACTCACCCCTGTGTCAGTGAGGGGGTGGGAAATACCTGGATCCAACCCAGGTAATCCCAGGTATGGACGTGGTTTTTACTCCAGATTTTAGCTGAATCCCATCTATGATTTTTCTCATTTTTTTTCTTCCATTACTAATCAAAGCCATTTCCTTCTAACAGACTAATTTTTTTCCATGAACTCAGTAACACAAATGTAACCCCTGATTTGTTAACGTGAATTGGCATCAGTTTTTCATAGCTCCTTATCTTGAGTATCTGCACCCATAAAACCAACTTGTATTCACTGTAAGGAAGCAGAGACCATCTTTTTTGGCTTAATCTGAATAATATCTAACACAACAAAATTCTATTCCTTCACTAAATTTACAGAAGCTTTGTAGCCCTCCAGGAGAGAAAACTAGAGGCCTTAGTACTACTTGAGTAGAGAAATACTTCCCAGCTAGTGACAAAGGTCATCAATGAAGTGAAAAAGAAGAAAAGAGAAAAATAAATCTAGGATGATGATACAAAGAGTATAGAACTAGCTGGAAAACAGTGATATATTATACATACCCTTATTATATATACCTCCAGACCCTTTCTAAAAATCCAAGTTTAGAATCCTTTCTAGAAAATGGCCATTTTTATATTTAAATTTAAAAAACTTGGATTTTCAAACCTACCACATAATTTGGCTTTTAGTTTTCCAATACAGTGACATTCTTCAAAAATAAGGGACTATAATTTTTCTAGACAGATAAAATTATTTTTCTATCCCCAAAAAAGTTGCTGAAAACTTTGTAGAGAGCTTTTTTTTGTCGTTTTGGAAAAAAATATTGCAATTGTCCACAATACTGTCCCCACATGAAAGCAGCATTTACTGTGGTGCATACTGTGAATAAACAGGAATAAAAGTTCACCATATGAACAGTCAGCAGTAGGAAATGCACAGCTTTGCATTCAGGTTTACAATTAATCAAATAATTATAGCCACAAAGTCGTGGTGTTCCTTTAAAGAAATGTTTTACACCCTACCTGGATTCTACAATGCCTTAGGTTTGATAAGTGATTTATCATTTATATAGGAACTTTTTCACAATGAAAAATAACTGCTGAACGCTTATAAAAGCAAACTGCTCTGCTGCTGGGAAAAAACAAATAACCCGTTGTTAAAAGCCTTAATTCCCTTTCATCTTAAGCCACCGTAATAATAAGAATGTCAAATAAAATTCCAAATTGGAAATTAATAATTAACAATTGTTAGCAGTTAACAACAGTTAAAATTTTTCAGGTGCAGTTTTCAGTTCCCAGATTAAAAATACCATCTGTCAACGGAACGAATCTGATAAATATTTGTACAACAGAACACTTTATCTTTCTAAAACACAAAGACTGTTTCGTGATAAAAGGCATTACAGAGTTGAGGTCTCTACAGTCATTTAAATCATCCATAAATCAAGATATTATAATGGGATCACAGAAACTCATTCTGATATTAGAAAAAACAGACTCTGTGTTCTGTTAGAAAGGGGTAATTTGGTTGTTTCTTTTGTTTAAAAAATACATTCCCTGGGGTTACTTTCAGAAATTCTTCTCAGAGAGAACTAGTTTCTTCTAGTTTTTTACTGGCAAAAAAAAGGTAAATGTGATTGAAAATAAAACTGTAGGCTCTTTTGTTTAGAAATGATGACTGATGAGCACTAGGAAATACAAAGAGCAGGGTCTTTTATTAAGCACAAGCATAGCTACCCAGCATCCCAGGAGTGGGAAAGATTTGGCAAGGAACATTGCCAGAAGCAGGAAAAGAAAGTGTCTTGGGGTGACTCTATCATGTGTCTCCCCTATCATGCTCTATGCCCCAAAAAGTAATATTGTGCCTTTCCTGTNGTTTCAACAACATCAGAACACATCAGGAGAATTTTCTCCCCGAGGCCCGGGGGTGGGCCCACGCCCTCACCGACCAGCTCCGAGGAGGAGAGAGACCACACCTACAGAAGGACTCTGAAATCTTCCCAGGTTTCTCTCTATAGCGAGGGATTTAATTCATTATTCAGCATCATTATCCTTTTCCTGCGTGTTTGTTAAAATAAATAGTTTTTATCTCTTTCACTTTCCTTCGAGGAAAAATTTCCTTTTTTTCTGAACCCTGTCGGGGGGGAAGGATGGTTGCAACCTGGTTTTCTCTCAGGGGCTATATTACTAGATTTCGGCCAAACCAATTTTGGCACAGAAAGATTGGAAGAGAATATTAGGCTGGTTAGACCTATCTGGGGTATTTGTCAATTTATAATTGTCAGATCTGTTAGATTAGAACGAAAAACTCAAGAGATCTCTTGTAAGGTTAAGCTTTCTGTTTTGTATGTTTTATTATTAATTTTAACAACTCACCTAATTAACTTGAGATGATCAGCAAGTTTTGGGATGTCTGTGATGTCCTCCTACCAGGAATAATTGGGAATAATTTTAGTACAATGCACTCTGTAACCAACTTAAAAAAAAATCAGGAACCAGGAAGGGTCATCAGAGTCAATACATTTGGCACAGCAAAAGGAATTCTGGGATCCCAAAGGACTTACCAAAATGTTACTTTTGTTTCCACCTTCCAGGGTCACTTCCAGATTGGAAAGGGCGGCTTCTACTTCATCTACTTCCGATTCACAGGTGGAATCTTGTGTCTCTGATGATAATGATAACTTGCTTACATGATACTAAAATAAAACAGCAATATCCAATAGTCAGTACATCAATCATCAACACACAGTCACAGCGTTGGAAAACAGACCACTTGGTCTCCTGGGTCTCGGACAACTGTGTGCAGTTCTGCAGGAATTAGGGGGTTTTCCCAAGGAAACAGCCATGTCCACTGGGACTCCTATCAGTGCAATGGCTGATAATGGTTTCCTATTTTAATTATCAGTGTTTATATTCCTTTGCTGAATAACTGTCCCTGTTCTGGGAGGCTGACTCAGTGCTACATTTGGATCCCTAGTCCTGCCATCCATACCAGGTGGAAACTTGGAAGCAAGGTTCTCTGGTGTTCTGCAGTGACAGGCCGTGAATCCTTGGCAGCTCCATTTACACTTAAAAGGACAGAATTAATTATTAATAAGGACTTGTGGTTTATTAACTATGGTCAGAGACTAAGCCATGCTCAGTCATGTTAAATTTCCATGTACTCCATAGTGTCCCTATCTTCACACTGTGCTGTAGCTTTTTTCCTGTCTGTTGGGAACGTGTGTATTACAGAAATTTTCAGGAAGAAGAGGTGGAAGGATGGTAGCTGGTATGGGAAGCAACGCTTCATGCTAATACTGATATCAAAGTTATATTCCAGGTGCAGATAATGTTAGTAAATGGTTCCAGAACTGTTTGAATAATGGTGTTACTGCTGCTACTGAGTTCAGTTGCTTTAGCTGATGGATGCTGCTGATTGTTTCTCACCCTAGGAGCAGACCCCCAATCCAAGCAGAGCTCCTGGCCTGGGTTCTGTCCTAGTCCTGTCCTAACCTGTGCCTGCCTCTTGAGGGAACAGGTTTTGCAGCTTGGCTCAAGTACGTGCCTGTAGCGCAGCGAAGATGAGCATTTCTTCCTCTGTGCAATCGATTTCCTCCAACAGGATGGCCCAGCGGGCTTGTTCGTATATTTGGTTGATTCGCACTGCGTCGTACTGTAGGAAAGGGCAAACGCTGCTCATTAGTGACCTCCAAGGCACAGACTCCAATCAGCTGCAGCTGATCTAGCGCTGGGCTGAACCACAATGGTTGTTTCCTTCCTCCTCCCACCTCTGCCTTGTTCCCTTCCCTGTCTTGTACCAACTCATGTGATTGTGTGCACTGTCCCAGGCCTTGCTGAGCCAACAGAAAACCAACCAGGAGCCTCTGGCTGAGGCAGAAGGTAAGACTCAACATCCCCTTTTGAGGCAGGAAGCCTTAGACTGGTGTAACTGAGACATTAAACCGCACTGGGAGAGTGAAAATCACGTGACATGGCTGACTCGAATGCGACCTGCAGAACTCTCTTGTTCCTCATTTCCTTTCTTCTGCTCTTGGCTTTTTCAGTTCTGGTTCTGTCTTTGCATTGGCTTCACATTGGCCAGATCTGCTTTAATTCACTATCTGGTTTTTGGATAATGATTATTTCTTATTATCTACTTGGTTAATAAGCTGAAGTGACTCACAGAAATAGTCAAGCCCCAGAGCTGGCGAAATGTAGGTGATGGGAGGGTAAACCTTGGAGCGTGACCTCTCCCAGCAGAGGTGAGATATTAGGTTGCCTGAAGCTCTTTTGGGTTATTTCATCCTGTGGCTCCAGGGCTGGCTGGGGCAAAGAAGGGAAATGTTTGGGCTGCTGAAGTTGAGACATGTACTTGGATTTTAGCGGCGGTGGCATTTCACCCAAAAACATGCCAGATAAACTGGAAAGTGCCCTGATTTCTTCTGAGGGCTTCAGCCCAGAAAAGCTGTGAAATTCAGTGAGGGCAGTGCAACATAAATGTCATTTTTAAGCCCAGTTTCAAAACCAGGACTCATTATATCATTTAGGACACTGCTGGTCTAGTTTTCCCCTTAATTTTTCCTGTTAAAAGAGATACAGAAAGTAAACCAGCCCCTCTGGAAATAGGGATACTGTTTCTGGTGCTCTTCAGATCCCGTCTTTATATTTAAGATCTTATTTCACGTGAGGAACAGTGATTCAGTGTCCAGAGGGTAAAAGTGCAGCTGTAGCTGAGGGGAAGAAGCTGGATTTGATCTCTGAAGGGCTTGTTACAGATCCTAGCTAAAATTCTATATATAGCTATATATATTCTGTATTACTATATAGCTCCATGACATGAAAGCAGGCAAACAATGAACAGCAATAAAAACAAGGCTCTTACTTTTGGATTCAAATCAAAGAAAGTGTAATATTTAAAGCGTAGAAGAAGTTGATCTTCCTCCACAACACCTTGCTCCATAAGTGATCGAGATGAATCCAGCCAGCTGTGGAAGAAAACAACCCACAGATTCATCTGTACAGGAAAAACCATCACACCTGCAGAGCTTCAGTGCAATTGTGAAATAAAAGTGGGAACAAACAGCTCGAATTCCTCTAAATCTGGGGAAAATTCACATAACTGAAGAAGGTGGAGCATTCACATAGACTTCTAACTTCCATTTTCTCTGTATACACAATAAGCAATGTTTACCTGTTCAGAACTCAGTCACCTATTTGTAATGCAAAATTATTGAACTTATCCACGTCTCTTTCCACTGTCTACTTAAAGCCTTTGGAGTTTGCCATCCAAACTGTCCTTTAACTGTGCCCACAGTGTTCAACTGAGTCTAACAACAGACTTTAGTCCAGAGCCTGCACAATGACACCACCGATCATTTCAAAACAAAAGGATCTCAGGAGATCCTTTACCCTGCGCCTTACCCTGCGTTGAGTTTGGCTTTGTCAGCCAAAGTCCGTGGCTGGTACATCTCCGCCAGCGTCTCCGGAGAACAGTTGGGATGGCTGAGGGCCAGGATGCTGCAGTTCTTCTCAGTCGAGGAACCGTCACTGAACCAAGTAATTGTGGAAGAAGCTGGTGAGCCGCTGACAGGATCATAAATGGGTGTCATGGTTTTACTGTATAAACCTGGATTGGCTGCAAGTTAAGAGCATAATGTTATTCCCATGAAAAATGGTCCTGTCCACCACTTTCCATCATAACAACTGAACCCTTTTCTTTCAAGTCTCCTATCTCTGCTGTTTCCAGCTGGCCTTGTCCTTTCACAGGTGAGGCGAGCTCAGGGACAGAAATGCTCTTTCTTGCTCTGTGAGATCTCAGTTGTGTTGGACATGGGAAACACATGTTTTTAAGCCTTTACTCCTCGTTTTCCTTGCAGGTTGCCAAATGTAATGAATATTTTAAGTGTGGTCCCCCATTCTCAAAGGGCAGCAGCACATCCTGTGTGCTGTTTTCTAGTGTGGCCTTTCTCATATTAATGAAAATGAAAACATTTCTCAAGAGAACAGGAAAATAGTGACATATTGGAGATTTCTTGAAGCCACTGATTTCAGGCCCACTGTGTGTCTGAGACCATCCTACACGAAACAGGCCTCCCTGGGCTCAATTGCATAACAAAGAATTTCTTCCTCTTTTTGACTTCCAGACAGAACAATAAAATCATCTTGATTTTTCATTACCTGGTAATCCAGAACTCACTGGAGAGTTGCACAGGTTTAAGATATCTTCTGTAGCTGGTTCTTTGCTGTTCTTGTCTTTTTTCTTTTTCTTTTTGAGTGTGCCTTCCGATTGCTTCAACAAAGAGAGTTCTTCTGACCGTCTGATATCTACAATGGCAGTTTGGGAAGTGAAGCAAGATGATTACATCCAAAAGAGCACCCATGGTTGGTAACAGCATTTCAGGAAGCTTCATGTTGCAATCTGAACTTTATTTTTAGCAGGTCAAAAGTAGTAGCTGTGGAAAATCCACAAGGCAAAAGACTTTGGGCTGTGAAAGCAAGTCTGGACAGGATTAAAATCTACTTTTGTAGGAAGTGTAACTGCATTTCAGAACACCAGGAAAAGGCTCTTTCTCCCTAACAGCTCTGCAGTCACCTACAAGCATAATAACCGCTGTGAAATATCTGAATTATGAATAAGCAAGAACCACTGTAACTGAGGTTCATGCCTTTTATTATTCAATGTATTTCTCATACAAGATTCTGTCTTGGTTCTCACTGTTCTCTAACGCACTACTGATTCAGACAGGTATTCCCAGTCACAAACCTGGCACATTATCACTGAAAAACACTTCTACCCTGGGGTAAGCAAAGACATTTTTGACAGTATTCACTCATTCAAAGTAACAGTTTTTCTGTAAAGACTCAGTCTGGAGGGAAAATGTAGGTAGGAATATTTAATTTGGCCAAATGCCAGTTGAACAATT
The DNA here is from genome assembly GCA_013397725.1 of Rhagologus leucostigma. NCBI lineage: Eukaryota > Metazoa > Chordata > Aves > Passeriformes > Rhagologus > Rhagologus leucostigma. The sequence goes on along the minus strand of VZTD01001039.1, from coordinate 1,681,248 downwards.
ATGGCATCATTATATCAGAGCTGTTTGGTATAATAAAGATACTACAGCTTCCACAATCCACTGCTAGGAGACGAAATTGAAAGTGGATCAATATAAGGCAGTAAATTCCTTCTGAAGATGAGTGTGTTAATGGGCTAAACTTCGAAGATCTAAATTAAGATGAGGGATTTAATCCCTATTTTACCCTAAACCAAATGTATTTTGAAGACTGCTTGCAGACTCAACTGATTCCTACTGATCATAGGCACACATCTGGCATGCTCCAAACCCTCTACTTGGAAATGCTCCATTACTGGAAAGGGTAGAGACTTGGGGACTCAGTGCTGTGAGACATTCAAGGGCTGGGGTGGGGTTGTTAGGTATGCTCTGACCTGAACAAACGTGGGCATATAGAAGTCTGAGCATTTAAAACATACTGCTTCTGAAGTGAACACATATAACAGTTAGGCAGAGTTGAATATCATTAATGCTAATGAAAATAGGTGATAAATCAGCTGACACCTGTAAAATTGCCTGTGGTGAAAGCTGGTGTAGGACACTGATAACCTCAAGCTCTTAGTCAATGGTACAGAATAATCAGGACCAAGTCCTGCTCCAGGAGGACAAGGATTCCTAGAAAACTGCCAGCTTTGACTATCCAGTACTCCTGCAGCTCGTGGGACACATTCCTGACAGTGCCTGCAGCAGTTATCACAGAGACTGAGAACTGACATGTACTGCGTACTAAAACCCCCCAAAATCTGTCTCAAACTTCTCTTTGAGCCAAACAGTTTTGTGAGAAGGGACTTCACATCAAAAAAAAAGTCACCCAATAAAATGCTCCAACTTAGTTGCCAGAGGAGATTTATCTTTACTTACTGAGCATTTTGCAGATGTCACTGACAGCTCTGAACACCATCGAAGAGAAGCTGACTTTCAGTCTGACAGTCTTCATGCTTGGCAAGCGAAGCCGCAGCATTTTGTGCTGAGTAGTAAAGATCAGCTTTGCATCTGCCTGCACCCCGCATTTATCCAGTGTCCAGTGGGTTTTCAGAAGCCAACATTTTTTTTGCTCCCACCAAAAGGCATAGTCTGACCAATCTTGTGGTATTTCTAGGAAAATACAAAATGGTTATTAACAAACTATGGAGCAAATATACAAAACACTTGGTTTGGAAACAGGTCTCTGCAAACAGGAATACTAATTTAGATTAAAGCAGCAGCTACAGGTTCCAAGGCCTAGACCTCGTTTGCTGAATTCTTGTGGCAGTCACCCGGAACCAACTTTGTCTTCCCTGAAGAGCTAACCTAGGTGCTGACTGCGGCACTGCCTTAGTCTTGTGGATATCCACAGGGAAAGAGCATCTCCTGAATCTGGTGCTATACACGGTGCAATGCTGTTGGGATTGTGCTGGGATAGGGACTAACAGCAAGGGTACGCACTCCACAACTTGTCAGTGCAAGCTGAAAATCCTCCCACAAAATCTCCTGTGCACCCAGATGGGCACAAGCTCTTCCACAGCCTCCTGGCAGCAGCACTGAGTAGCTCATCTCGAGAGTGTTAAGAACCAGCTTCGAGCCCATGGAAGTCTTGGTTACACACAGCTAAGCAGCAGCACATGCACAAGGAAAGAGATGAAGTATTGCTGCTCTCAGTTCCATGGGAATTCCAAGATTAGATGACTTCCCAATGTCAGTGTGTAGCAGCAGGTAAAGCTTCTGTGTGATCTTGGTCAAGCTGTTTCAGTCTTTGCATCAATCCTTGTTCCTCATCAGCTCCACAGGCAGAGGCTATTCCTCAGCATGTCCATAACACAGCAGAGCCCTGTCCTGTTTTGGAGTCCCCCGGTAAGAACTGTCTCAAGAGGGCTGCTGATGGAAATCAGTTATAGATTTGCTTTAAATATTAATATTGAAAGCTTTTCACACCAGTTGAGTATTTTAAAAAAATACTGTGAAAAATTAGCCTTCTGACCCAGTGGAAACTCTGGCTACCATCAGTTTCCGGCTGAACCGTGTGTGTAAGGGTGCAGAGAGGGTGACAGAAGTGATCACAGATTTTCTTCCTGTACTCACTTGCTGTGACTGTATACAGGGTATTTTACTTTTCATTTCCTAACTTTGACTCGGCCAGTCTTGGCTTTTCCTGGCCCTTCCCTACTGGATGTATGCAATGGATAACACAGCTCAGATTCAGGCTAGAATGCCACTACAGCACAGGAAACTAACTTCTGAAGTGCCTTTTAACAACTAATCCTGCCTCTCTGACTGCCACAGGTGGATAAGCAGGGTATCACCCACCTCTCCTGCCCCCAAACCACACACCTATAACATCTGTCTGAGAAGAGAGTTGAATCGTTAGCCTTGTTTAATTATTTTTGTCTAACTGAAAGGCAAACCCAAAGTTTTGTTGGCACTATGGTAACACAGGGGCTTTAGCCACAGAGGGTGCAACACCTCTGTTGGGAGCGGTTCTGACCACAAAACCCCTGAGTCTGAGAACCTCCACGCTCTGTGCCGTGACACAGAAGCGAGGCAGTGCCATTTCAAAACACACAGAACCTTTCTTCACAGAGGGAAAGCTGCACATATTACTTTAATAACACTGTGTAAATGAAACAGGTCTTTACTCACTGATTTTTTCTACTAATTTCAGCATCAGTCCTCCAACATGAAGGTCCCCTGTGACCTGTAGTAAAAATTCCTTTTCTATATCTTCATATTGATGATCAACTTTCAGCAAGAGCTCCCAGGTGTGAGACCCATATTCAGTTGAGGAAACCATCTTGGGAAAGGTCTGTGTAAGCTCTGCAAAAGCAAACCAACCAAACAAACAGGATGTTTTTCCTCCGCTCTCTGAAACAAATGCATTTCTCCATAGTCTCAACATCATACCCATGCTGCCAGGACTTCGCAGCAGCCTTGGCTGGAACTTCAGAGGTGTTATCTTGTTACCTCTGGACTAGACTCTGTTCTTGTGATTGCTCTTGCAAAATAGGCATGGGGATTTTTTGGTTTTATTCTGATTTTGCCACGCCCCCAACCCAGACGCCTCCATTTGTGTAGAGATAGCTCAGTTTTAGCTGGGTTTGCCCACCAAACAGTGCTAATCTGCCAGCCTGGACACTGTAAAGCTTGCAGCTGTGGGTGGGAGCTGCTTTGGCAATCTGTCCAGCGAACAAAGGCATTTTGTTCACTTGTACACTTAGGGCCGTAATTTTCACTGCAAATCAAAGTTTACACTTGCAGTTCTGCCAGCTTGCTCCCACGGGACCAAATCCAGAGAGTAGTTTTACCTATTTGGGTAGATACACGGGGAGACAACTTTAGTGGCTCTCTGCCAGCATTATCCAGGCACAGATCTGCAGTTCCTGCTGACTTGCACAGGGATGTAGGCACGTGTCCTTCTCAGCAGGGTGAATCGTCTGAGATCCCACCAGGCTCCTGCCAGGACAGGTGAACAGTAGTCATGCCAAGCCAAACTAGAGAAGATGCTCCAAGTAGAAGTTTTGGTTATCATCAGCTGAGTTCTGCTGAAGAAAGAGCTTGTAGGTGTAAGGTAACTGATGCTGCAGGCAGGATTTGTGGTATTTAACCAGTGAGAGAAGGTACCACATCAGCTCTCTGTCCTGAAACAAGCCTTTGCAGTTGAGGCTTAGGCACTAAAATGGATGAATTCCATTTATTGCAAACTCTGGGTCACAGACACAGCAGGGTCACAGACTCTGCTGAAGGGGCCCTACACAGACTGCTTCTAACATAAAAAATAACTAAGCCAGTGGGGATGTAACAACGTTACAGGCTGTTGTAGATCTTCTTAAAAACAAGTATTTAGTAATTTAAAACTTGGTGTCAACCCTACTGATACAAACTTTGTCATCAAAGGGATAATAGAGATGAGGTGGCAATGACAAAGTTGACTAATAAGGAAAAGTAATTCCAAACATAAAGGCAATAAAAGTGTATGTGTTAAAGATTAGATGGATTTCCCCTTAAACAAATGACATTATAAATGAATAATCTGACCAGTTCAAAGCCATCCTTTTAGAGGGAAATCACCTTACCAGTGAGTTTCACTGGGACAGGGCTGGGAGTCTGCCGTGAAGTTCCAAAATCATGGACACACACAGAGAGCCCTAAGTCAGAAAACTGCAGCTTCATAACCGTATGACTCCAAGAGGCCAATTTACACTATGGAACAAGCACTGTTGTTAACTGGGTTCTTGCATGTGCCAGCCTACACCTTTACACCAAACAGTTACTAAACCAACAAGGGTTGATACTTATCCAAGAAGTTTGCTTGGATTGCCTTGGTAAATAAAGGCATTGTGTTGGACACTGGGAACACTGGCTTTCCTGCCCCTGGGATAAAGGATTTTGAATTTGTGCTGCTGTGTGCCGCATGGATTTACAAGCTTAGGTATGCATTAGACCTGGGGTTACTCATGGAGGGAAAGGGCTGTGGCTCTCCTAAAGCATCCAGGACCCAGGTCCTGAAATGGTCTCCCAGGCAGGTGAGGCTTTCAGCACAAGTGCAGTACAAGGTGCACAGAACAGCTGTCGCTGCAATGTATTCACAGCAAAACAAAAATCCAGACTTTAGAAAAGTCAAAATGCCCCTAGTCATGCTCCTAAGCATCAATAAATATCTTCAAAAGTAATCCATGGCCAAAGGATGAGAACTATGTGATTTTGTTTCAGGAGCACAGGGGTGCAATCTGGCAGATCAACTCTGCTTTTGCCCACCCTTGTTCCACTATAAATCATTATTGTTACAGAAAAGCAGCAGTCTCACCTGCTCTCTTGCGCCAGCGAAAACATTTAGGAGCTGATCTGGATTTTTTATGGCGTCTTTTTAAATTTGATTTCGCTTCCCAATCTAACTCCGCACAAATGCCTGTGCTGACACGGGTGAAAATGAGCAGCCCAAGGGGTGGGTGAAACCCTTTCTTTCACTGGCTTGGAAAACCATGGCCTCAGTGCACCAATCCTGGCACTCCATCATTCCCTAAAGCCGCTCACTTCCCCACTTCCTCTTCAAACCAGGAGGTTTCAGTTTGAAGATAAGGCAACACAAACACTTGTAAATCTACTGGAGTACGCAGCACAAACAAAGCTTGGTCTTGAAAACAGGGCAAGCAAAGCAACGAGGACAACAAATCCCTGAGTATTAAACCTCAACTAAACCCAAACTGTCAGGGCTCCACGTCTTACAGCCTTCAGGTCAAGCCTGGATCTGCTCGGGAACGCGCCCCAGCTCCTGGGCTCCACGTGGGAGCTGCAAGGCCTGGCGCGGGTGGATCAAATAGGCCAGAAACATGTCCTCGGGCTACTGTTGCCTCCACTCGGGATTTTTACTGCGCATTTTAGCAACCCAGCTATCGAAAAGCAGCACCGGCTCTACAGATAGAGCTCTCCGCAGGTTTTAGCCCGTAGAGCCCCAAACCTCAAAAGCTGAGTGGGAATGGACAAAGATGTGAATCGTGCTGGAGCAACGTGCTAACGACCGGGGGTTAAGGTCAAGAGGGGTGAAACGATGTTTCCCGAAGTATCCCTCGGGCTGGCGGTGCCTGGCACAGCTCGGAGGGTGCCTGGGGGAGCCCGGGCTGCAGCGCCCACGGCAGCGCCACTTCCACTTTGAGGAAGTGCTGGGCGGCAGCGGCCCCGCGGAGGAGGTGCCCGCGGGGGCCCGGAGCGCGCCGAACAGCAGCGAAAAGGGCTGTAAAAGAAAGAAAGAAACAACCCCGGGCCGTCGGGCATTCCCGCCCCGGCCCCGCCGCAGGTGCCGCGGAGCAGCGCAGAGCCGCCCGCGAGTGTCCCGTGCCGGGCCGAGGTCGCTCCGGCATCGCCCCGCGCTCCTCACCTGCGGTCCCCGCCGGCAGCGCTCTCCTCCCCTCGCCGTCTCTCAGAAGCCAGGTTGGCGGCGAAGAGGGCGGGAGGGGAGGAGCGGCAGCCCGGGGGAGGCGGCCCTTCCTCCCCTCCCCTTCCCTTCCCTCTGCCCGCTCGCGGTGGGAGAAGGCGGCAAGGAGCGCTGTCCGCCCCGGCGGCTGCTCGGGGTCACCCGCCCGGGCGCTGCCCAGAGACAACACCTCATCGATGACCCCAGGCCGTCGAACCACTTCAGGTGTTGCTTTTAGAGGTCTGAGGCTACCCAGAGAATACCAGTTCCGAGGGTGCAATGGCAAAGAAGAGAAGAGTGTGTTTGCGAGGTGGGGATGTGTTAGAAGAGGCACAGAATAAAAGTGGATTGAACCGACAGGAAATGGGCAAACGCTTTTCCATGGGCCAGATTTCTGCAGAAAGTCTTTCTTGCCTTAAACTTTTGACTTGCTTTGTGGTACAGTGACGAGGTAAAGCACAGTGGAAAAACCAAACCAATGACACAAAAGACAAACAGAGAGAATAAAGTAAAAAATTCTTTCAGATTAAATTCATATCCTGGAACAAGACTGCAGATGAATAAAGGATGAACTTTGATACACCCTGGGCAACAAATACTCTCATGAGAACAACACAGCTGTGAAGTTGTCAAACCACAGATAATAATCACAGGATATTTGCTCCCCTAGGCTCGGTCTCCGAGCTGCTCTGATCATGCTCATCTCTTTAGATTGTCTGTGCATGCACTCGTCATATCAGACATCCTTGGAGACAGGAACTTGAGAGCTCATGAAAACTTTCAGAGCTTTCTGTCACCTGAGGCCACACAGAGGTCTTTAATCACTCCAGCCAGACCCAGCTGGGACCAGTTTCAGGCATTCTAGTTAAGCTCAGGGTGGGTGGATGTTTGGTCCTTGCCTGAGTCCATGTGGAGTAACTCTACTTTTGCTGCTCCTTGGCACTGTCTTGACTCAGTGGCTTTTTAGATCTTTGTAGGACAGTTTGGTAGGCTACCTGCTTATTATTATCTAAATAAAGGTACCTATGCAGACAAGCAAATAACTTTGCATGGAAAAGGCCATGGGGTAATATAAAATTCAGATTTGAGTTGCTTTCAGTAGTTGGAAAAGCGATTGTAAAAATTTGAAAAGTTGTTTTTGGGCCAGAATATCCTGGTGTGTGCTCCACAACTACATGAGTGTTTACTTTTGCTGGTTACTTTTACTTTTACATCTGAGCCCGTACTTATGGGGCTAGGATGCAAAACTAAGGAGTTTTCCTGGTGCTCCATTCAGCCTAAGAGATGTGATGCAGAGGTCCACGGCAACTTGTAAATAGCCAAGCCTGCTGCTGCTGCTGAACTCAGAAACACATCCTTGGGTTTGGTTTTCTAAACATTTGTGCCGGTTTGGCCAAAATCTAGTAATATAGCCCCTGAGAGAAAACCAGGTTACAACCACCCTTTTCCCCACAGGGTTTGGGAAAAAAGGAAATTTTTAAACATATAAACATATAAAGCAAAACCACAAGCTCTTGATCAAACTGAGAAAAAATGGTGCTTGGGAGATAATCAATAAAAGCAAAGATGGTTGCCAGGGCAGTCAATAAACATTGACTCTTATCTCCAGGCTGGTCTAAATCCTGACCTCTTCTAAGTGTAAGCACTATTTCCCCCCACCCAGTTACCTGTGAATAACTTGAGAGAAGAGAGTGTAGAGTTTGATGTCAGCCTTGTCCTGCTGTGCCAGGAGGGCTGGGGCTCATGCTGCTTCTGAACTGCTCTGGGACTGCTGGATGAATCTCTGTCACCTATCTGCCAGATCCCTTGGAGAGGGAAATGCACTTGCTGTATGCTGGATGAGCTGGATGAAGAAAAAAAGATCTGGAAAAAAGCCAGAAGACAGAGAGGTTGGGGTAAGTTCTTTGTGAATCTAGCACAAAGTGTTGCAAGAAAATAGGTGGATTTTCAGTCAACACTGATCATACCGTCAGCATTTGAGGCAGTGATGGTTTACATCTGAGGAGCTGCAAAGTTAGGGAATGTTTTGGAGGCAGCGTGTTCATTTTCAGTCATCTCTCAAGAGGCCGAGGAAACCAGATTTGGAGACCTGTAATTCTGTCATCCTTTGAGATGGTGAGTGGGGAAAACTGTAATTGAGTAACAGCTTTTCTCTTCCAGAGTTCCCATGGAAAAGGATAGGAAATGAAACCTCCATTGGCAGCTTCTTAATCAGTTTATATGCTGAAAGCCTCCTTTATTCAGGAATGAGGCTCACTGGATATAGGTACTGTTAATTTATTCTTGCGGTTACTCAGCTGAGTCTGAATGTGACCTGTCTAGAGTTTGATTCCTTTTCCAAAGGGTCTACTAAACACCTATAGCTGAGAGTCTCTTGTAGACAAATGTAAGTTTTTGGGAGCGTGAGGAAGTAACACGACAAAGATGTAATAATAAATACTGAACTTTTGGTAAAATGTGTATTTCTTTTTCCAAGATACTTTTAATAGCTTCTCTGTACTTTTCCTAGGCCAGCATTATAAATTATGACCAGGTGATAATTTAATCATGTAAGACTGGCTCTGTTGTTGTGTCAATGCTCTTGTTAACAAACATGAGATCTGGAGAAATGTCTTCTCTTTTATTCATAGCCCTCTGTATTTCTGTTATGATTTTTCCTTAACTATAGGAGAAAAAATGCTCAGTATTTAACTGTTGGGGTCACCTCAGTTTGTGGAGGTTATCTGTTTTCTGAATTCCCATTCCTCTCCAGCTTGCCCTACGTAGATTCTCTTTGCATTCTCCATGCAATGGCTGTAATACTTCCTCCTTCTCCAGAAGCAGCATTTCCCACTCGGGGTTTGCCAGGCTGTGCCAAGAGTGGACCTAGAGCAGAACCACGGGGGATGGGGAACAGCAGCAATTTCTTGCAAGTGCTGAGTTTTCCCCAAGTCTCTTTAGACACTTACTCACTTCAGCTTTTCCTAGGAACTTCTTGTGGGAGTGCCAAGAGTCTGGAGGGCAGTTGGTGAGCTCTCAGTGTAGCAAAAGTTACATAAAGAAGTTTGTAAAATATTTAAATGCTCCTGCAAGTACCTGGCACTCGTAAATTTACTAAAGCCTTGAAGAAGCTACTGTTGCTGTGCTGAGTATCTGGGCTTAGCTTGCAGGTGAAGACTAAAGCTGAGGAGAGAATGTCAGTGTTGTGTTCCCATAACCTATAGCTGGTCAGTGGAGACCTTTCTTCACATAACGGCATCAAAACCAGAGAGGGGAGATGTAAAAGAGTGATGCCCTCTCTCCCCATGGAGAATTTGTTTTCTTGGTGATTTTCTGAAATCCACAGTTGGCAGACCGACGATTTTTTTGTGCTAAATAAAAGTGTTTTCCACTTGCTGTAGGCAAAGAAGTAAAGTGTGTATCTCTATGTGCCCCCAATTACTGACAAAGAAATTAATCAATGCAAACCCTGGCATGAGCACCAGGCAGGAGCGACAAAGTCGTTGAGAAAAGCTGATCTGTACCACAGAGGGTCTTCATGTTGAAAATCTGCTCTCTGATAAATGTCCACAGATGAGAGGTGGCAATACTTCATCTTTTGGTGTCCCTTGGCTGTACTGCTTGTCAGTGACACCAGCAGCTATGGTCTAAATATCTGAAGTTTTAGGAAAATTCAGCTCCCAAACTAAGTCCTGTAAGTGGTGCTTGGATTAAGAGGAACGATAAAAAACCCCTCAATCTTACTCTTGGTTTAGGAGAGTAGAAGCTGCTGTTGCAGATCTGAACTGGGGTCTGAGGCTGATGCATTGGAGTGTTCCTTGGTGCGGAACTGACAGCACTGACCCATAATGAGTCAGGCTCACAAAGGGTGTCTGTGTGTTCCCACCCTCTGGGTGTTGAGACTTGTGGGGGTTTTAAAAGTCTGCTTTCTGTCTCTGGCTGTCTCATGCTTGAAAAGCACCTCATAGTGAAACACTTCTCTGCCTGGTGCAGAGGGTGAGTCACTTAACAGTGCTACCAAAACCCCCTTCCCTATGAGGAACTGAGAAGGCTGAGAGGGAGGGATCAGGCCAGACCAAGGAGGGAAGTGCCCGAAAAGGACCATAACAGTGTGCATGTTCCCCAGACAGCTGACTGATGACACAGACCTCTCTCATGCTGCTTTCAGCTGAAGCAATGAAGCTTTGCAAAGCTATAGTTGCAAACAGAACTGTTTTTTCATGACCAAGGATGAACTCATCCTACTATTCAGCCTTTTTACCTCCCTTCAGTCTGGTGGTTGCAAAACAGAGGAGAAAACTGGTGCTTTAGGCTGTCTTTTAGGCTTTTAAAAAAGTGTGGCTTGGTTGTCGACTGTGTTACATGGTGTAAGACTTTCAGAAATTCCTGGTGTTACCTTTACTGTGCTCCTGTAAGCCAGGGCTACAAGGAGGTGCTACCAAGCTAAACTTGAAAATTTTCCTCTTAAATATGTATCTACATGGTTAATTAAAGGAAATACGTTTTCCTTCTCCACCCTTGGAGCCTAAGCACCTGCTGTGAGGTTGTAAAAGTTATGAGTTAAAAGTTGTTATGCCTGACTGTGTACATAAAATTTAAAGGCTACAAGAGACAGCATTATATCAAATGGTGGCCAGTGGGTTGAGTCTGGGCTCCTACTGTGTAGCGTTTCTTGTAGATCCTGTGTGTGTAGATCTGATGGGGATGTCTTGCAGTTGTGCTCTCAGCTGTAGTACCAAGTACAGAAAGAGTCCCAAAGGCAAACATAGGATTTGGTACTGTCCTTTCCAAAACAGGAATGACAAGGGCTGGGTTCAAAATAATTATCTGATTACATGCTGTTATTATAACTATTTTCTTTAGGATACTGTTTCTCAGTTGGAGTGACACTGAGATATTATCTGAAGCTGGATTGAGGCTATTTGGATGGGAGCTTTTGAGATAAATAGACTCACCTTTGTTTGACCTCTTCAGTTTAAAATTGCTCATATTAATAGTACCCTAAGTCATTCTTCATCCTTTTTAGATGCTTTAGATATTACAGCTGTACTTACAAGATCTAAACGAAACTGAAAGTTCTGTGTCTGTGCAGATGAACTAAAGATAGTCTTTTGCTGGAGGAGAGTGAAGCTGAAGTGGGGGGCAGGGTGGAACCTCTCAGGGTAAAAGTGGCCTCACTCCATTCCCAGAAAAAGCAGAATGACGGGAGATTGCAGAGTGGCTCTGTTGTAAATCAGCTATTTCCGAGCCACCGGTGGCAGAGGCAGAGTTGTACAGATGTCCCCTACTCCAGCCCTCGGCTCTGGGTCAGGCTGCTGGGAGCCAAGTGCTGCTCCCTCAGCGCAGACTTTGGCAATACAGCCCTGAGTATATCGCCAGGACTCTGGTGCGGGTGAGACCTGTGCTGGCTTCCGAGGAGCTCTGCCCTGTGAGCTGCTCCTGCCATCTCCTGCCCTTTGGGCCACCGCCCTGGAGAGAGCGGAGTTGTTGCTGCAACAATTCTCCGTCTGCGTGGGCCACACCAGTGTGCCCTGGGGGCTGGGTTAGACGCGTGGGGCTGGATTAGGTCTTGAGGAAAGAGCCCTTCCGTGCTCCCCACAGCTAACTCGGTGTGGAGGAGAAGGCAGCGCTGTCTGAGTTATGCAGTGCATTAGCAAACTCGGGATGCTGCTGTGAAAGGGGGTTGTGCAACTTTCCTGAATGAATAATGCCTGATGAAAGCAATGCAAATGCCATGTTGCTAAACTTGGGTTTCCATCCAAATGTGCAAATATTCTTTTTTTAAAAAAATTTTTTAAAGTGCTAGACTCAGCCTTTTAAATATAGAATCTTCACATAAGACTTCCCTGTGTCTATTCCTGCACCTAAATCAGTGTCAGCCTTTTCCAGAGGGCTTAGCAGCACCTGGAGTTCCCCTAAGGCATGTGACCTGTGAAAGCTGTAGCATAATTAACACTCTGAAAAATCATGTTGCAGATTCGTGTGCCTAAGGGTAGGGTTTTTTTCCTTGGTTTTTCTTTTTTTCTCACCCACTCATTCCAGTCTCTGGCTGGATTACCAGCTCTTACAATTTTATTGTTACCTTTGTGTTAATTCATGTTTCTCAGAGCTTCCTCTCTAAAAGTCAGGCTGGACTTTGAGAACAGTGAGGAAAACCTGACAATATGGATTTAGGTGTGTTCCAAAATCATTTGCAAATATTTTATTGATTATTTAAGAACTAATTTAAGGAAATAAAGGTCTTATCAGGGCATAGGTCTTTAAAAACTGGCAAAGTTTTCAAGCCTTGAAGTACTGCTTTAAATATTTCTTTAAAAAGGAGCAATCTCTGAAGATGCCTAAAACAGCAGTTGTTACAATAGTGGTGTTATTGCATCTCTTCTTTTCTGGCCGTGACCCAGTGTTTGGTTTCTTGCCTGGGCTTGCTGAAGGACCAGTCATTATTTTATTTGCTGTGACAGAAGAAAACTCTGATTTCTTTGTAAGACCAAGCGAGTGTTGGATACTTGAATACAATCTTTTAACTGCATTTCTTTAAAGCTGGGCCACGTTTATTGTTGCTTTGCAGTTGGAGCTGAGCACTGATAAAAGAGAAACTCCCTAAACGCAAACTTCTCCCTTGTCCTGACATACTGCACACGAATCTCATTGAGTTCAGCTTTTTCCTCTCTACCTGTGACTGAATCACATCCTGTCGCTCACTCATGCAGATCTGTCTGCAAGATGTGGTCATCAGAAATACCGAGGGAGGTCCAAATGTCCCAGGTCAGGGGCCAGAAATAATTGATGTCGTGGGCCTTCCCTGAAGCCCGGCTATGCCGGGCATCCAAAGGCGCTGACTCGTGCTGCTGGTAGGATACAGACTGATCACAGCTTGGCTGGAGTGATACTTCCACATGCTGAGGTTTTATATCTCCACGCGCAGCTGGAACGTCTGTTGCCGTAACATCTCCAAAGCAACGCAACAGCAACAATAACAAATGACAACAGGGAACGGCAGCGGAGAGAAAACTATTGTGCAAGAAGCGTGAGAAGCTCTTGTGTCCCGTGAGACACTCCTGAAGCCGGTAACAATCCTGCCCGTGTGTGACCAGCAGGTGCCACTGCAGCCCCGGGAACGGGGACCTGCAGCGGTGTAACTGCGGCACAGGGGACACCTGGTGGCCTTCTCGGCTCTCTGAGCTGATGAGAGCGTGTGCCACGCCACCCGATACGAGGGGTGCACAGGGCAGACTTGGGGTAAAACCCCCTTACAGACACATCTGCGTGATTAACTCTTAGGACAGAGGACACTCTTCCTACATTGGACTCTGTGGAATGGTTGTTTTTCCGAAGTTTCCTGCTCGCCCTTGCCTTATGATAAAGTGAGATCCATTGTGGTGTTTCTGCCCCTGCATGAAGGTGCACAATTAGTATTTCCTGCCAGGTTCCTGTTTTGGGCCCAGCAAACACTTGAGGTTTCTGCCACAACCGGTGTGCTTGGCATTGTATTCAGGATTTGATAAACACTGGCTATTGCAGGTTCACGAAATAGTGTGAGCAATCTGCTTCGTTTAGAATAAAGATGGTATCTCGGAGAAAAGATCTTCCATTGTAATATTATTTAATAAAAATTAAATTTATTATAAAATTTTAAATTTACTATAACATTTAATAAAAATCCCAGGTAATGATTTTTTTAATATACATATGGGTATTTTTTTGTTCATTAGTTTGGTTTTTTTGTCCAGGAAAAGCAAATAGCAGCAGCCATGCAGTTTCTTCTGTAGTTCTGACTTCTAGGTATATATAAAAAAAAAAATTCAGCTCCTCTGACTGAAGTCTGTCTGGAGCATTATCTATTTAAAAGATGTTTCTTGTTACTCATGTAAAACCTATCCCTATCAGAGACCTTAAATTGCTGGGAGAAGATTCTGGGATTAGAACCGGTGCAGCTGTACTGTACAGATGGTAGGAGAGCTGGAGGATGTGGTGGTGTCAGGTCTACGTCATTTGGGCTTTTGTGTGGAATTTGTTAATGGCAAAAAGAGTTGGCTGTTGTACCAATCCCTGTTTGGGCTTTCACAAGCTTGCTGGTGCTATTCCAGCCAGCTTCCTTCACATGGAACTCTCCTCCTTCCTGTCGCATCTCACCATCTCTATCAGGCAGGTGTGTGCAGGGGTTTTGTGGGAGGAGCCCCGCTCTGAGCACCTGTAACATGTTCAGGTAGTCCTCAAGGAGCACCCCACCAGTGGGTTCTCCATTCCTGGCCTGAATTCCTCTTAACGTGAGCCCTTGTTCCTAAGGGTAAGATTACGTATTCTGGATGACTTTGGAAAAGCACTTCAACAGATGCTTAACTTCTGGATATGAATGGTCCTGTTTGAGGTGCTCCTTTGGCTTGGCCTGGTGTGACTCTTGCTGGACCTTCATGGATCAAACCATGAGTGACTTTTACCTTGGCTGACACTGGAAAGGTGTTGTTTTGGCTAAAGAATACTGCAGTTCAAGCAGCGCAGATCCCTCGTGATTTGATACAGGTACCCGCTCATCCTTAAAAATATACTCCCTTTTGAAGCAGTCAGTCCCCCTTAAAAAGCCTTGAAGATCTTAAATCATGAGCTGCACCTCTCCAAAAATTAATTTTCATCCCAGTATTTTAGCAAAGTAGTTCTGTCTAGTTTCGTTATTCTACTTGTCACTTTGGTTTTTTATTTGAAATTTAAGCCCTTTGATGCAATCAAGTTGTCAGTCTTTGCTGTGCAGCTGAAAGGAAGGGAGATATACCTTGATGAAGTGGATGGTGACATTCATGACTGACTACATGAATAGAAGAAAGAAATAAAAATAAAAAATATCTGAAGAATTGGATCCAAAGTTGTGGTCGTCTTTCAAGGATTTGATGAAACTGGATTGGAGTCAGGGTCTTCTTTTCTCCAAAACAAAGCATGTAAGTGCATTTAACAAGGGAAGAGTAATACAGTTTAAATGGAGCTTCTTTTTTCATGGATGGATCTTTGTCTCTGTATGTGGGTTCTTCTAAACTGATTACACTAATGTGGTTGTTTCTGTAATTTAATTATCTCTGCACTCAATGAGAACAAGTTAATTAAAAGTCTCTTCTTTTGTTGGCTGAAATGTATTCATTTTTCCTATGTGGAACTTCATGGCTTTTGTTTGCTCCTCATGTCACAGGCTGGTTTTGTTCAGTGCAGCTGTGCTCTCTACTGCGTAACAGCTCAATATAGCTGTCATTATAGCCTCTCCTTTTTGTGGGCTGGACAAAATTACCTCTAGGGATTTGCAAATGTAGGTCAGTAGCATAAAAACAGAAGTCCTACTCCTATATGAAAGTTTGCTCCCAAGTGGGAAATCAGTTTAGCTTCAGCAGGTTGGATTGCAGGTGCTTTGATGTTGGAAGGCTGAACGCGTGTGCAGGGAAATTGCTGGGCTTCCAAGCATGGTTCTGGTAGCCTGGGTTTGGAAATTGTGTTTTGTTTATAACCAGAAAGGTTTTTATTTTCGAAAGCTCTTGGGAGATGAGCTTAACCCTGGGCTACAGTAATGTCAGGAGTGAACAGGGCTGGGCATAGTTTGTATTTGGGTTGGCGGCTGCCAGTGCTGCGGAGCTGCGTGACTCAGTAGCTGACACACTTCCTCCTGGGTATGAATGCCACAGCATGTTGGTAGGAGGTGCTGCGTGCTCCATGAGTCATTAAATCCAAAGCACTGAATTTTTCCTGGTCATTAAAGATCACTTGGCTCCCTTGGTCAGAGCGTGGCTTTGCCTGGCTCTTCTGACTAACCTGACTCCAGCTCCCTCCCTCCCCGGCAGTCCGGGCTCATCGTGTGCTCTTTGCTTTGCTGCTAAAGTGCTGCAGATCCAAGGTGTTGGTACAGAGTATCTGGTCCTTCTTAGTGCTGGGGGGATCCTTGCACTTCAACAGCTCTGAAACCACAGGGGCAAATGCAACCTTGTCTAGTGCGACGGGTCCCTGCCCATGCAGAGTTGGAAACAGATCATCTTTAAAGCCCTTCCAACCCAAACCGTCCTGTGATTCTGTGAAATAATCAGATAATGCAGACTGGATAATTTCTTTTGATTGTCAGTGCATGCAGGCCAGCGATCTTGTGCCTTCTTGTTAATTTTTTTGACCTGTCCTAAGAAAAGTCCTTGAAGTGAAATCCACCAATCTGAAACTCAAATATTTCATGTTCATTTCAGGAGCAAGGAGTTTCCCCTTCCCTGCAGCAGGACCCGGAGGAGCTTTGAGCTTTGCAGGTTGCCAAGGACCTGCTACACTGTGATAGCCCCAGATGTGCCTCCTTGCGTATCCGTTTCCCAGACTGAGCTCCTCCTCATGTCCCTGCCATGACAGGAGTGAAACATTTGCATTGTACCTGGCAGATGAGCCACGTGCCAAGGCCAGTGTGACTTGAGGATGTTGTGGCACCTCTGTGCTAGAATGTTGTTTATGGGCAATGGCTTTAAACTTGACTAGAGGTGTTGGTGGTCAGGTCACACTCTGGAGCAGGGAGCTCTCCTTTCTGACCCCTACAGACCTGCAGGACTTCCATAGTTTTAGGAATTGTGGATTCTGAACTGATGAGGATGGAAGAGGGAAAATGCAGAAAGGAAAAATTGGCAGTCGTGCTTCCCGAGCCCTGGACAGCTTTTGAGATCTGCATCTACTGTAATTTACCATCTGTGCAGGTTCTTGGTGGCTTTTGGAGATGTCTTTTCTAGCAAGTTTCATATGTTAATTATGAAGATTTGTAAACAAAAGTTTCTTTTATGTTGCATGTTATACTCTGCCAGCTCTGACTTATGTTTGATCTGTAAATTTTTTGGGAATACCCAAGTATGAAGGAAATGTCTGTCCTTTAGATAGGAGTAGAGGAGAGGCTCCATTTCTAGGTGAATATCTCACCATCTTTACAAATATCTTATTTGTAAAGATTATATTTTGATAATATGTTTTTAAAGTTACTTTCCCAAGAGCCACAGTGCTGTGTTTATTGGAATTTTGGCTTATTGAGTCGATGGCCTGTTTTGTTTGGTATATCAGGTAAGGGTCTCAGTCAGGTTTCCAGCACAGAGATAAATGGGAACTTTTATTTCAAATATGCTTTTCGAAGGTTGATTTCAGAAGGAAAAACTTAGCTGCAAAGGAAGTGCCTACATGGAAAATGTAAATTGTAGTGCTTCAATTATCTTAATCCGCCCCTAGAATTTCTCTGGAAATTAAGGTGACTGTCATTCCAGTGTTTGGGACCTCCTGGTATATTGTAATAGTTTGTAGCATGTTTTGAGATGTTATTCGGTGGCCATCCAATACATACCTGCTTAATCAGAGCTTTTAAAGGCTCTGTTATATTTCTTGGAGGAGAGGTGAGCAGTTAATAAGTCTTTGACAGCAACAGGAGTTTTGTCTGAACCCACTCACTAACTCAATACCTGGAAAACTCAAAGGTCTCGGATTCAGGATTGCTTTTAAGTGGATACCTGCAATAATATTTGCAGCTCACACGCTGATTCCATGCTGCGCTTGTTCTGCCCTCCCTTCAAGGACCTGATCCAAAACCAATTTTGAAACAAGCAGAAAGTCTTCCATTGATGTTGTGCTTTAGAGCAGATCCTGAAGAAACTGCAGAGGAAGCGATAACATAGTGGTGGGTCATGTGTCTTGTGTCTGCAGTACTGGGGAGCTGATGTCATGTTTATTAGAAGCCAAGATCAGAGTTCACAGGCTCAGGAAATGTCTGCAGAGTTTAGGAATGGTTTGTAACTTCTATCCCAATGACAGGTTTATTTGGCACTTTTTGATAAGTGGCCTGTTTGAAATTTCCTCTCCAAGTAAGCAATTTGTAATTCCCACTTGAAAGGGCTACTGTGGGGGATGGTGATGGGGCCATATTTGAAAACCATTTATGGTTACTAACATCCTGGCATCTGTCATCCAGGAGTCCTGTGCCTTTATTGTTTTGATCTGTCCAAAATGACTTCTTTATATAGAAACTGGAAAGCTCTTTTTGTGTCCTGAGTGCCGATAAAAATATTTATGGTCCCTTAAAACATATAAATAGAACTGGTGACTAAGCTAAAGGATCATTAGAAATAGTTCCACTGTTTTCCTGTCATGAAATTTGCTCACTTATTTTGGTCACCTTGCCTCGTTCAGCCTTACAGTGCATTTTTCTCCATCTCTTGTTGGAATACCTTCATTGTGACACTCAGATTCTGAGCCATTGCACTGATTCCCAATCCCCATGCCCAGCTCCTGCTTCCATAAGCAACAATGCAGAGGTTCTGCAGGTGTTGGAGGATTCTTCCACTGATGGCTTCTATTGACTCCCAAAGAAAGCTGGAAGAACTCTCGTACTGGTGATGTAGCTGCAGTACTTAAAGGGTGTTAACTCTTGGAAGCACTTAAATAACTGGGATTGTTCAGCCTTGAGGAGAGAAGCTTTGGGGTGACCTAATTGTGGCCTTCCAATACCTGAAGGGAGCCAGCAAGAAACATGGAGAGAGATCATTTACAAGGACATTTACTGACAGGACAAGGGGCAATGGCTTCAAACTGAGAGTAGGCTTAGGTTGGATATTATAGAAAGGTTCTTTTTTGTGAGGGTGGTGAGGCACTGGATTCCCCAGCCCTGGAAGTGTTCAAGGCCAGTCAGCAAACTTAAACTTGGGTTTCAGCTACACTGATTTTTATTTTGAAAATTAGAGCAGGTATTCAGGGACGTGTCACTGAAACAGAAGCCCTTCAGAATCAGCACTTAGGGACATGGCGGAACCCAACTCCACCGTGCTTAAAGAGGATTGGCAGGAGTTAGGTTTTTACTACACTTCCTGGGACACCCAAGTCAGGCAAGGGCCTGTAGGCCTCTTTTGGAACAGGACTACTCTGAAAATCTATTCTTTAGTACATGTGCAACACTTGGAAATAAATCCCAGACTTCTATGTCAATTGTGCGCTCTTGAAATCATCTCAGCTCCTTTTCTGGGGTAAGGTCTAGTTGGGCAAATGATGCCTTCACTGTTCTGACGCTTTCAAAATCTAAATAGATGAAAGAGACCTGACTTGCTTGGAGATACCCTGAGGAGAAGCAGTAAGGTTGAGAGGACAATCTGGTTCTATTTTCCATGCTGCTGCACTGTTCACTGGGGCTTGGAGTCACATAGGCCAGTCTTGAATCATATTTTTTTGCATCAAATATCCCCTGACCTCTGTCCTCATCGGAGGTAAACCAGAGAAGACATCCAAATAGCATCTTGTCTCAGTCTTGATTTTGGTCTATTCTTGTCTTCCTGTTCAGACCGTTCAATGACTGCTGGTGATGATGTCCCAGAATGCCCGGGAAGGTGCTGTGGCTCAGCGTTACAAGTTGAGTCTGGTTCCTGCCAGCAGAGGACATTGTTGTTCAATAAATTTCTCAAAGAGGCTCTTTCTGGATTTGCTGTAGCTCTTTAGTCTAATGTTTTATAGGGTTTGGGTATACTTGGACAGTTTGTTACGCTTACAAAGCCTATTTTGGCTGAGGAATGAAAACTTCTGAGACTTTAGAACACAAATTGCAACTTCACAATCACCCAGGTCCTGGAGGCAGGGAGCTTTTTGTCATGCCAGTTTTCAGCCAGGAAAGCACTGCTCATGGAAATGCTGCTGGCTGGCACCAGTATTGCAAAGGTTGTGTGTTTTGGATAAGTGATCAGCAGGAAGAATTGAAATTTAGGGGTACATTATGGATCTGTTATTAGTGAAAGTTTTACCTGCATATGAAGTACAGGAAAGCATCATGCAGAATTTGAAATTAGGCGGCTGATGCTGCTGCAGAAAGTTTGGTGGTAAAAATTGTGTTCGTTCAGCCATTCCCTGATATCAGGTGTGGAGGTGGGAGCTGGGGAATCAACTTGTTAATATAAAGGGCCAACAAGAGAAAAGGGAGTTCCCACAGACACAGCACAGCCTTAAGCCATGTACAGAAGAGGGAGGTGCTTCGAGGTGTTGCTGAACCTGGAAAGGAGTCCTTGCTTGTGTGCCACAGCTGTACTCAGAGCTGGGAACTTACATCCAGTCAAGTGTCTTCTCTAGGAGGTGGGTCCCAAAATTTAGAGGACTCTTGAAAGGCACAAATATTTTGTTTGCCAAAACCAACCAACCCAACCCAAAAAAATCCTCCTGTCTCCCCTACTTTGAGGGTAAAAATAGAGACTTAACAATTTTTTATTTTGTCTGAAATTTCACCTCAGTTTTGCAAAATAATTTGCAGAATAAAAATAATGCAAAAGCTAATATTTGCTGCTTTATAAATGCTTCTAATCTTCACTGTAGTAGAAAATTCTTTAATTCACTGTTAAGTTTTAAAATGAAGGTGGGAGAGAAGGTTTTAAACTGACTTCAGCTGAAATGTTTTCTGGCTTCTGAGAGTGTTGAGCCAAGAGGGAGGATTCAGCTCTTTGGCAGCAAGCCAGTGAACAACCTTTTTGTCGTGCTTCTCCTTCAGCACTTCTGATGCCTGCCATCAGTCATGGCTTTGTTTCTGATGAGTACTTGAATGAAAATGCCCTGATTCCACTGCAAACTCCTGTGGCCTCCTATCTCAGGCAAGCAAACAGAGCAGTGCTGTTTCCTCCCCTCCTGTGTTAGGGAAGATATTCTGCCTCAGCTCTGTATAAAAGGATTACAGCAGGACAGGGATGTTTGACGGGCCTTGCTCTATCAGCTTCAGTTACACCATATTTATATTAGCTGAGGATGTGGCTTTGGGTTCTGATTGCAGTTGTTGGTTGAGTCAGGAAACCCAAGTTTCTCCGCTGTGATGCTTTTTTTTTGTTTACATGGAATCCGAGTGTTGGAGATGGGTCTTTAAACAGAAAAATCTGACGGCTAAAAAGAAAAACGTGAATCTCCTTTCACAGGAAAAAAGAAAATCACAGGCTTACAATGAAAGATGTGGTGAGCTTCATTTTTGCAGCTTCCCTTTCCCACTCTCGCCTGCAGAAGTTGAAGAGGTCTGCAAAACCTCAGGTTCCACAAAATGTGACTGTCCCTAACTATAAAGTTAAAGTATTAATATTGCATATAGCAATAGGAAGTGTGAGGAGGAAGTACTACCCCCTTGGCCGGACACCGCCTTTTCAATAAAAATAGCAAAATCCGAATTTATATTAGGAAATGTGAAAGTCCCAAGAGTCTCAGCATCCTCTGAAATAATTTCTTCCACTTCTGGGTAGTCAGCTTCCTATTTATTCAGCAACACTGTACCATCTGTGGGAGAGAGAAAGCCAGGCTCATACGTGTGGCCTCCTCTGCTGAACCTCAGGGAAAAAGCGACGTGTTCCCCACCACTGTTTTTTCAGGTTTGATTTAACACTTGCACAAACCTGGCGATGGCCAAGGAAGAAAAAGACAGTCGGGGCTGCTGAAACCAAACAGTTGGCAGCTGTCATGCTGGTTTTAGGGAGGGAGCCACTGGCTTTGGGACCTCGTTGGGACAGGTGGCAGGGCTGCTCTGGCACCTCTGTCTTGAGCAGAGCCCCAGGTAAAGTCAGTAGGTCTCAGCTGATTGAGGACTGGATTTGAGAGTTTGAAATGGATGTTATAGTTCAGTGACTGAGAAGAATTAAAACTCGTAAGATTGATTTACTTAATGAACTTTATTATGTCACAGAGACTGGGTTCATTGCATGGTGAAGAGGGGAGAATGCAAGAAGCTTTTGAAATCCCAGTCTCCTTGAGTTTTTCTGGCTGAGTGGTTTAATGAGTGGCCAAAGGCACAGAATGGCTCTTGCTCCCAGCACCAGTTGGAAGTGGCAAGTTACAGATGAGAGACATTTCTTTGTGATGGAGTTGGTGTGTTCTCCCTGTTCACTGGACAAGGACAGGAGACGCGTTTTTACCTGGTTGTGCTTAAGAGACTGGCTTATATATGGGCACTTACACCCTTGACTGAGCAAATACCAACCACATCAGCTTTTGGATGTATAAAACCAGCTGGGGTGGGTACAGCAGAGGAGGGAGGAAACGTATTTGCCCCTTCCATGTTCCTAAAGCTTTATCCCAAGGTAGTAACCCCTAATTTAAACATTCATTTGCTTAATAATTTTATTTAGCTTTGTCTTGCGGGTCTGCCTAGTCTGTGTCTGTGTGAGACTCACACATCTGGCCCCTCTGTCCTGCCCTCCCATCTCCCTACAGACAGCATGTACATTTTAAGCATCTCAGCTTTCCTCTGAATTCCCCAGCTGCCCCTGCTCCCAGCATCCACATCTGGCATTTGTTAGTGGCAATTTATGGCATCACAGATCTCCAGCCATCCACAAATGCAGACCTGTGCTACAGCTTTGTCCTGTTGTGTGACTTGGCTTGTAGGACACCTCCCTCAAGATCTGAGGCAGTGGATCCTGATGCAGAAAGAACAAAGTCTCCCTCTTGTGTCTTAACCTGATTTTTGAGGTATGAGATAAACCAGCCAAATGGAAGTTTAAGAATAACATTCTCAATGGTTTTGAATTCTTTCTCGTAAATTAGCTTTAATAAGAGAGAAATTTTGGAGTTGGGTCCTTAAAATGGCAGAAGGAAAAACTTTGAGTGGGCCCTAACCCAAGTAATTTGTTCTCAGAAGGGAAGGACAATTAGTAGCACCATCAGCTCAGTGAAGGCTATGGACCAGCACTGTTGAGAATTGAGCTGGGTTTTGTCTCCAGTTCATCCAATGCTTCTAAGTCCGTGTTTAACTTTAATCCTGTGAATGATGCTGTGTGATGGTCAGGTAGAAGTTAAGAAGGTGTTGCTTCAGTGTTTCAAATGATGGTCTATCCCTGCACTAAGTACAGGAGACATTTCCTGCTCTTGCGTGACCATTGAGCATCGGAGGATGCAGTGTTGGAGTTAACTGCTCATGCAGACAAGTAACTCCTGCGTGCTCACGGACCAGTGCTGTCAGTGTGCAAACGTGAGACAGACAAAGGCGCCTTTGTGCCAATTCAGGGATTTTCAGCTGAAAATCAGCCCCTTCATATGAACTGCTTTGGGAAGTGACTCAAAGTAGCTTCATCTCTAGTACTGCTAAATTCCAGTCTTCTGGAATAGCCTCTTCTGACGTGACTGTCTTTTCCCTTTATTTATGCCACCAGGTTAACAGATTTGCTCTTGTCCTTTAATGTAGAACAGCAGAATTGTTTGGGTATTGGTGCGTATGTGGAGCTCAAACTGGACGTCTGTGTCTAACGTGGATGTGTGTGTATGGATGTGTCAGTTTTTAGAAAATTATTGGAAGCAGCTGTGGGTGGAAGAGAAACAAAGCCGTGGGTCTGTGAGCCAAACAATTAACATAGGAGTGGAATACTGTAGTTACATCAGTCTTTCTTTAAAAAGCCAGAGTTTCTCCCCTATTCCCAAACGTCCATTATTAATTCTCTTGGCATGTAGCATAGCAAAATGAGTGCGTTTATGAACTTGACTACTTCTTTTAACAAGTTCCAATAACTGCTTCCTAAACCTTGTGTTTTTATATCAATTACATACAGTAAGCATTGAAATCAACCAAAGAGAACTGCTGAGGCCAAGAAGGGTTATTTATGTTAAATGAGGATTGCCAACTGCCAAAAGTAAAATGTGGATATAATTTTATAACACCATTTTATAATTAAAGTCATAAGTGAGGTTTCCTGCTATTGTTTAAAAATGTGTCACGATAAATTTAAATCAAGGATGAAGGCACAGAAGGGGCTACTAAAGAACATATCAATACAACAAAGATGGTACAGCGAACATGTCTGTTGCAAAAGAAAAACATGTGCTAACAATTTCAGTGAAATAATTATATTTATTGCATATAGATTCTGTTTTAGGAACTATAACCACTTAGAAACTGTTTTCATTCATGTCAGATTGAGGTTAATTTGTTGTTACTGTATGTCTATAGATAGATTTTACTGTCAGAGAAATTTAATATGTTGGTTTAATGATAAGGCAGCCTTCTAGCTGGACCAGATTTTTTTAAAAGGCCAAGAAATCCAGAAAAAGTTAATAGTTTTGGCTAATATTTATGTGTCCACAGCATTTTTGAGTTAATGTTGTATCAATAAAGAAAATAAAACTCTGGCAAGTAAGTACCCACTAGCCAGATTCAGAAAAATATGCAAGCACACGCTTAACTTCAACAATTTCGGTGGGGTGTTGATTTTAATAGAATTAAGCACATATGTAAGGACTTCTATAGGGATTCTTTTTTCAATTGTAGCCTGAACTTGAAGGAGAAATAACTTCAAATTGTCAAAGTGAACAGGAATAATAACAGCCCTTTGTTTTCATTTACTCATTGTCTAAATAGATAACATTGCTCCTGTACTGTCAGAGCTCTTCCAAAGATTTTAGGGCTGACCCCTTGCAGACTATGGTGGTTGCTAATGCTCCCCCTTTTCCCAGAAAGAGGTGGTTTAATTCACATGCATTCGTAAGAGTTAATCTCTAGAACATTCCTGGCTTTGGTAAGTCATGTTCATGGAATAGGTAAGTAATTTCCAATGGATCATTTCATCCATCGCGTTGCTAATAGAACCCATGTGTTTCATATCAGCACCGAGGGGACATTAATCAGTGCACACCACTCCTGCCAGACATATTCTGTGCAGAGTCCCTGGTTACATCTCAAATGTCAATATGTGGAAAAAGATGAATAATAAAATGCAATAGATAGCATTTGTTACACATGCCGTTTGTAAGGTCCTTGTAAAATAGATCCCAGAGAAAGAGCTGATGGTAATACAACATTGAAGTTATGAAGCTCTCAGAGGAAAGAAATGCCAGAGTCCAGTGGTTCATCGTAATTCTGCTGCCTTCTGCGCATGCATTATTGTCATACAGGCTTTAACTAGAGGACCACAGCTTATTTCTCCTGTTTTTTCCAATGTTTTTTCCAAACTGGAAAAAATTTGGAAGCTGCACTATGCAGGAGCTATTGATGTCCTTAGGAATTCTGCCTCATGCCTAGAAAATCTCAGCCAAGATGTGTTTTTAAGTTGTTCATGACTGTGCTGCAATGGAGACAACTCTATAACCGTAGCACAAGAAGTCACCATAGCCACTGGCCTAATAAAGGCTGAAAAATGTTCTCATTAGTAATACTGATTCTGTCTTAATTCATCACTCACTTGAGGCAGAATTCTTTGAAGTCTGTTTTCCCCATCGCTGGGGGAAGAAGTGGTGCTAGGAAGAGACTGTGAGACAAGGAGGAATGAAATGGGACGTCAGGGACTAGAGGAGCAAGAAGAGATGCTGGGGGCTGGAAGGCATAACTGCAATCAAGTAAATAATTAGCCAAAACCACTCTGACAAGGTCTAGAAATCTGACAGGTGATTTCACGGTATCTCCAATTAACTATTATGCAACTCTAAACATCTTTTTGACCTCTCAGCTGAATTTCTTTTGTTTTTAAAATGTAGTCCTTTACTCTTGTGCTGGCCTTGGGGGAGAAAGAGAACAAATAATTGACTTCTCTCCACCCCCGGTTTGGTATGCTGCAGCATGTCTCCTTCTTTTCTGTCTCTCTACTCTCTAAACCTTCTGATTCTTGTTTTTAAGCCAGCTATCTCGTAAAGGTGAAATTTTTGTTTATTGTGTTTCCACGGTATTCCTTACTCTCTCTTTTGTATCATAGGGGTTATACTCAGGTCTACAGACTGAACTAAATGTTCCCAAACTCTTCCCTATCTCTTAAAAATCAGCTTTCTGGTTTCCTGGAGTTCCATCTCCGTTTTCTTTGAGCACTCTACAGAAATCCAAGAATGGCTTAGTGTCCTTCGTTCTCTTGGTAAGTGCTCTGAAGTTATCGTGTGTGTCTGATCTGGATATATTTAACTATTCCAAATATTTTTTAACATGTTTTCTTTCCATAGTCTGGACTGTGCACTTAGTGTGTTGCTATTAAGTTCAGCTTTAAGTATCTGATCTCAATTAACCTCCTTTAAAATCTGAAGCAGGAAAGGCCATGTTTAAGCCTTCTAGATGTTATCGATAATCAGGAAAAGCATCACAGATGCCCTCTCCTATTAAGCAGTTTACTATCAATAGCCTGAGAAGGCAAACATGGAAATGTCTTGGAACGTTTAGAGAAGACTGCTACTGTGGTGTTGGGGGGTTTATGCTGCCAGAAAGCTCAAATATTTGTGGATTACTCAATGTGAGAGCAGATGACTGAGCTGAAATCAGCCTCCTGCCTTTAACAGCAGCAGGAAGCATTTTGTTGTGCTACGTCCCTGGGTGCTCTCTAATGACAGAAAAATTGCACATTTCTGTCTGGTGAAATTCAGTCAGAATCCTTGGTAGCTGGACAGAAATCAGGCTGGACAGAGCTGATGCTTAACATGGTTTGCATTACACATGAGCTGCAGATGCTGCCTTGAGGAGAGAATGCACACGGAATATTTTGTCTAATTAACTCCAGTCTGTGTCACCGAGAGGTTTCTGATCTTTGTCCTCGAAGTTAACATGTTAAAAAGTGCACAAGGTTTCTCCCTTTCACGTATCTTTTCTTACATAGATACAGAAGGATTTTGAGAAACAAGAAAATGTAGATGACAATGTTTAAACTGAAGTAAAAAGGGGTGTAAGGTCAGTCAGTGCTGACTAGTGAAGAGGAACTGGAATTTGGTGGTTCTGCTGCTTCTGTAACCAAAAGGATAAATGCAATTACTGTTTGGAACTGCAGCAAATTTGTATTTGCACTCTATGCAGATGTGACTGAATATCAGACCTTCAGCAGGCCTGCTGCTAAACAGGCCTCTCCAGGCTGTGCTGTGGAGAATCTACATGTGAATTCTTCAGTGCAATTAGAAATAAAAATGATTGTTTTCTTTGCTCAGAGAGAGCTGCCAAATGCTGGTGCTTTTTCTGGATTTCAAAATGAACTGTGCTTATGCTTAGCATCCTTCTAGGATGGAGCACAGCCGTGATCCAAAGCTGGCTTCAGACTGGTCAAGCTTCCACCTTCATTCCAAATGCCTGCGTTGGCCGGTGGCCAATTGTATGTTTGGACAGCACTGGTGAGAACCATTGTGAATTTTACCTCTTCTTGGTAAGGTACACAAAGTATTCTTGTTCCTCATCCTTGCTGCAGTTAAGCACTGGGAAGTCTTTAAAGCTATCTTTCCATGACTTCCATGAGTTAAGGAAGTCTGAGTTGCTTGGAAAATAGGGAGATAGAGCACAGAGAACCTATCTTGTGTAGGGACACCGTGACAGAGAAAAACACTCATCCTGGATTTCAGCAGCTCAAATGTTTTCTGTAGCTTCTAATCTTTCTTTAAACAGCGACCTTAAAAGCTGCTTCAGGAGCATTTCAGAGGATACTTGGCAATGGTGTCCCTCTCTGTGTCCAGAAGTTTTGTCCTGGGTCCAAGTGCTTCGTTGTCAGTATTGATGAAGCGTTTTACAATGAAACCCTGTTTAAGAAGAGAAAACCAAACTAGCTCCTGTTTGTTACAGGAGATCGGTTTTGCTCTGGACAGCTCTTACCTTGCTCTCTGACTGGCCCTTGGAGCTCTGGCCTACAAGCTGGTGAATAACTTCTGGTCCTCTGGGGCTGCTGGATATTCTAATTTGGTTGTCACAGCTTTCCTCAGCAGCTTGTACAACTCTCCCATGGTCTTGTGCATTGTGAGATTGGTGGCAAAATTGTGATGTGGAGCTAGAATTAAGGAAAGCATTCTCGAAAAGCCCTAGAAACTTGCCTGGTTTCATGGTTCATTAGAAACTTTAAACTCTCGCCATGCATGTTGAAAGATTTGTTTAAGTCAATGAAGTCTTTCGAGTGAACCTCATCAGGCAAAACCGGTGGTTCCTCTGAGAATCCAGAAGAGCATTACCAGTTTCAAGCAGCTTTTGCTCTGAGATTTCTTTGATTCATTTGGAGCTGACACAGTAGAGCTGTGGAGCAACATGAGAGAAAATACTTAAATGATCTACAAAGCAAAACCACAGAATTTTGTGAAGTTATCATTAGAGCTGTGTTGAAAACTAGATGGTTTTTTGAAAGAAGCAGGGAAATATGACACTAAGGTCTGCAAAATTGCCTTGCTTTGATTGCCACAGGAAGAAGCTCAAAGCCTGGAAACTTCACCAACTCTTAAGTCTCATCAGAACTCGCACCAGCCATTATTCCTGCAGCCACATGTGCGACCTCCCAGTCCTGAGCCAGATCCTATGAGAAGAAATACGCAATTGGAGCAGTCCTTGTCTTGGAAGGCTGAATGGGCACAGGAGAGATTTTTGAAGAGCTTTGTTACCCAAAATTTATTGAAAACAATTTGTATCTTTAATCTGCTTTGAACATCTTAGCTGTGGGAAGCTGATAACATCTGATATATAAGAATGAGAGTGTTTGAGAAAATGTGGGATCAAAAGGGACTTTAGCTACAAACACACCTGAGGCATATTCTTTGGATCCTCCCTTCCAAGCTGTGCCTGCAGTACTCCTAAAGCTGTAATTTCAAATATTTCAGTCACAACCTTCTGAAGGTTTTCCCTAAATTCTAATCCTGGTACTTCTGTATTATTTTGATTTTACTGTTTCAGTGTCCCTGTGATCCCATTGAGCAGGTTTGCCTGACCAGACGTCCATACTGAATGACACTTGAAGATTCCCAAGATGCCTGTGCTGTTCTTTCCCTTGTTTCTTTTCCGGCTGAGAGCTTTCATCAAACCAGAGATGACTGTTGATACAGGAGCACAGGAACGTGAGGCAACTGAATTACAACACCTGTAATACTGGAGTGGCTTTTTCAAATGGGTGTACTACAGCCTTTGGCTTTTTTTTTCCTTATCCAGAAGAAAATTACCTTTTCTATGAAGAAAGCCCATCTTTCAGCTTGCTGTACCCCAACAGAGGCATGTGGAAAGCTATTTTACTCTGGGAATGATTCTTACCCACAAGAATTGTGGGATGTTTCTTCAACTGGTTTCCTTTCCTCTCAGAATTGTCTGGTGTCACGCCTTGCCTTCAGTGCTTGAAACCAAGACAAGCTTGTGAAAACAGCTCCTGCTGGTTTTTGTCTTTGTAGGGGAAACCAGACAAGGGGCAATACACCCCTTAGGATTCCATTTAGAATTTGGATCCCACAGGATTTAATTCTCATCTGGCCAGTTCCTCCCCTGAGTTATTCCCCACCACCCAGGGAAGTCAGTCGAGGCACACCTGGGCTCCAGGTATCCTACTCCGTGCTCAGAGTGCCGGGCATGGCAGAAGCACAACCTCCACGTATAAAGCCCTCCCTGATATCACCACAGCAAGGGGACCACAGCCTTAAAATCCGTATTAAATGAACCTAATTTCCTCTGAGATGTTAATGTGCCGCACTGATTTCAAGTTAATCAAAACAGATGTTTTCGAAATGCATCAAACAGGATGTAGAAAATTTGGCTATTTAATGCAGATTCAAAGCAAATTCCTTACAACCACCACGGAAACCATGGCTGTTTGCTCAGGACTGCGGAGTGAGCCTGTGCTTTTTAAGTGCCACTTGCTGCCTGTGCACACTGTTGCCTCCATTCCGTGCACTTATTTAAAGCTTAGTTACACAGAGCCACTAAAGATAGTTGGCCAAACCTTGCTCTTGGGGACATAATTAATGTATCCTGCCGATTCCTTAAATAGATGCAGATCTAGTTCCTGTGTTGAAACAAGACAGTTTGACATGTATTTTATCTTCTATTCTGGAAGCTTTGCTCTGAAATTCAGGCATTTTGCACAAAAGAATGATACAAATGGAATTCAACTGAGAAGTTCGTGTCAGTATTTTCAGATTCTTTGTATCTGTATTTGTTCAGACACAACCATCACCCTTACATTTAATACTAACAAGAAGGAAAAAAGAGTTGTCTTATTCCTTCTGATTCAAACACTGAGGTAAAACCCAAGTCTTTTGGTCCACAACATCCATTTGTGTGGGTACCTGACGTTGAAGGAGGTGAAGTCCAGTTAATGCAACAACATTTTAGTTGGGGATTAGTGAGTCTGAATGCCCCTCTTAAAATCTCTCCTACATGCACTAAGGGATCAAGGAAAGAAAAATTTAAGTAGAAGAAAGAGTCTTGATACTTCAGTGTATATTACACCTGGTCTGCAGTTTTGCATTTTTGTTGATTTTTATTCCAACTTAATGATTCTGACATGACCTAATGGAGTAGAATTTGATCTCTATCAGCATTCTTAAAAAGAACCAAGGAAAGCTGAGGAGTTTGGGATTTCTAGATTTGAAAATGGAGAGTCCACAACCTCTTTGAACAACCTATCCTAGAGTTTGACCACTCTCACAATAAAAAAAAAGTATTTTTCCTATGGTCAGATGAAGTTTCCTGTGTTTTAGTTTGTGCCTGCTTCCTCTTGTGCTGTGAGGAGACTCTGGCTCCCTCTCCTTCGTGCTGTCCCGACAGGTATTTGTACCAGGTGATAGGATCTTCCCGAACCCTCTTTTCTAGGCTGAACAGTCCCAGTTCTCCTTGTCTCTCCTCATGGAAGAGATGCTGCAGTCCCTTAATCATCCTTGTGGCACTCCATTGGTCTCATAACAGTAAATCCAGGGGGCTTTTGTGTACTGGGGAGCCCAGAACCACTGGGGAAATGTTCCTGATGATTTTTTTATGCTGTCTTCCTTCCATTACAGTTAATGTATTTTGTCCCAAGTGTTTTGTTGTAAAGATCCCACACTCTTCACTTTCCATTGTAAGCTGCATCACACTGGGACGTCACCAAAAATCTTTGCACTGCTGAAGCAGGCTTTTCCCTTTTTTTTTTTCTTATTTTTAAAATTTTTCCTTATAAGACAGGCCAAATTGTAGGAGTTTTTTGGAAGAACAGACTAC
Organism: Rhagologus leucostigma; assembly: GCA_013397725.1. Lineage (NCBI taxonomy): Eukaryota > Metazoa > Chordata > Aves > Passeriformes > Rhagologus > Rhagologus leucostigma. The sequence goes on along the minus strand of VZTD01001039.1, from coordinate 1,650,541 downwards.
GAAATGTGATATATTTTTCTATTGCTATATTCTACCATAAATGTTGCTCTAAGTACTGTGACAGTATTCAATGTGTATTAAGATCTATGATGAATTTTTTTTAGCTAAGGTAAATGGAGAAAATTACTTATCAGCCATGGGATGAAATCCCTTTATTCTGTGTAGAAGGACTTTGGCATTTGGCACAAGAGGGATTCAGGTCAGGTTTTTGTAGAGATACAACATAATCAAACATAACTAGGGAGTTTTTGTAAAGCAGCTGTTAAAATCCTCTCTGGTGGCTTTAGCCCTTCTTTGGTGGCCAGTGTAGTGTGGTGGCCACAGGCTTTCCAGACATCTCAGGACTATGTCATTTGTGCTGTTTTATGTTCCAGATGACTGAGAACCCTTAAATTCATGGCGCTGAGCCTGTGGAGAACTTGGTGTCTCTGAGCTTTCTCAGAAGTCTGTAGTCTGGAACCTTCCACAAGACCCCGGGTATGAAGGAGCTCAAGTCCTGCTGATGTCAGGGCAGTGTCTCACCTAAATCCTTTTGAAGATGTGGACTGAAGTGCCCCGGGAGCTGGATGTAGGAACTTTGTCCAGTCCTGGTATAAATGGGACGTGATGTTCCTGAGCATTACCCTCGACATTGCCCTTCCTTCTTGGCCGTCTCTTCCTGCGCTTGCATGTGCTTGAATGATAGAAGAGTTTAGGTTGGAGGGGATCTCTGGAGGTCGTCTGGTCCAACCTTTAACCTCATCTCTGTAGAGGAAGGAAAATCACTTGTTTAAACTTTCAGCGATAACCACTTGCAGTTGTTTAGCTCTCTGTGCCTCCAGGCATCCGTATTTAAATGTTTAATGTGCACACTTGCTCTATCAGTTCCTTAATGGCAAATTAAGGACTAAATGAATGGATTCCAAACCAAACACAAACCAGACCAGACACACATCCAACCAAGCATCTGCGCTGCCTGTATAATCCAGACCACATTTATGCATAAAGGGATATGTTCTCTTTGGTGATTTTGGTAATATGCTGTACTGAGTAGCAAATTCTAATTACTGCTCTTTGATACTGTGGAGCTGGGGGAGAAAAGCAACCTTCCCCTTGTATTTTTGTGTGTTTTGTTTTCTGGTTTAGAACTCATAATCCAAAAGCAGTATCTGTTTTTCTTTGTGGAATCATCTATGTTTTGTGAATTTGCGGTTAGGAAAATTGAGATGTACTCAGGGAACAGTCATATATTTGACTGGGCAGTTGAATATGAGCACACAGGGATGGACTGGATTTCTTCTTATTTTTTTAATAAATTTTGTGAGCCTAGTGAAGGTTTATACAATACTGAGTGATCAGCAGACTGAAGACCAGGAAATCGTGCTCTGTCTTGTGCAGTAGGAAGGCTTATAATTACATTAGAAGGTTAAATTATGAAAAAAAATTCAAATATTTAAAAAATAAACGAACTACACGTTTATACAATGTTCTTTTGCAATATCTTTTGGAGTATCTTTGGAAGTTGCTGTTGCTCATGTGTGGTGAAGTTGAGGAGGCATTGAGTCCAAAGCAGCTTTGCTGCTCACGTGCATAAAAAGATGCTAAGGATGATTGTAATTAAAATTTAGTGCTCTTTGAAGGGCCATGATACTTTGTGCTTCGTGGCAAAGCTCCCAGCCAGGACTGGCTCTTACACCTCTCTGTGGCAATGTTCTTGCACCTTCTGAGAAGGAATCTGGTGTGGGTCGTTGCCAGGTCTGGGTGAGCTTGGGGCTACTGCAGGGTGGCACTTTTTGTCTCTGAGGCATGTTGAAATCCGAAGTTACAATCCGGAGTAAAGCAGTAGGTGGCACTACAGACTCTCTGTTCCTTAGGTAACCTTCCACAGCAACTCTTCCTTGCCAGCTCGCCCTGAACAAGTGTCCGTGTTTCCAAAAATAACAAGGTTGTTTCCAAGTTTTCTTGAAATATATGCACGGCTGGTTAGTCATTCATAATCACTTCTTTGCAAACACTGCGGATATTTCACATAAGAGCAGCACGTCAGAAACGGGAGTTTTGCAGGAATTCCCAATATTGCGGAAAGGAGTCCCTGAAAGGTTCTTTCTGGCAGCAGGGGTGGTGGGTCTACCTACGTCAGTGCCTGAGCTGCAGCAGTTTCCCTGCTCTCCTCTCTAAGCCCTTCCTGGGGCTACAGCCTGTGGGCCCTGTCTGTCCAGGTGAAGGGGGAGGAGAGGCTTGCTGGAAGACTGCTCCAGAGGGTTCTTGGGTCAGCTGAAGTTGTCTTGCTCCCTTCCAACCCCTCAGAAATGAGAAGAGCATAGGTGGGAGAAGTGGCTGTTGCTAATTGATGGATTTTGCTAATTCTGTGTGTGAAATCGGAATTGGGCCCTTAAGCTCACGTGCCATCATTGCCATCTTGACCTTCATTTCTGTTTTATTTTATCAGAAGTGCAAGGTTTGGTTATACAACAAGTACCTAGACCAGGACAAGTGTATTGTTGAATGAGTGGAAATACTTCCATGGGTTTTTCAGGATGAACGATGCGGAAGATGAAGCAGGATAGGCAGGTTGGATGGGTCTTGGAGCAACCTGGTCTAGTGGGAGGTGTCCCTGCCCATAACAAGGGGTTGGCATGAGATGGTCTTTAAAATCCCTTCCAACCCCAACCATTCTATAATTCTATATCATTCTTTGTATTACACACAAGAGGTTGGTGCAGGCCTGACCTGAAGTGGCTCAGGTAGAAGCAATAAAAGGCTCACAAATTGATGAAGAGGCTTTAGTGGTGTTTTGGAGTAATTGTCCTTTTCCCAGAGGCTGGTGAGGATACCTGGCTACATTCAGGTGCCCGAGTACGTCCATGCTGCCCTCGCTGACTCAGACCTGTGGGCAGGAGCTCGGTGTCAGCGTGGTCTCGCTCCTGTGGGGCTGAAGCAGTTGCAGGCTCAGGGACTGAGCCACGTCCTGCTTGTGCCAGAGAACAAACTTGATCCGAGGTCACTGCACATTCTTGCTCTGCCTGCACCAGCGCCTTTGCTCAGGTCCTGCAGACTGGAATACTTCCCGTGCTGAAAACTTATGTCCAAACATGTCGTGGTTTGGATTTCCTGCTACCGAGATCTGTCTGCTGGAGCCTCTTACATGACAAGTTTATGCCTAATCTTCCTGTGCCTTTGAACTTTGTCCTCTCTTCCTTGCTCCCTTCTCCACCAACCTGCCCCATCTGCCCCTCATATCTTGACTCTTGCAGCCCGATTCACGAGCCCCATATTCCATCTGTTATTCAGGGAAGTATAAAAGCACCTGCTTTTGGCAGGGGATTAAAAGCAGCTGGTAATAAAGGAATTAATGGGACATGTGAACATGCTTAAAGCTTCAGCACCCGAAGATACTGGCCAGTTATGCTTCCCATGTGTTGGTGATGGCTGCTTCCTTTCCACGCACAGGGAGCTGGCATAACTGCTCAGGGCTCTGAGCTACTTGCTACCTGAAGTGCTATAGAAAACAAAGTGGATTATTTTAGCTGCCTATAGGGCTGCAAATGTGATTGCCATTTTTAATTTGATTTTCCTGCCAGCCTGTGTTCTTGAAGACATGGACTGTTTTCTTTGTTATCCAAGAACTCATGGTGTGAAGGATTCACAATAAATAAAGACGGAAGCAGCATGGGAAAACTACAGCCCAAGACAGAGCAATGTTCATGATTTTTTTACTTTTTCCTTGCTGAAAAAGCAAGTACTTGATTCTGTTTCTCTTTGTTTAAACTCTGTCTTCAGAGATCAGCCTAAGAAAGACTGAATCAATTAGAAAACAAAGAGATGTTGTCCAAAGGCTGTGTAATGAATTTCAGTTTGAAGAGACCCAGTACAAACGGATTTTTTTGAGCCCGGATCTATGAGGTGCACAGCCCCTGCTTCTCCAGGGCTTGTCTTGGGTCCCTGCCCCCCTGTATCATCAGTGGAGAGCCAGGGGCTCCAGCTCTGCCTTGTCCTTGGAGGAGCCTCCCCTCCTCTCTCCATGGACTGCAACGGAGCCTAGGGAGATCAGCTTCAATAAGGTGCTAAACTGTGGTGGTTGAAATATGTCTACCTCCTTCCTCTCTGCTGAGAAAAGGTAATTTAAATTTTGTTTAGGTTTATTGGGTTTTTTTAAATGATTTGGGGATTTTAAGATCTCTTTTTCCCCTATTTTCTAAACCTGTCCTGCAGACTAGAGGCTGCTTAGCTTGTTTGCTGTCATCCTGTTTCCTTCAGCACATCAGTCATGCTGGTGATCCTAATGAAACAGGAGATAACCAGGATTGTCTCTGGCTCTCCAGAACATCATGTCCTACTACCATGGGAATGCTTCTCGGCAGAGAGGTGAGATTTAGGTGCAAAATCAGCCACGCACTCACTAAGCAAGAGACAAAAGTCAGTTACCCCCGGTGGTGCTTTGGCAGGGAATTAAATTCCTGCAGCTGGATTTTGCACACGTGGGTTAAAGCAGCTCTCCAAAGGCCACTGCATCCTGCAGTGTATATACCATCCCCTCCCGTGTGCTTTCCCTGCTAGGCTCTAGTGTAAATACAGCTGCTGTCACAGGTCAGTGCTGCCTGTCAGATCTTTGTTACTGTAAAACTACAGTTGGCCAACACGAGGGTAATGGTGTCTTTCACCCGCTTGTGTGCATGTTCTCTTTCTCTCCCCTTCTCAAAAAGAAAGAAAAAAAAAAGAATTTGGGTGGTCTTAAGCCTATATTCATATAATTCTAAAGACCAAGAGTCAGACTAACCAGGAGGCCCTGGGAATCTTTTTAATCGACAGCTGTGCTGTCACAAAGGCATTGCCTTCCTTGAACTTACAACTTAAGGCACTTTAAATAGAGGTTTCGGGAACTTCTTGAAATTGTTATTTTTTTCTTGACTTTTGTCATGAAAATGCTTGTTTAGCAGAGACACTGGATGCTCTAAAACCACTGCACAGCTGCCTTTTCCTGCTGGTTGCTATGCCAAGGTAGTGGATGATCCAGGAGCATCTCTGATTCACGGAAATGAATTTTGAGAAGTGTGGAAAAGAAAGTGCAGTGTGACAGTGCTGGGTCAGTGACGCTGGGGCAGGGCAGGCTCTGGACATAACATGGTAATTAGTTTGCTTTCTCAACTATCAGCTTGGCTAAGGTTGAACTCCAGGGTCAGTTAAGCCAGAAAAAAAAATCCTTTCTAATGCTCTGCTTTTAAAAATATACCAAAGCTTTTACACCTCTCTGAAGACCAAATTGAAACTGAAGGCTTTGAGGTTTTTCTAGAAAGTTTATATAAAAACTTCTGCATTCCATGTATAAGAACTTTGTTCAGTGCATGTATTGAAAAAACCCCACATTGTAGGGGATTATCCCTAGGAAAAACGTTGAAAGCCTAGGAAATTGGAGATAATGATGTCCTGAAAAAAACCCCTCTTGACATGGTAATATGAGCAATTGCAGAATCTAAATAATCTGAACTCTACATAGGAGGTGACCCTTTATTATGATTTCTGGAGCCATTGAGCACCTTTAGTTCTAAGCAAGTCAGTGGAAACTGTGGATATGCAGTACCCTGGAACCGAGGCTCAGAAAATCTTGTTTGTTGCCCTGGGGTCACTGCTTCTTCCACAGGAGACATTTTAGTACAGTAACTCAGCAAGGAAATCCGAGGGTTATGATGAGCTTCTCTCTTAACCTCCTTGGATTCATCTCTGTGTAGAGGTTAGGAGAGGTAAAGATTGCCAGCCTGTGGGGAACAGATTTTATCCCACCCCAGGGCAATTCCAACGGGATTTGGTAGTTTCTGGCCCAGGACACGGGTGGTTGGCACAGCAGAATTTAAGGGGATGTCAGTTTCCGTGGACAGGTAATGTGCCTGGATTTTGGACCGGGGTATAAATATCAGAGCTTGCATTCATAATCAACTTCTCATAGTGCTTAGCTCTCAGAAATTTTAGAGAAATGACTTTGAGGTGATGTTCAAAAGTCTCCATCCTCTGTGCTGGGCTCTTCTGCAAATCTGTGCCCACACCAAGCAGAGCTCAGCACGGCAGGTTTCACAATCCTGTCTTTATTTGCTGGGCAACGAGCATGGAATTTTCTTTTCCTTACTACATCATTCATGACCTGACGTGGTGGCTCCAAGAATCACATAACCTTATCCTGCACTCATGTTAGCATGAATGGTTTAAATCAACATTTCTGTTGGGGGAAAGTGTTGTTTGGGAAGCAGGGAGCATCCAGCAGGCACGTCTGTTGGTATGTTTTTCCTGCTGAGTCTCTCCGTGGATTCAGATACCTGTCTAAATACAGGTCCCTAACACTGGCAGGGCTGTTTTGTTGGGGTGGGCAGTGAGCTCGGATCACTGCATCTCAGGGTACAGCACCAACCTCATGTCCTGCTGGAGATTCCTGCAGCAGCAGCAGAGCTCTTGTCTGCAGACACAGTGGTACCTCATTCACAAAAGGTGAGACTTAATTCAAACCAGGATAAAGGCTCGATTTTTAGTGGGAATGAAGTTCCTAAATATACAAGAAGCTGGGCCATATTCTCTGTCTCAAACATGGGAGGCTGTGAGAGAAGCATCATTCATAGTGCAGTAGTTTGGAAGAGCGGTTATTATTATTTTATATTGTTTTTATACAGGAGAAATAGCATTTGCAAGTGTATTCTTGTGGAGACATCAGTATACAGAAGGCATTCTATTTTGGGATATTGAGATGATAAAGATGCTTAGGATGTCTAGCGGAGTGTCAGTGTGTGACACTGGCAACTGCTGTTTGCAAGAGGAGGATAATAAAGATAACTGTCTTTTGGGTAAATCTGTCTTGGAATTTGCCTGATAAAGCTATATCACTGCACTCACATCAGGCAGTAACATTGATAGGGCTAAAATTTGATTTTCAAACACCAACCTTTGTCTACCAGCAACACGGTGAGGAAAATGGATCATTTTGATCATTCTAAATGCAATTTGTTCAGTTCTTTTCAAGCATATAATCCCGATACAATGCAGGGATTTTTGTTTGGGCATTTTTCAATTCAAACAGAACAAAAGCACAGACCACTTGGAGGTTGAATTATCACTTGCAGCTGCACTGATAAAAGAGCAAACAGTAAATGCCTCCGCAGTTCTGAATGCTTTAGAAGCACCCAAGTTTCTCTAAAGCAGCTGCTTTCTTCATCGTTATCTGGTTTCTCACTGAAAGCAGTATCTGCCTCCTTCCTAGGGCATTCCTGCATCTGTCTTATGCACGTAACACAGGCACAGCTCAGCAGTGGGAGAAGATCAGTTTTGCAGCCTGGTATCTGTTCCCAGAGAGATGTCAGGTTATTATCATCAGGCTCGAACTTCTGGCTGAAGTGCATTCAAATCAAATTGTGGGTTCTGACTTGGTGTGTTGTCTGGGGCTGTGGGCTTTCAGTGTCTTCGATCTGAACGGGAAATACAGAATATATCTGCACGTAATAATGTACTTATCTTCTGGAAGAAGGGGCAAATTGCATGGGGGAAATGAGAAACTTCCCTGCTTTCAGTGGTACTTGGAATCTGTGTCACAGCTGTGTTTCTGGGATCCACCCGGAGTCTTGGTCTGACATCCATCAGGTTTTTTAGTATTTCCCTGTGGCCACTGCAGAGGTGGAGATAATGCACTAAAAAAGACTGTGTGAACTCAACCTCCTGGACTCTCTGTAATGAAGATCTTGATGTTCAGAGAGAGTCAGAAGAGAGAGAACTCCTCAGCAATCTGGGATACGGCATTTTCCCAAAAACTCCTCAGCAATCTGGGATGCCATGTTTTCCCAAAAGAAGCAGTAGGATCTTTGCTTCTGTTCCACTCCCATTCATTTTCACCTTGCTGCTGACAGTCGCTATCTGCAGCCTGGAGGTAAGCCAACACCAGTGCCACTTTGTGAGTCAAGTGTCAGGACATGGCATGGACTGATAGTGCCTGAAATCTTCCTGGGCCCTTAGAGATAACAAAGCCAGGTGCTCTTGAGAGCCGAAGTTCAATTCCCATCACCTTCCGTCAGGCCCGGAATCTCGAAAGGCCAAGCGGTGAGGCAGCGCGTGTTGACAAGTCAGAGGAGGGGTTTGCGCTGGACATTGACTTTCTGAGGAGTGGGAGAAGGTTGGCTGTATTCACACACTTGCTGGATACTATTCTTACATGTGTAGCTGCTTTGAAGGGCCACTTCGGGGGTATCTGGGCACTGTAACCAAGAGTTGTCCCAGACAGTGAGAGCCGGAGCCAGGCTCCCTACGGATGGAAATCAGAGCCGGGCAGGATGGGCTGCCCAGCCCCGGGCTGGGGCACAGGCTGTGGGGGCAAGCACAGACACACCACCATGGAGGGGTTAATTAGCATTTAGGCCTCTCATTAGCACCCATCCACACTGCTAAGGCCCTTGGCAGAGCAGGGTTGGTCCCTCATGTCTTTGCATCAGTATTGGAATTGCCAATATTATTTTCACAGATAGATAAAACAAATAGTCGCTCCTCTGGTTTATTTGCTGAAAAATCAGACTCAGTTCAACAGAAACTGTTTGCAGTCAAACTTGGCAAACCATTTCCGCCCAACTTTCACACCCTGGAAAAAATTAGTGAAGTGAGGGCTGTCACTTCAGTGCATTTTGCACGAAAGGTTTAGGCTTTGTTTTGAAATGGGGTTCCAAGATCAGGTTCAATAAAACTTAATAAAAAAAATTCTAAAAGTAAAGAAGTGCCCTCAAATGGAAAAAAACCACTTGCCATGTGTAAACATAATGAAACATTTCTTTCAGTCTGAAATGCATTTTCTCCCATGTTTACTTTTTGACAAGCAAACAGAAACATTTTGGTTTTAGAGTGACCCTAAGCATTTAGAATGAGTAACCTGGAGAAATACTCCTTAGATCATCCCTGCTCCCGGCTCTGGGACATCATCCGTATGTGCTGATGCTAAAGGAGGAGGTTTTGAGGGGTTTTACTTTGTGCTGAAGAAGCAAAGTTCTGTCATCCTAATTAGCTCAGTGTCACCAGCCTGGTGCTGTAAATCACCCTCAGGACTCCAACCAGTGCTGGGACAGTGATGTGGGGGGTGCTTTTTCTTCATGTCCCATCTGTTTATATTTTGCATGAGGGAGGGAGGGTGTCCTCAGCGTTTTTATCAGATAATGCCACAAAGTGGGATAAATGAGGGGAAATGGAAGAAAGGAACATTTACAGCCCATCACCACAGCAGAAATTTGCCTCAGTGAAATTGAGGCCCAAGAGACACATATAAAAATAACTTAGGATATGTTTAGTTAAAATAAGACTAAATCTCCGCGTTTTGGCCAAGCAAAGTGGAAGAATCAGATACTAACTGGACATCTGCAGCCAGAAATATTTTAGACATGGACCTGTTAAATGATCAAATGCGTGTTATGTGTGGAACCTTGTTTAAATCTGAATGTTAATACCACTCAGAAGATTTACAGAAACTGTTTGATTCTTAATACCTCTTCTGAAGATATATCTCTACAGTCCAAGTGTGTTTATTGCTCAATAATAAACAGTGTCGACAGGAAACTCATACAGAGTAAACATGATCCTTATGTTTTACTTCTCTGTTTTCATACGAGGTCAATGCCCTGCTACAACTTTCTTCTCCAAATTCTTAGCAGTTCAGTTTAGATGTTTCTTCAGGGATATGTGCCATCAAAGAGTAGAAAAAGCTTAATTTAATCTACATTTTTTAGGCCTATGAAATATTTAACTGCTAAAAATGGCTGTAGAAACACCTTATATAAACAAGCATTATTATTATTGTTATTATAATTGTTATTAGCTCTAATTTGATTCCAGTGAGAGCACTAATTCTTGCACAAACTGTTTTCTTCTCATATATTAAGCACCATGTTGACTAAAGTTAGACAAAGTTAGTTCAATAAAGTTACATAAATTTGGATGTTGGCAGTATATCTTGCTCACATCTCCCATTGAAAATGCTTGTGATGAAAGACGAGTTTTACAACTAGATCGCAAACATCACTTTTCTTGCTTTTTCATTAAAAATAGAGATGTTAATCTTTTGGACTTTTGATATTTTTGTTCTACCTCTTTGTCTTTTATTGATCATGGATGCGATGGAACAAGGGTGTTAAGAAGTTGCAAAGGATGAAAGAAAGTCTAGAAAACTTAAAAAAAAGACAACAAAAACCCCCCTAAACAAAGTAAGAAAAAGCTGAAGAAGAAACCCGGAAAAGATCTAATCAGCACCAGTGATTCGACATGATTTTGAACAATAAGAAAGGACGAAAAAGTAACATCCTTCCATGTTTTTAAAGACACTAAATGTTTTATATTAACATTTAATTTTTACAGGAAATGTTGTTTTGCGAATACTTTAAACAAAAATGAATTCCATTAGGGAATGAAAATTGCTTCAAAATCATGAGTCTCTATCTAGAATTTCTGTATGCCATAGATTTCCAATCTTTTAGTCGGGACTTGGAAGATCAGCGTTTAACTAGGGAGCCTTGTGCTTTTGTATAATTTTATTATTAACCAAAATATATTTCTTTCTGGTTTTTAATTGCAGCATTATAAATTTTGTAGAGTCTGTGAATTCTGGAATGAAAAAACACTCATTTCCACCCGGTGTCCGGCTGGAATTTTTTGAACCTTGATGAACAGCAATATAAGTTGTAGGAACCCCTTTATGGTATCGGCAACTCAGGACCTTCATTTAGGTTTCATTTCCTTGTATCTCTGAGCTTTCAGAAACGGAAGATTCCTGACTGGTTTTTTTTAGAAGATGAGACAGATGAATGTGTATCAAAATAATGATATTTATAGATTTCCATCTTCTCAGCTTTGCAGAATTTAAGTTTGCACACATTGTCTTGGTTGGACACCAGCAGAGCCTGTTACAAGACTCTTTTAAAGAAGAAAAACCTAAATCATGGAATCAAAGCGGTTTGGGTTGGAAGGGGCTTTCAAGATCACTCAGTTCCACCCGCCCTGTTGTGGACAGGGACACGTGCCACTAGACCAGGCTGCTCAGAGCTCCATCCAAGCTGGCCTTGGACACTTCCAGGGATAAATAGAATCCCAGGACTTTGGCTTATAAAAATCACTGTGTAAATTTACATGAGGAGGAGGCTCTTGCCCTTTTGATTGTGTTGTGTTTAAGTCGTAGCACACTTGTCCCAGCCTTGGAACACAGAGTTTCACTGTCGGTGTGCTGTGGACCCAGCTGGGGCAATCTTCAGGCTTGGTTTGATGGGAGAGAATTCAAGTCCTGTGCCCTGAGCCTGCTTTGTGGTGGGAACCAAAGCACAGGAAATGATCACTGAAGGATTCTTTCAGGAAGATGCTTGCTGATTAGCATTCATATTTTAGCATACACCCACCCAAATTAGTTGGAAACAACAAAGAAACTTCCTTTCAGTCACCTCTGTAATTAATTAGGTTGCTTTCAACTGCAGACTACTGGGTTTAGGGTAACATTGAAACTACAGAGCTTGAGAATTGATTTTTTTTTTTCTGGTGTTCTCGGCTGAACTTTCTTTGAATTTAGAAGCTGATGGTCTGTCTTTCCACGGCCAAAACTGTTGACTGATTGCTGAGGAGCAAGTGGGGAGCTGAGAAAGATGAGAGGAACAGAAAACAACCAGACAAGAGATCTAGACCTTCCCTTGCTGAATTCGTTCCTTTGCTGAAGCTGCTCCTTGACCCCTGAGTGCTGTATGACTGAGGTTCTCCATTGCTGTACGTGCCAGTTGAGATTCTTTAAAGCTTAAACCAGCTGTATGAACCCCAAAGTCAGTGATGGGAGTGAGAAAGGTGCTCTTCTCCCAAGTGACTGGGAGCTCGTGCAGCCTCTCCATGTGAGTTTTTCAGGATTGTGCTTAGGCTGTGCACGTGAGAGATATTTTTCCAGACATGAACCAGGGAGTGTGAGTTCTTACCTGGATTCACCCACTAAACTGCTGTAGTGCTGCAGTTAAGAACTTTTGTCTGTATGGGGTTTTAGTAACACTTTCTTCTTCCTGTTTCTGCAGAAGGGCTGTCTGTGAATTTTTGCCCTTCCCTTTGTTTGCTCACTTGCCGATAAATGAAGCACTAAGCCATTACAGCTCTTAAATGTTAAAAGTCAGAGTAAATTTTATTCTAATCTGTATAAAGCTGTAACCTGAGGCCTTGCAGATCCGTTCCCAAGTGAGGGAAGGTCACCGGCAGACAGAAGGTGTACAGCGCTGGAGTTATGGGATCTGCTACATATTTCTGTTGTAATCAGCAGCTCCTGTGTGAGCTGAGGGGGAGCGCACAGTTCCTTTGGTCCCTCTGAGTTCATGAAATACGAATATTTAGAAACACTTGTTTATTTGTATGCTCACATGCACCTATTAAACTCATGCATGAAACCAAAATAGTCAGAGAAGAAAAAGGCAAAACCCTCTTTGAGCAATACCAACACAGCTCCAGCACTGTTTTCCCAGTAACTGCCTCTAAAACTGAGTTTAGGGGCCTGTGGCCAGAGAGCAAGGCTAGTCCTGCTGCTAGTTTGTGCAGTTTAACCCAGGAGAAGCAGGAGGGAGGAGACAGCTTGCCTGAAGTCACAGAGTCAGGAGTGGCCTGGTGCACACCTTGGACTGCAGTGTTCACTCCACCCTGTTTGGCCTCTCATGGACACCAAGGCTGAGCTCAGCTCTCGGTTTTCATCTCTTTCGTTGAGAAGATGGCTTTGGAGGCACAGCTGCTTGTCAGCATTGACACCTGCTGGTCACCTCTTGGGTTTTTTTCCTAAAGAATGACCAATTATCCCTGTGTATCCATAGAAGTAGGTAGCTTGGTCTATAAAACTTTGTACTGAGTGACTTCCTGAATCACTGAATTCCAGTGAAAAAAACTCCTGAGGAGACCAGTTGTGTGTCCTTTGCCGTCGTCTCCCTATGGAGCAAACGCAAACTTTTCCCTGCTGTCTCATTTTATTTCCAATTGGTAGTTTTATTCTACAACTCTGCATCTTTCCAATTTCTTTCCTGTCCTGTGAGAAGCTCTGAGGATGATATCTCTCTGCCTGATCCTGCCTTTCCAGAGTGGCATTGGAAGTGGCATTTCCAGGACTTCTCTTGCTCCTTCTACCACCAGGACAGTGCTTTGCAGGGCCCTCTGAGTGCTTTTTCATCCTGGCATCCCTCGGGCATGACCCAGGCATCTCCTGGCTTTCTGCTGCCAGTCAAGAAGTGTTCAGCAGAGGTGGTCTTTCCTTTGAAGAAATAAAGAATTCCTTGTTGTGGATTATGGGTGTGAAATAAGGATATTAAGTGCTGGCCATGGAATTTGCCTACCCTACCTGATTATTTCCAGCAGGGCGTTGCAGCAGAGAGCACCAGCAATGTGTGGCATCACATGGAAGGTGAGCCTGTGCACTGGGCTTTAGGGGTTTGCAAAAGAAAAATAAAGGTGTTTAAGTTTACTGTGTAGTCAGTGTTGCCTTTACCTTGTTTATTTTAGGTTTCAGTGCATAATTGTAAAGTTTTTGAATTGCTTACACAATTACGCGCTGGTTACCTTTAACATTTTTGCTGTTCTTTTGCTTTAGAGTGGATAAATATCATTACTTCTCACTGGTACATATTTTTTTTTCCCCACATGAAATGCTAAAAGCGTTTCTACAAAAAAGGGGCCTGGGAACACTTAGAAGTATTTATTACTCAAATCTATTTTTAACCAAGTAATACCCTTCTGAAAAAAACTCAACAAACCCCTCTTAACTTTTTGAAAGAACTTTATTTTTTACATTGTGTACTGAATTTGTGCTGGGAAAAGTGGTGACAGCTCCTGGACATCCAAGCATGCAATTAGCTGATTCCTTGAGCTATCTAAGGTGAGTGCAGTTTCCAAAATGTTTTAAAATAAATGGTTTCTTCTTAAGGTTGAGCTGGTTCAAATTTAATGTATTTTGCAAAGGATTTGTGTTCTGGCATGTTTGTGCTGTTCTGGTCAGTGAGGTTATCAATATGAAAGTCTTCTAACAGAATTAAAGGAATTGAAGGTGTCCTCACTGACATTCTGGAGTATTTTCAGAAGTGGTGAAGCTGAAGACCCCCTCATCATTCTGTGTGAAGCACAGACCCTTGTGCTGGAGCTCCAAGTGCTGAGGTCAGTCCCAGCCTTGTTAAAATCAGTGGCAACGTTCCCATTGGCTTCAACAGAGCCAGAATTTCACCTTTTAGTTTTATAATTCCTTGAGGGAACCTTTGGGGAGGGGAGGCAGGAAAACGTGGCTTTCATGCTAGTGAAAGGAACCCGGGCTCACGTGTAGGGCTCAGCAGAGGATGGAAGCCTGGCCTGCTCAAAATGGGACGTGAGGGTAGGGCCCTTACTTAACGGGGTCAAGTTACTCCTGATGGGGCTCTCTGCTGAGGTTATCACAGGGGAATGGCTTGAGGAAGACAGGACAGCCGAAGGTGACGGGGGCATATTCAGAACATGAGGTTTTTGATGGAGGTGATAAGAAGAAAATAAGGGGTTATCAAACACAAAGTAGCAGAGAACCTGTAATGGTCTAAACAGGAACAGAAACTTGGAGTGGGTGTAACACTGGATAGAGCTGTGTGCATGGAGAGCTGTTTAAAAGTGCAAAGAAAACGTCAAATAAGCACAGATGGAGCTATAGCACAGAGCTGTGGAAGGCAAGCTTACGGCTTGGTGCTGCTGGGAGGTGTGCAGGCCGTGCTGCGGAGCCACTCTGCTTGGCGTTTAGAAATACCTGGGCTATAATTTCAAAAATACAGAATTATATGCAAATCCCTTATGCCCTCTGTGACTTCCCTCTCCTTGCCAGGTAGTGCAATGTGCTGATCTCAGTATGAAGCCTTTTTATTCTCTGAAATTCAAGACCGGACTATGCAAACATATAAATGGGATTAATGAATGCAGCTCATTACCGGCTCTTGATTGAGACCACACATGATGATAATCAATCACTTTGGAGTGCTAATGGCTTTGGGTGACTGACCCCTAACCCAGTCTTTGATGGCCATCTTGTCAGGGACACTGAGCAGAGCGCTCTGGACAGCGTCCACTGCTCTGTAAAGCAGTCCAAGGAAGCCTGGCCAGATGCACGCGTTGACTGGAGGAATGATGCATGCTCCGAGGAACAAATTGCCTCCACACTCAGCTCGGTCTGCCCCTCGTGATGGAAGACCAGCTTGGGCTGTGCCAAGGAGATTTTGATGAGGAGGTCCTGTGAAGAAAGAGATAAGAATTGCGTAAAGGAACGGTGTCAGGGTAAAAGTCCAGCTGAATTTCCCTTGGCAGCAGAGTCTGGTGGAAGTGTTGGTGAATTCCTTCAGCTGGCACTTCCCTGGTGTCACCCTGAGGAAGCGTGGGCCACAAATCCGCTGGCTGCTGGTGTGCATGTCCTGGGGCACCTCGGTGGTGCAAGGGCTGTTTGGTGGGGGTGCTGAGAGGGGTCATAGGTCTGTCCAGGGTTGCTGAATGGTCAGCCTGGCTGCTTGGCAGTGCCTGGTCACACTGTCTCCATCTTCAGTTGACTTCTAGGAGCATGGCAGACATTTCCACGTTGTCCTGGCACTGTATGTCCCACTTGGTTACAGCAAGTCTGAAAAATACCTGTTCCCTTTAGGTTTGATAAATCTTCATGACTGTTTTCAATTGGCTGTAATAAAAATCAAATTATTCTATCTACTTTGTTCTCTCAAGCAATAATCTCAGATTATCTCAGTAAGATAATTTAGACAGCAGCTGATCTGAGGAGGAATAGTGCTGGACTCTGAGAAACAGGAAAAAGAACTGTGGAGAAAGATTTGCCATGGAAACCTGTGGTGAACCCTCTCATCCAGGGAATGAGGTTGTACAGTGGCTACGCCAGGGGACTCTGGCCTTGCTTCTTAGCTGAGGTTCCCTGTTTCCTGCTGAACCTTAAGCCTGACTTCTGTGCTGGTCAATTCTGCAGTAGCTGAGAGTGAGACAGATGTCTCCTACTCCCTCCACACTGGCCCCAAAATATAGAGCCTTTTGTTTGGACTAAAAATTACAAATTCAAGCGGTTCATTTTTGAATAGTGAGATAAATTAAAGCCAGCTGTCCTGGAATGGCTGAAGCAAGTCAGGTTCCCTGGGTGTTTGTATTCATGGCTGAAAGTAGGGTTTGGAGGGTCCCCTGAATGCAGGTCTCCTGTTCATGCTAGTGACCGATTCCCTGTAGGTCCCAATCCAGATTGCCAGGGGCTGGATATGTTGGCTCCCTGATTAAAATGCTACTAGGAATGGTTATACCCAGTACAGCCTATGAACCACTGGTCTGGAAGGGTTAGGAATTAGATTTTGATAGCCTTGCTCGTGTTCACTAGCACAAAATAATCTCGAGGGGTGGAGGTTGTGACTATAATGTAGAGAGAGGCAAGAGTGTGATCGATGGAAGAACTGCCTTGTCTGAATACTGGCAATTCTCCCTTTGGTCTGTCCTGTCATATTTTGATGTTTTGGCTCAGTTTTAGCCCATCAAGAGATGTTCGAAAGGAGACGCCGAGGGCCGAGGTTGTGTGTTCAAGGCAGTAAGGATTGTGTTATCCTGATTAGGGCAGAACAGGAACTGATGTGTCTGCAGATAATTATGAAGCAGTACAGAGCGTGCAGTGCAGAAAAGGCTATTCCCAAAACAACTCCATTACTTATATCTCATGGATTTTGTGCCTTTGATATTGCTTTGGCTATCTCTTACTATGGGTTTCCTTCAGCAACGGGGTTGGATGTTCAGTTTTGACAAGCGGCCAGACGTTTTCAGTTCTCTCAGAGAGGTCACTGAGAGTTGGGCTGGCTATCTGACTGCAAATCTCATGGCTCTGGGTCTTCTCAGGAGATTTCTTATTCTCTGGGTTTTCCCTTGGCCAGTTGGAACTGTTAACAGCTGCCTTTGTTTCACTACTTCTGGACCTGGACCAGACGTAGAAACAGAGGCGTGTGCGCTGCAGAGCTGTCACTGTGGTGTCTGATCCACAGGGGAGTTTGAGTGAGGAAAGGGTTGGAGTGTGCCAGTTTTATCGTGTAGTACCAGGCACTTTGCTAGGAGTTACGAAACGTGCTTCAAGGTAAGAAAACTTCAACATCTATTCATGAAGAAAAAGTGGGACACAGGTTGGACGCAGGAAAAAATTGTTCAGTCTGCTGCTACTCACAAAGGTGTGAGTAAAGCAAAGAAAATACCCCAGACTCAAACCTCAGACCTGCTTGAGAGTCTTGTCCTAAAGTAAAATCAGCTGGCAAAAGACTTTAAAGCCAGTGGAGAGTAAATTCAGCAGCTTATGGTTGTGATGTGGGAATATCAGCATTTCCACTCTGCATTGTGGCTTTATCAAGTAGATATTGTGGATTAATCAACCACGAATATAACACAGGATATTTAAAGGGCACAAAGTCAAGGCACAGGCTGGAAACTGAGCTTTATGTGTGGATTTCTCTTTTTTAATTGCAAGGAGGACAAAAGAGGAAAAAGCTTTTAACCAATGAAATTTTCAGCAATATTTTGTTTTACACCCGGAACTGGAATGGAAGGTAGAAATCAGGGGGGGCTTCACTGCATTCACCTGCTCAAATAACATTGCAAAGATAAGGAAGATTTTGATTATATTCTCCTACTGCCTTGGTTTTCTGTGGAGACTGCACCGTTTTATACTTGCAGAGTTACTTGAAAAGGGAATAATGGAATCAGGCAAGAATCTCTTTGTAACTGCCAAAACCTGAAAAATATTCCCACCCTCTGGCTTGGGTGACAGATTTCAGTGGAAACAGGATTTTTCAGAAAAAAATCAGATTTAGTTACAGTAGTTTCACAAATAGTTAATAATAGATAATAGTTTCACTAATATAGGTCACTTTTGCAAAATTGATCTTCTATTAAAAAAAAATATTATTCCAATCAGGTAGATCTTGAAATCCAGCAATTCAAGGAGCTTCGTGTTTCAAAATTGCCTCTTTAAAACACTTCAGTATTGAAATAAAGTAATCCCTTCAGATCGAGTTAATGTTTCTTTGGACCCAAATTGAGTCATCACAATTTTCTACTTCATTGGAAGTTTTTGAAAGACACTTGGATAGATCCAAAACAATGCATCAGTTATTTACAGAGTTCAGCTTCTGAAGCTGATCCTGGTCTTGTTCAAGACAACAGAAATCTTGGATCTGACATAAGGTGATGGAAGTCCCTGAGATTTTTCTGCCACAACATACAATATTTTGAATGAGTGGGACATCTTTCCTGTTGCCAGCAGGCAAAGCCATAAGGAACGCCAGCTCTTCCAGCTTATTGGGGATGTCTTTGCTTTATTTCCCAGGATTAATGAATCTTTATCTGTCTCCACGGTTCTGATGTATTTTCTGATCCTCACAAATATTTCCCATTCAAAGCTCACTGCTCCTGATGCCCGAAGTGTCAGGATTGTGTTTGTACCCTCCCTGTGTTTATGTTCTTTGTTGGGGCCCAGCCAGCAGAGGCTTAAATTTGCACTTAAAACCCTTTGGGGAGAGCAAATTCATAACTCCCTTTTGCCTCAATCCAGTGTCTGCTGTGGTGCTCGGAGGGTCTGCTGAGGCCTTCTGGAAGCAGTGAGATTCCGTAGGGAGCAATCACGGATACTTGCAATTTCTGCCTTACTTGTCTTGCCAGTAAATGTCATTAAGGCTTTTTTATGAAACAAGTTTAATTAATTCCTCTGAATTTAATGGGCACATTGCAGTAGTCTGTCACCCATTTACAGCATTAGTTTCTGAATGTACACAGCCCTTTTAAAAGATGAGAGCTGGCTTTGCTACATCAAGTTGTCATTACGTTTAACTAGGTCTTTAATTATAACCAGATGGATGAATTATTTTAATCGCTGCTATATATCTTAACAGTAGTTTGTACATTGACACAAAGTTGAGAACATCAAACAGAAATTAACTGCTAGAGCAGGAAAGCTGCCAACCTCTAAGGGAAGCAGTTGATCAGAACCTGTCATCTTAAAAGGCTCAAAGAATGCAAAACAAACAGTCAGGATTAGTATACTAAATATGGCTCATCAGCCCCACTCTCTTCTCTGATAATCCATCTATATCATTTATTTTAATACTTTGCTGTGCATATCTCGGAGTCTGTAATTAGAGAGCTCCAGGTATTCGCTTCTTCCTGCCTTTGAAATCGTTTGCTTTGAGGCTCTTCAGAGAAAATGATACAATTATTACACGACTATTTGATGCACAGTACAAAAGAATTTCCACATAGACCTGTCCCTTTGTGTGTAACAATCAACTGGAGTTACTACTGGCACCTCCAGGGATTCCTGCCTTTCAGAGCAGCCTGATGGAAACTGAGGAAAGAGCTTCCAAGTTGGGAGTGGGAAAGCCTTTTCATGCCATGTGTATAAAAAAACTTGCTTGCACTGAGTCCTGCGCTGAGGGCACAGTGTTGAAGCCTGAGCTTCCATCCTGGGAATGCAGGAGGATATCCCTCATCCAGCTGGGAAAAGGCTTAGATCTTTTTTCCTGTCGTTACCCCCTCTTTTCTCCCTCAGTCTGGTGCTGCTGTGTGCCAGGCTCTAAATCTAGGGTGTGGGGTGCAGAAGTAAAGATTGGGAATGGTGTTTGCCTGGATTTGGTACTGGAGCAGACAGCAGGGGTGTGCTGTGGTCCATGAGCACATGCATGGATGCCAGTTCCTGGGACAGAGCTCTCTGATGCTGCATTTCTGCATCTCCCCTCTTACTGTCGGGAAGGAATTAAGAAGGGGCTTCAGGAAGTCTCAGTAGTGTCACTTTGTGAATAAACCATCCAGAGGCAGTGGAACTGAACTGACACCAAGTGATTTTGTTGGAAACACCCACGGTGATTTCGTCTGTTTGATGTCTGATTATACAGCAATTACTTTCTAATTATGGTGTTGATTTGAATGAGATTATTGTGCTCTTGATCAAGTGCGAGTGCTGTGATAAAACTCACTGCATTTGTTTGTTTTTTTGCCAAGTAATGATGCTGTATGAAGCAGAATTATATTGTCTTTTAAGAATGTTTTGTATTTATCAGTTATGGGCTAACTATGGCCTTTATTGTTTAAAACAGGGAGCAGGTAGCTGTGAAAAACAGTGAAGTTATAATGCTCCACTTTTGTTTTCTCTTGACTTTGAATTATCTTACTCTGATAAATAAAGCAATAATTTATACTTTGCCAAGCAATATTTTATCTGTAAAAAAGCCCTCAATTGCAATATGCTTTTCATTCAGTTGGAATCTTTGTCTCCACCCAGAGCCAAAATAACCCTTGCTGCAGGGTCCCACAAACATTTTTCCCCTATAAACTTAAGAAGTTTAGAAAATATTTGTACTCAGGAGCTTCTTTACCTGTCCGATAACAGACTTGCTCCGAGACACTGGATGAATCTGTGACAGTCAGTTCCATAGGGAATTCCAGGGACTATAAAGACTTTTGGGATCTGCTGGTCAGACTCTGTGCCTAACTTCCCTGATTGGATAAGCTTGTGAGGTGACCAGGCAGTGAAAGTTTTGCAGATTGGAATCGCAATTATATCTGAGATAGGAAAAATGCTCTTTTAACTTCACTTTCTTGTTGTTTCCAAACTTTTCCAGTGGCAGGGATGGCTGCAGTGGTGTTTGGAAGGTACTGAGAGTGATGCTTATTGTGCAGGTCGCTGTGACAAACCCGGCAGAGCTGGCCTGGCCACAACGGCAGCACATCCCGGGGCAGCCTGAGAGGAGGGCTGGAACACCCAGGCAGAATGACCAGCATGAACCCAGCAAATGTCATGTAGTT
The DNA here is from genome assembly GCA_013397725.1 of Rhagologus leucostigma. NCBI lineage: Eukaryota > Metazoa > Chordata > Aves > Passeriformes > Rhagologus > Rhagologus leucostigma. The sequence continues at coordinate 1,629,754 of VZTD01001039.1, read as the reverse complement.
ATCTAAAAATTCATCTCTCTAATGGATAGGTTAAAAAAGCCCAGAGCTGAGCATGCAGGAACTTGCATCTTTGACAAGTAACTCTTGAAAACCGAGAGCTGCTCGCCACCTGAACGCTTGTCCTTCCAAAGGTATTGCAAATGCTTTCTGTCACTCAGTTCTCCTTTTTCTGTTCTGGCAGTTGGTCCACATTTGAAAGCAGAACATGCTCAGAATTCCTTGTTTAATACCAGAACACTGAAGTCAATGTCATCTAGCAAGTGGGTATCTGAAAAGAGTGGAGACATTAATGAGCTTTTTACCTTCTGCCTCCCAGAAACCAGCAGGAGAGATGAGCAGAAATTGGAATTTTGACCCAGAGCTGCATCTCAGTATTTACTTTGACATTCACTTTCACAGAATTAAAGACTAATGCCAGCTGGGAGCAGCCTCTGCGTCCCACCAGGTCCACCCCTTTGCTCAGGAGGGCCACTTTCACCATTAGGTCCTTTTAGTTCCTAGTCAGAGTAAAGAGTCAAAGTTCATATACCTTTAAATCTGATGGCTTATGTCTCTAAAAGGAAAGGGAGTGAAAAGCTCAGACAAAAACCCCCTTTGATCCAGGAATGATGAAATATTCTTGCTCAAAGTAGAATATTGTTGACATTCTTAAATTGAGACACTTCATTAGAATCTGTTTGACAATAAAATGCATCTGCCTGCAATCCCCTGGCCCCTTATCAGAGCTGTAGTGGCAGCTGCTGATGCTTCGTTTTTGCCGGTGTGCTGCACTTCCCGAGTTGTGCTTCTGAAGATGTTCCTTCTCTTCTCATGGCTTGCAATCATAGCTATGCTATTTTTCTAAAATTAAATGTGTGCTCCTGCCAGTCTCTAGTGCTACTTTGATCTTTCACGACTCTTCTAAATTTGCACAGGAGCTCCACAGCCTCCTTCCTGTGTGTGTCCTTGCCGTTCTGAGGAATCGAGGAGATTTGCCTGAAGACATCATTATTGTTTTAGACGGACGCTTCTGTTCAAAGCCAGAGACTTTCATAATCCATCCCCACACCTTCTATTAGATAATTGTGGTGGAGGGGAAGAGTTGAAGAGTGAGCCATTTATCTCCACGGGAAGGTGGATCTTTAAGTGCCTATTGTACCCACGTGCATCTCCAACAGCAGGGAATGCCTGGCTTAGACAGCTTCTGCCAGCGAGAAGTGTGGAAATGGATCAGGTGCAGGGATTTTCCTGGTCAGACCTGGAAGCTGCTTTCATTTGTGACGGTATCGGTGCACTGTTAGAGAAAAGCAGCTTTGAAATTCCCTTTTTTTCACAGGCGTTTACCCTTATGATGAAGTGTTTCGTGGAATCACTCGCAGAGAAAAAGGAAAGCCCTGTCCTTTGTGCAGTGCTTGTGGACAGCTGCCAGCGTGTCGTAGTGGCCCAAAGGGCAGGCTCTGTGTTCACTCATCTCCAGGGTAGCCTGTGCATTTACACCTCCAGGCCTCAGTGTGCCTGTTGGATGATGATGATGATGATGATGATGATGATGATGATGATGATGATGATGATGATGGTTTCCTTATGCCTTTGGTCCTGTTCCTCATTTAGCCATTCCTGGAACTGGCCGGATTTGAACGCTCGCAAGATCCATTAAGGCAGTGGGACAAAGGAGCTCCTGCGAGCTGGGCCAAAAAAAGAAAGTCAAATAAAACCTCCATTCATGGGATGAAGGACGATGAAAGGCAGAGAGGAAAGATGACACAAAGCTGACAGCTGTGGCACACGTCTCCTCTCTTAGCCAGGAAAGCTGACAAGTAGATTGCTCAGGACAGGCACTTACAGGTTACCCTGTCAGCTACTTGAATGCCTTGTCTTTTATCTGCCACCTTCCTAGGAAAGAACAGAGAGAGCCTGTGCCCATCTGATGAGCTGGTTCATACTGGCACATCATCAGCTTTAGCAACACATGAACACAATATAGTCCCAAAGCTCCACTTGGGTTACTGAAATCTTTCCCCTCTCTTTTCTTGTGTACATGCCTGCGTGGAGACACGTACCTGCCCAAGCAGCTGAATGTCCTTGAAAAGTCCTATTCATAGAAGTAAAATTCTCTCTCCTGTCAGAATCAGTCTATTTTTTTGTCTCATAAGTCCCCACTCTATTAGTTATTGCACAACAGTGTGGCTTGATTCGTGTAGAGTAACTCCTGCAATGCCCAGAGCTTGTTCTGGCTGATGTGGTTTCAGCCCTTTTGCCTTGTTTCTGTCTCCAGTGAAGACAAGGACAGTGAGGACTGTGACTTGTTTCTCCTAAAATTTGCTGAGTTTCATGTAAAAGAAAGAATTTTTGTGTCTAATCTCAGAATAAGGGAGAAAGACATGAAACTTCCTTCTGCCTGTACCTAGCACAGCAGTGTGGGGTCAGTGAAGTGAGTGATCTTCTCATAAAATGCATCCTAGTGAAAACTGTCAATGCAGCTGAGCAGAACTTGCCCAAATGACACGAATCCCAGCATTTCCTAACGTCAGTTGGTGATGTTGCCATCCCACATGTTGACTTAAGATAGGGTATAGGCCGGGTGTAACTTAGACACCCTAAAATTTGATTCCAAACTATAATTGTCTTCTGTAACTCAGCCACACTGAAATTTCCACAGAAAGAGCATCACTCTCTTTGCACAATTTCGAGTTATTTCTGACCATGACCATGTTAGAGTTATTTGACCTGGCAGCCCATCCTCTATCCTTATTTACAGAAATGACTTGGTGCTATCTCTGAAAAATTCAGCCAGAGGCCAATGTAAAACTTGGAAATGACCAGCTTTAACAGCTGCAGCTGTTTCAGCCATACCCCAAACAAGGATGTGCCAGGTAATAGGTAATGTTACCTATTGTTAACTATTACCGAATAGGTAATGTTACCTATTGTTACCTTTCAAATTAAAGACTTGCTCCATTTCCTATTAATGTCTGCAGTAAAGGTCTCACTTCTTGTCATGCAAGCAAGTAGAGCTTTGAGACTCTGCTCAAGAGGGAGAACTTCAGTACAGTTTATTTTGAGTAGAGGCAAGATTTGGTGATGCATGAGCCCCGAGTGTTTTGCCTGAGTGCAATCTAGCAAGGCAAACAGTGACTGTGACTGTAGGTATCATGTTGAAGTGCTGCCTAGAACCTGAATGTAAATCAGGATGTTTATCTGAATCATGGAACTAAGATAGGTCTTTGTTGACTCTCAGGATTCTACAGAGGTTAACAAAAATAAATGCCAAGCAGTGAGTCTTTCAGCGAATGTAGTAAATTCCTAACACATCATCCTCTCCTTTTCTTCTCCAGAACTGTGTAGTCAGTGTTTATAGTAGGCTAAACATGCTGTGTGGTACAAGAGCTTAAAGATTAATTAGTAAACAATTATGATACACTTTGAAGAGGAGAAGGGTTGAGTGTGATTATGATAGAGATACATTTGTGGGCCATGGGCCATTCACAGTATTGCCAGTAATTAAAGATACATTCAGTAACTCTTAATTAGCTTGTATAAATGTATATATCTGCGGTATCATCAAGCAATCTTCTTGAGCACACAGGTTGTGTTGTTATAGATTAAGATAATTGCATACAATGTGTTTTGTGGTTCGTGAAATGAATTTAGCTGCCTGCATCCTCAGTTGCTATGAATCAGCGTCACTGCAGGCTCAGGGAGCTGTGCCCATTCACACCAGGGAAAGCTGCGTTCACTGGGTTTTCCTGGATGTCGTGAGCTTTTATTGTCAGTAGTGGAGCGTGGTCAGGCCAAGACTGTGTCCCTTTCCCAGAAAGGGAAAGACACTTATTTCCCCTGGGGTCTCAGGCCTCTGTGCTTTCCAGCTGCCAGTCATACTGATGACAAATAACCTTTACTCATTAAAATACTGCAAAGCGAAACAGATAGTCTGTGCCTCAGGAAATCCTGGTTTCAGCTCCCTCCCTTTTATTGCCCTGCTTGAGCAACTCATTCACAGCCCAAGAAAACTGATTTGTATTTGGAATGCTTAAGTTGGTTGGGAATACTGATAAATAGTGACACCACAGCTGCGATCCTTGAGGAAAACAACAGAGTAAACCAGGGACAGGGGAGATTTATCAGAAAGTCAAGGTTCCTGCTGGCACACCTTTGAGAAGCCTGGCTTTGCTGGCTGAGCTCTGTGGAGTAGGTGCAACCTGTTTAAGGAGAGAAAAGCAAGATCTGCTTGTTAAAGCATTTGGAGGAAAAACGTGAATCCCTGCCAAGGGGCAAGAATTTAGATGACCTTGGCTGCAGTAAGAATATATTGTTCCCATTCAATAGACAACAGAAACAAGGAGCTCTGCTCACTCCAGTGCCAGGAAAAAAGATGTTTGTGTTCAGTACATTGCAGAAATGTCCAGAAATAGTTCACCTCAGTGAAAATATTACTTCTGGAATAGTACCAAGGTCAGCAAGACCCTGACTTATCAATTCTGTTAATGTTCACATAAATTCAAGCTGTCAAACACTAACTTGTCCAGCTGAGATATTATGGAAGGCTCTCATCTATGTCTCCCTTCTCTGTATTTCTTTCCTTTTTGCCCACTTCCATCCTTCTCCCGTTGCATTTTAGAGGTTCAGCCTATTGCAAGGTAGGATTTCAAGGTTTTAGGTTTTCCGGGCCTTAAATGAAGTAGAAAAGGGAGATTCTGCAACATCTTGAAATGATACACAATTCCCAGAATGTCCTTTCAGTGTAGCCACATCTGTGAGCAGGATATCAGTGTCTGACATGGAACTGTTGGATAACCACTGCTGTAGTGACTGTTCCGGTGGGGGTTCAGCGCATGGGTTGTAATTCTCTCTCAGAGTTTGGTTCTGCAAGGGGTTGAACACCTTGGCTCTGAATTAGCAGAGCAAGGTAACACTAGTTTAAAATGTGGCCTGTGCTGTGTATAACCTGTGTAGACAGAACAAATTCTTCACAGGCTCAAAGAAAGTGAATTTGGTCAGAACAGACAGGGAGAAACAGGGTCAGGGCAACTTTGTGGCTTTTTCCAGAGTACTGGTTTATACCTGTGTGAAGCACATCACCAGTCCAGCAGCGCTTCCTACACCCAGCTCACTCCTCGTGCCTGGCAAAACCCCCTTATGCCACCGAGGACAGAGTGGCAAAGGTGTCCCCTGTGCCTGTTTAAGCACGATGGCACTGGTGCAGGTCTGTGGACCTTGTCCCTTTGGTCTCAGTGCCAGCCCCACTGCAGAGGAGTCTGCAGCTCCCTCTTTGCAGAGACTGAACAGGGACTTTGCTGCAGGACAGAAACTGCCATGGGTAAAAATGCCTATAAAAACACAATGCACAAAGCAATCAGGTCTGTCCTTTTCTTAAAGGTTCAAGAACTGCTTTGTCATTTATGGAAGAGACAATAAACAACTCACACTTTCCTTTGTTTCTCTGTCTCTGTTTCTTGCTGCTTTAGAACAATAACTACATATATCTCAAAGACTGATAAGGAATGAGAACCCGGGGGTACTGGTGACATTTCACAGGATGGAGTTAAGAGATAGCTGACCTAATGTGACAAGTGTCTTTTTTCAAGTCTTTGCTAATAGCAGTAACCACTTAGACTCCTTAGGTTTGTGTCAAATGCCAAGGGCAGTCAACTGAATCATGTCAAAAGGCTGCCTCTCGTGAGTGAATGGTCTCATATCAGCACAAAGCCCTGTAAATCCACCAGGTGGACTTTAATCATTTTGCTTTCAATGGATTTGGTTAGCAAGAAGTGTTTGAGAGGCTAATATTTCACCCTCTGTGGCTGGGAGTATTTCAGTTCTGCTCAGTGATGCTGACCGTCCCTTTAGCTGTACATCTTGGGTCGGTTTTCCCTTGTTTGTCCTTTGAGGACTTGGCCTGATAACAAAGCTGGGCATTCTCCTGTTGGTTTTCACACGACTTTAGTAATTCTTGACCAACAGTGATTTTTGAAGCACTTTGTAGTTGAAATTCTCTTTAGAAGAGTCTGAGGGTATGAGAAGTAAATTCAAGGCAGACCAGCCAAGTTTGTGCCTGAGTATGATGCTCCACTATTGTATTGTCATTCTTTTATTTCCTGTGCTCACATTCAATTAGACAACCCTAGATCAGGCTTCCACTTTTCTTGGTGCTTTACAAGCACGTTACCAGGCGAGTCCGAAGAGATTCTAGTCCATTTGTGCTAATAATAAGTATATATGACAGGTGTTATTTTAGGAGCAGAAATAAACTAACATTAAAAAAAAAGAGTATAAAGTGAAGTTTCAGTTTGCTGTGCATTTTATATTGAAAAATGAATACAGAAAACAATAATGAAAAGCTGGAAATACCTTAAAAACTTCTACAGTCTAAACATTCATGTGTCTCAGGTATTAATATAACTTACGGAAGATCATTTCTTTACTGCTTTTCCCTTCTCCTCTCCCAGTCCCAGTCTTTTACCTACTGCCCTCCAGTCCTTGCAACTTCCCTGGAAGAGGAATGATGCTGCCTAGTTCAGATAATGTCTAAAGCAGGAAAACCCTGAGTTGTTTTTGGCTGCTCCTCAGAAGAGAGCAAGTCACCAACTGTGCCAAGAAAAGGCAGTGTGAGTTCCTCTGTTTGAACACGGGTCCACCTCCTTTTGTCCCAGAGGCTCTCTCCAAGAGTGGCACACACTCTGTGTCTGTTTGTCCCAGAGCTGGTACTGCATCCCTGGCCTCCAGGCTGCTCTCCTTGTTCAGCTGTGCTGCAGCAGAAACTCCTGCTCACAGCCTGTCCCACGTTCTGATCGTGCCTCTCTGCAGGAGCTGCTGACCCCACTGCAGAGGAGGACAGTGGCTCATGTGAGCAATCCCAAATCTGCCTCAATCCACATGACCCAGTTCAGTCTGTCTTTGCTAATCTGGTTCATTTTGGATGTAGTGGACTAGGAATTGTTCCTGTGGGCTGAGCCCTCTGGAGAGATGGTGATGGACGCTGAAGAGGAAGAGATGACTCCCATGCTCTGCTGTTTTCCAAACCCACATCTCTTCACTCCACAGGTCTGCCAGGTGCTCCCTCCTACGGCTTGGAGTTATAAACATTGACAACATCAAGTGTTCTGTAGTTGCTGGAGCAGAAGGGAGCTTGAGGGGAGGGATCTGAAAACTGATAGTGGAATGGATTTCTCTTGTTTGCAGTGAGTTCCTCCCGTGCTTGAGGAACGCCTTGCAGGGAGGCACGAAAGGGCTCATTTGGAGCAGGCACAAGTGGGCACAGGGCTGTTCCCCGGCCAGAGGGAGCTGGAAGTTGGATGCCAGTCTGTGATAGATGGCAGTGCAGGCAGGAACAGGCCAAGAGGAGCCTGGAAATGGAGGGAGTCTCATGCAGTGTAAAGGGACAAGTCAAGAGTTTGTCCATTATAACTGTTTCCTTATTATTTGCTGATCTTCATGCAAATATTTGGGATTTCAGGCACTCATGAGCTACATTTTGGGCAATGCAGGCTTTTTTAGTGATCATTGCTTTTAGTCTACTCATTTTCTTTTCTTCCTTCTTTCTTTTTTCTTTTTCTCAAAGATTTATCATTAGAAAAACTTAACTACATGGACAGGAAAAAACCCCAATCCTTTCCTTTGACAAATTGGAAATCTCCAAAGACTTATAAGCCAGTATGAAAGATTGACTTAATGGAGCAGTATATTTTTGATACAGCAAGGAACCTCCCAATCCTCTGATTAGACTGATATAGATTTTCTAGAGATTAGCAAAATCTGAAATGCATTAAAAAAAAATCCAGTGTGACAAAACAGTTTTGACAGCATAAATGAAACCTAAAGCAATGTAAAATGTAATTACTGCAGTTATCCCTGTGACCCGTCAGCATACACTGCTTTGCTCTGCCCTCAGGAGAGCTGGGCTTATTTTCCACCTATTTATTTCTCTGCATGTTTGGCAAGGATATTTTTAGTCTAATCATTTGCTTTTCCTTAGTGCCCCATTTCTGGTTCCTCTGTGTTCTAACGTGGGTTTTGGTGAAAACATTAAAAAAATAAATAAATAAGGGATTGGAAGGTTATGAGGAGGGTACAGGAAGTTCAAAGACAAACCGGAATCAATCCCTTACTGCCTTTCCACGTGCTTTGGTGGTAGGGCTGTGTGAGTGCTTTATTTAACTTGCAGAGGTCCAGGAGAAGTGCTGGGGTTTATTTACATTCCAGTGGAATGGATGGGCCCTCGCTGGCATTAGGAATTCGCGGTGCTGGGCCCGTGCGTCTCTGTAGTGACAGCTCCTACTTTGGAGAAACCAAGTGACCATGAGACAGGAGAGAAGGAAACAGGCTTGAAAGCCCCACGGACACACAGAAAGTGGAGGAGAGTTGGCCTGTGCTTTGCCCTCCAAGCAGCACTGCTTCCCAGCATGAGGTGTCCTGGCATCAGCCACCCCAGCGCCGGGAATGCAGCTCTACCTGCCAGAGCTTCTGGAAAGCTTCCTCTGCACTGATTTATGTTTTTGCTGAAGGTAACATGGTGGATCTACTGAATATTGTACCTCATGTGTCATATTTATACCTGCTTTTGAACTGGCAGCCTTGGGGAATCAGTTTTTGGACCCTGAGTCCTTGTGTTCCTAGCTGTTGCCACAGCAGGGAATGATAATTAAATCAGTCAGCAGGCAGCTCCAGATGCAAAAAAACCCTTTAAAAAATAACCACGGGGGCAGTTACTTGGTGTTTTGGGGAGGGGTCATAGTTGGAGATGTTACCTGGCTCTTGGACAGCACCTATCTGAGGTATTTGTGTGGCTTCCATTACCATGGGATTCGAGGAACCCTGTACTCATCAGTGTGCTCATTCCAGGGCTCCTGTTCACAGGGGCTGCTGCTTGTCTTGCAGGCTTTGCTCTCAAGCCTTCAGAAAGCCTTCAGTTGCTCTCCTGGTTTTAGCTGGAAACTAAAACACAGGTTCCCCACGTGTTCCTGACCTCTGGAAAGTTGGCAGCCCTCCAGTTTTCCTGGGCCTTGCTGCCATTTCCATCCCCACTTGAGCATAACTTTTAATTAAAGCTGCTGTTCCCCGTGGCTTGGTAGTGGCACAGGCAAAATTTGGTGCTGGTAACGTACCCTGTGAAATTTTTAATGAGTTGCTTCTTTAGTCTTTCGCTCACTTATAACTCCTGGTGGAGATTTTGCAGGAAAGGGCACTCTCTGTGTAGGTCCATGGCTTGGACAATGGGTTTCCTGCACTGATGTCTGTAGGTTTGTGGTCATTTCTGTAAATACTTTTACTGCAACATATGATCATAACAACTACATCAGGAATTTAATTGATAATTCAAAGATAAAGACCCCACAGTAACTGGCAACACAAGCTGTGTGTTGCATTTATGTCTTTTCATACAGTCAGATGGTTTTATTGCCCTGGAATTTAATGCATTTTAGATTTGCTAATCTCTCTAAAATCTATACATCAGTTTAGTCAAAGGATTAAGGTTTCTTTAGTAAATCAAAAATATACTGCTCAATTAAGTCAATCTTTCACGTCAGCTTATAAGGCTTTGGAGATTTTTAACCTGTGAAAGGAGATTTTTCAAGTAGGATTTACACTTTTACAACAATGCAGGAAAACAGAAAGAAATACCAAATAAATAGACATTACAATTAAGTAATACCTGTGGAAAGAGGTATGTTTTTTCACCAAAATGTGTAATGTTGGAAATGTTGATGTTACAGGTGAGGCACAATGAATTCATACAGACTCGAGAATTTTATCCTTAAAAGTTTTACTAAATAGATTCAGGCTACTGAGACCTGAGACCAAATTAACTCCAAACGTGGTATATTGCTACAGAAATTTTCATTATCTATGGTGTTATGTCTGATACTCTTTGAATCATCAGCAGTGGTGTTAAGAGGGGAGAAAAAAACCCTCACAACTTTTGAAACATGCAGAGATCTTCAGGCTTCAGGGCACAAACTCAGTGTCTGAGTAACTGGGACTGGGCAGACATTTTCTGTCACTGGTAGTGTTGGTGACCTGTAATTCCCCAGTCACCAGTGGTCATGCGAGGATCCATGGGAGCTCATGGTTGTCAGTATATTTATTTCCCCAAACCCTTCAAATGTAGGGCAAGTTTGATTTATTAACTTTACAGGTAGAGAACTGAGGCACAGAGTCCCGTACGTTTGTGGGCACTCACACACTTCAAAGCTGTTGGGCAGAAGTCACACAGAACGTGCTAAAGGGGAGAACTGAATGGAGATTTTCCAAGCCCCCACACAGCACCCAGACTTCTGGACCACCCACTGTACCTTTTCTCTGGTTATAGGCTGCTCCTAAAAGCACAGAGTGGCTGAAGCCAGTGGGGATAATTCCATGGATGTCCACAGTCCCTCAATCCAGTGGCTGCTGTGTTCCTTGACCAAGGTCCTCCTTCAGGCCCAATTCTCCGTGTCAGTACCCACCAGCATTGGTTTGCTGTGGCTGTGCTGCAGAACAGATAATGCCTGTTAGAAACAGCGAACTTCTGCAAGCTGCCTTGGAGCCGAGTTATTTATTCCACACAGGCCTGGCAAGGAGAACAAGGAGCTAAGCCCAGTGCATGGCAGAGTCCCTTCTTCGTGCCGTGTGCCAGCGCAGCGCCGCGCTCGCTGGGCATGAGGTGCGGGGTGTAAGGCAGCACACAAACATTGTGTTGCTAAGTTTGACTGCAATGCCTTAGGAAAATTAAGTTGCTGTGCAGCCCCTGTGTAAAAATTATTATGGGAGTTGCAATAGCAAAGGCAGTTGTTAAGGCTGAGTTCTAATCCCCCCTCTCGGCTAATAACTTTTTGCCAATAACTTTCTCAAATTCTTTTTGCTCAGAAATTTTCCGTGCTTGGTGTTAGCCCTAAGGTGAAGTTTTTGGAAACTCTGAGAGGATTTTGAATTATGACAGCATGAATAAAATATATTTTTCCTCCTCATGTTTTAATGAAATTTTTGCATTCTGAAAAGCCTCTGAAGCAAAAAACTTCAGATTTGTTTCATAGCCCTGAGTAAGGAAAGAAAGCAGTATAACTGATGTCCGCAGAATATCCTGGGTCACGGAACTGCAGACTTGTGGTGACTGTGTGTGGTCACAGCAAATTTAAAGATGAAGAATGACATTCTCAAATGTATCTAATGGTTTAGGCCCATTTCAAAAGCAACATGGACATTTAGGAGATTAAATGTCATAGAATCTCATAGGACTGAGACACCTGCCTGCCTCTTGAAAGTAAAAGCCTGTTTCAATAGAGCTGGGCAAGGAGTGTTTCTCTTTTCACGAAGCATGGGGTTATTTTGATCCCCAGGCTGGACCAGGAACCTACCAACACTACATGGAGCTGCCATGACGTGCCACACGGCTGAGCCACACAGGAGACTGTGGGGAACACTGGAAATGTGTGGTGAGGGATTTCCCCTCTCTGAAGGATGGGAGTCCTCAGCTACAATTCCTGGGGTGGTCTGTGTGCTTTTAGGGGCCGTAGGGTTGAGGAGACTCAGTTTGAAATGTTCTGTATCCTTACTAAAAGTTGAGCCACATTGGTCCAATCTACATCTCTGAGTCAGAGGTTTGACCACTAATCTTAAATGAGACACACAAATAAAACAAAACCAATTTTAAGCAAACCTTTTCATGCGAAAGTGTTGCAATCTGTCTCTGACTCTGTGTGTACTGATAAACATGGTTTGGTTTTCATTTCAGTGACATCTCAAAGGGCTTCAGCTGAGGTATTTAAAAGACGTGTAAGTGTCTTTTAAATGTAAACTCAGGGCCTTGGTTTAGTGGTGAACTTGGCAGTGCTGGGTTTATAGTTGGACTTGATGATCTTAAAGGTCTTTTCCAACCATAAAGGATTTTATGGTTCTTTAAAGTCAACTTGAACTTGTCTTTTAAAGCTCTTAGATGCCTCCAACAAGAAAAGCACAAAAAGTGATGCTTTAGTGCCTCCTGTGGCTTTTCCATTGCTGTTGGCCAGATCTGAAAAGTCTTTTCCATAGTACAGGAACAATTTTGTGGCTAAGTAAATTTACTTGCCTGCATCTTCTATTTTCTTTCACTATCATGTTGTCTCTTTGTCTAAGTGCTTTTCTAGTAAAGGTCTGTTGGTGGAAGCTCTTAGAGGAGCTGAATTTCCACCAAGGAGCTTGGCTCCCAAATGCAAGATGCCTTGGTCTGTTAATGGTGCCCGGGTGAAGGCTGCTGGAGTTAAAGAAAATGTTTCATTTACTGGTGCGTCCATCAGAGCTGCACTGGGAGTTGATTCCTAAAACATTGTACCTTTACATTGAATGGAAGAAGTAATTAGGATGTTGCAGTTCTTAGAAATCCCTCTATGCTTTAAATAATTACAAAATCAGTGCAGGGATAATGTGAAAGCTGAGGAGTCCAAAGTTCAGAGCAGGGGTGTCTGAAATCCACAGTTTGTATCACTGACTGAGCTGTGTGCACATACACAGGGTGAGACCAGAAGGCATTTTTCAGTTCAGTTTTCCTTGTTAAATATAATATGTGATTGTTTATTATTTAATCTATGCTTTGCAGTATACGGGATGTATAATGTGGCTGAATTAATCCCGTGGCTGGAAAGTTCATTTTTGGAATTTTTTTATTACTTCTGGCCCTTTATTTTTTTTTTAACCTGGATTTAGTGACAACTTTTACATTTTCATCATATGTAGAGGAATGGAGTGGCTTGAATGTGTGCTGGAGTGCCTTCCCTGGGACCAGCAGGAAGTGATTCTCCTCTAGAATCCCTCAAAACTCCTGCTCCCATCTGAGTTAGCCGAATGAGCCTTTAACTGTATCCTTGAGTTTGTTTTCTCTCTTATTTGGACTGATTTTTTAAAAATGTTTTTTAACCAATGCCATTATTGCTTCCTTCTCAGCAGATTTGTCCCTGTAAAATTTTAATACAGAACGCCTTCCTTTCCTTGCATTTCTAACACCCTGTGTGTCATATCTGGGCTTTGAAATTCAAGGGGGTTTAATTTTTTTTAGGACAATTTCCCCCAGTACCTTTGCAATGAGTCTGGTCTGCATCATAACTGCTGTGCTAAGCAGCTAAATTGCATTACGAATTGGGGGAATAATTATCAGCCTCGGATTATGGCATTATTAACACTTTAATACTGATAACTCTCAGCAGTTCACAAGACCATCAAATGTTTTCTTTTTAATACTGTCACAGATTTTTCAGCGAGTGCTGGAGATAACTTGACAACCCCATAGAGTTTGATGTATGTGTCTGGAGAGGGAGAAGGAAAAAAAAAGCTGAGACCCTCCAGTCAAACCAATGTCTTTAATGGCTTCCCTAGATTAAAATAATCCCTATGGGAAATCCACTATGACAACAGTTCTTATACAGATTTTCCGATTTTCCAGTCACTGCTTCTGTGCCACAACCATTCTTTGAAACTGTTTATGTTAGTGAAAGGCCACATTCTCAGAGCCTTTTTTTTCCTTTTTAAAGAATGTGTTTTAACTCCATTAAGAAGAGTTTGAAGTTCTCACTTTCTTCCTTGGGCATTAGTGTGCCTATTAGTCCTGCATCTTCTGGATGTTTGACAACGTGAAGAAATGTAGGGGTCAGTTCTGACTCTTGTATTAAAGGTCGTCCGAGTGTTTGCACTTCAGTACAGTATTTATAACACGGGTGAGTTCAGCCCCTGGGGGGATTGAAGAATTAGGCTGCATGACAGAAGGCTGGGCAGAGACAGTGCTAAAACACATTGCTGGTGTTGATTTAAAATCAAAACAAGAGAACAGATTTGCAGTGCCAGAGTCAGGCACGCTTATTCCTATTTAGATGCAGCTGCAGTACAAATCTAGCCCTGAACAGGCTCTTCTCAAAAACAAGACCTGAAGCCAGAGTCTTAACATGGGGAACTTTTTTAAGAGCCCAAGTTAATTCAGCACTTTCTTGGCGGAGGAAAAAGTTGTAATTTTTGATAATGACAGGAATTTAAAGCTACTGAGGAAGTTTCAATCTGCTGGATGGGGGAGGAAATCCATGAGAGAACGCAAAGGACTGGAGTATTTCTGTGCGTGTCCACTGAGACCCAAGATCATCTGTTTGTAGCACTATTGTACTTAACCTTTGTACCTCTGCTTCAGGTTATATGCTCAGCCAGAGAGCTGTGAACATGAAGGAGCTCAGGCTATTATTTGTGTCCCTGCCACTAATATTCTGTTGGAACACATTGCTGTGGGCACAGGTCAGAGATTGTCAAATTAAAAACGAAACTTAGACTTTTCCTGCTCACCACCAATTGTGTGGGGCTTTTGACTGCTAGGTAGATGTTTAAGAAGCAGCTTGTCCTGATCCCAATCTCATTTGGTGGTTGCAGGAATCAGGTTGATCCCTCTGTGTTCCAGCCCTGAGTTTCTGTGCAACGAGGAGCTCTGCAGCACTCTGCGCTATTTCTGTGTGTCCATTGTTATTGCAGCACCCTCCGCTGGTTCCTCTGCCTGCTTTGCCTCTCTGAAAGATCACTCCTTGTGTACGTCATGTAAAAAGCATCCATTTATTCTCAGTTTAGAGGGGTGGCTCAGGCACCATGCAAATATTAGTGTTATACTGAGGTTAGCTAGAAAAATGCAATAAAGCCCATTTTGCTAAAAGTAATAATGACTCAAGACCCAAATTTGTGATCGAAGGCTGCATAGTATGAGATACCTTAGATATTCAGTAAAAAAAGTTAGTTCAGCCTGAAGGAAGAGAGAGGTGGTGAAGAATGACGCAGTGAAGAATGATAGAATAGAATCACAGAATGGTTTGGGTTGGAAGGGATGTCAAAGATCATCTTGTTCCAACCCCCTGCCATGAGCAGGGACACCTCCCATTGTCCCAGGCTGCTCCAAGCTGCATCCAACCTGGCCTTGGACACATCCAGGGATGGGGAACCCACAACTTCTCTGGGCAACCTGAAATTCCAGTGTCTCTTAGTCCTGTGTCACTCTTTTAGCCAAATGCCTTTCTGGGTTAGCGATTTCTTTTGCTGTGGTGATGGATAAGTGAAATCAAACCACCTTCAAGGGGTTAAGCTGCAGTTTGTTGTGAAGCTTTGGAAGGAGAAAGTCAAAGGTAGCGCAGTTTCAATCGGGGTCAGCCTTGGGTGTGGTGACCTTTCTGCTCTGACCACCACCCAGCTGAAAGTTCAACTGCATTGACAGAATCTCTGGGCTGTTTACACGATAGGCTATAAAAACAGTGTTGCTCCAGCGAATTTTCACACTTCCATTTGTTTTAAGAGTTAGAAAAAAATAAATCAGCATTTCATAAATTCTTTTCCTCACAGACAGGTCTGCTTGAATGAAACAAGCAGTCTCACAACTTTATTTTAAGCTGCTTTTCCTGTTTCCCACACATTGCAGTCAGCAACCTTTGCCCAGGGCAGGATGACTGTTGATTAATATGGAATACCCAAGTCCTGCCTGTAGTGATAGGGATGCTCCAGCAAATAGGATGTTTGTTCCATTTGCAGGCCAAGGAAAAAGGAATTTCTGGAATGATCTGGATAAAAAATAACTGTTTCGTTTGGCAGTCTTGCTTGGGCAGTCCTTGAGCTGTTGTGTGGTGGTTCTATTTACACCAGGAAAATCCAAGCAAACAGGCTGCCCTGGGCTTATCAGGATGGCTTAAGTTTCCAACATATTTTTCCTGCGTATCAAAAGTTTTGATCTTTGCCATGTAATCATTTTACAGAACCGTGAGTGGAAAGCGCTCCAGTTGAGGTCGGTCTGTTTTCCAAGCTCTCCAACTCCTGCTTTTCCAGGAATGGTCAGCACAGCCTCCTATCAAATAAATACCTCTAAATTTGTCCTTTCTTGATTTAATTCTCTACAAACCACTGTCCCTCCTGGGCTGTTTGTAGTGCTTGTAACACTGTTGTGTTCATTCAATCCTTGCCCCCTGTACAAATAGACAGCAAGGACAAGGCTCTATGCCACAATGGCAGCCATGGGAAATGTGGGAGAAACATTTTAATTGTTTTTTGAATTTTGGAGCATGTCAACAGGCACTCTGTGGTAGCATATACGGGGATATTGTAGTTCCAGGAATCATCTCCAAGCTTTATTTACCAGGGAAATAGCAAAGGAGTTGTTCTCGTTGCCCATAAACAGGTTTCCGGTGCTCCAGACGATGTTTGTTCATTCTGTTTACATCATGGGGAAAACAAAAATGAAAGTCTAAGATGTAAATCCACAGATTTACATCCCTCTTGCTGCATTCAGACCTGGGCAGCTGGATGGGAGAGCACAGAGCAATGCTTTGGACCTGTGCCTGGCTCTTCTCAGCTCTGCTGTCCAGCCAGGACGACCTTGGCTGAGCCGTGCTCCTCTGTGTCTCCATTTCCACGTGTGTGAAAAGTCAGTCTGTCCTGATCCTGTTGGCTTTTTGTTTCTTCTTTTCAAAATATTTTGACCCCTGCTGCTGAAAAGAGGCAGACACTCCTCTCCATGATTTACCCAGGTGCATGGGATAAAAGCAGGCTGCCTCGGAGGAACAGGCTCCCTTCGTTGGAGAGCACGGTGTTGCTGGAGGTGCGTGACTGTCTGAAGTGTTTACATCCTGGGCTTCTCAAGTAATATCTGTAGGCCATCACTTTGGGTTGAAAACTGATTTTATTAGGTGAAAATGAAATTGAACTGAAGAAATGAACTGCAAGCCACATTGCTGGGCTTACAAAACACGTTATCCAGCCTGATGTGCCCGGATGCAATGAATACGCAGAGACCACCTACTTTGAACACTCCTCTGATTTTCCAGTTTCTTTAAAGTCTAATAATATTGGCGATGCAGGATGAAAGCAATTGTGAAAAGTGAAAAAGTCCTTGTTTGCCTATCCTGTCATCTGGGGTCTGTTTCACTGAAGCTGAAAATGAAGGTAACTTGCCTTAATGCTGTAGGACAGCTTTTAGTCTAATTGAACCATGCATCGGCCAGAACCCGGTATTGAGCCTTCAGTCTCGGGTTAATCCCTTTTATTGGCTTGGGTGCAGGTTATCATCCCTTCTTATCAAACAAGGACCCCTTTCTTCTCGCTCGAGATCAGAACTAAAAGCCAGTTGAGAAAGAAATGACAAATTCAAAGCTTTAAGCCTCCCCCCTTCCCCAAAACCCACCCTGCGGACCCACGAGGTGTTGTGCGACACACACACTTCAGCTGGGAGGCGCGGGTGCATTTTTGTTGCTAGGAAGCTCCCTCCCCTTTCAGCTGTGATTTTTTGGAGCTGCAGCTTCAAAGCGTGTGGACTTGGTTCAATTGTTTTGCCTAGCATTCTCCGAGCAGGATGTCAGATTAAATTTATGGGCAGTGCTTAGTGTTTGAACACCTGCTTCAGCCTCCTCTGCTGGCACAGCTCTGAGCAGAGGTATGTCAAAGTCACCAATAGCCCGTGTGGAATGTGGGTCACTAATTTTTTTTAAGGAAAATAAAGAGGGCTTTGGGGAAAAAAATGATAAATAGTTATTTTGTATGAGGGAGCTGGTCAGGCTCCTGGGTCACAATTGTCCTTTCTGACCTTAAACTCTGCTTAAACTAACATGAGCAAAAATCCCCCGCATTTATTAGCAAACTGTTTTACCATAATTACAGGTCAAATCACCAAAAAGCAAATAAAAGGTTATACTTTGCATATTCTAAATATAGGCAAAGATTTTAAAATTAAATAATATTAAATTCCTGACAAAAATTACCCTATGTATACTTCCAATTTATCCTATACTGCGTTTTGAGATTTACTTCTCAAAGTTACTTATTCTGGCATGGTACGGTTTAAAATTACTATAAAACTACCAAAACAAAAAAATCCCACTTTTTTTTCCCCTGCGTACTCAGTGCCTTGCTGATTTGAAACAGCTTCTGCAGTGCGAGCAATATTTTAACAGGTTTTATGACAATGGACAGGAGGAGAACTTAGGCTTATTAAAGGTATAGTAGGGGATAAAATAAAATAAGATTTTATGAAGGCCCGGAACCTTGGTGCTTCCACAGTAGGGCTTCTTGCATTTTCCTACAAAACATCTGGTGTGTGGCTCTCAGAAACAGGATCCTGAACTAACTGAACCACGGGTCTGATCCCGTCTGGCATTTCAGTTCCCCCTTGCACAGCCCAAACTCCACCAGCCAACAGCAACTGGAGGCATGTGAGAAGTGTACGACCCAGCAAGGTTTTGATGCCCCTGGAAGAACCCAAGCCTTTGTTTCTGGGATGTTCAGCCAAATTCTCCCCATCCTCTGCTATCTTGCCTTCAGAATGCTTTCCCTGCAGGCCCCCAAAAGGAAAGGTTGTGACATCCTAAAAAACTTTCTTTCCCTCCATATTGTTCTTTGGGAAAAGCATAGCGTGGCTGGGATGGTTTTTTCATACAAACCAGCCCAATGCCTGCTGGCCTGGGTATCCAAAATATAGTTTTATTGTTGTGGAAAGGCCTTAATGAGGAAGAAAAAACCCTATTTAATAAAGTGCATCAAGTGCCCTTGGGAAAAATTAGCACACAATGACTTCTTGTGCTGCCAATTGAAACGGCAGATTGGAGTAGCGATAGGCTTTACAGGAAATATTAAAAAAGCACAGATGGCTCAAGTTTACATGTTTACAGTGGAGCTGGAACAGCAGCTAAAACCTTCCAGTATAGTATAATTTACTAGAAGGTCACAGACCCAGCGGTTAGGAGTGAACCTGAAGACTGTTGTAAACACACTGTTAGGATTTGTAGAGGTTTAATCCCGGCATTTTTCGTTCTTTTCTGCAGTATTAGAAGCAATTGGCTGCAGCATTAGTGAAAAGAGATACTTAAAGCATGGAAAAATGCGACATTCCATTGGTGAGCCTGGAGCTGAGCCGTTGCAGGGAGCTGGAAGGGGGTTATGCAATTGCTACTGTTACTATGTAATTAGAGGCTCCTTGGCACTAATCTATGGTTCAGCTCACAATGTGATTAAAACAAAAAATACTGAAAAACGTAAGTAGAAACAAGCTGCTTCAGCAATCACAAGAGTATCTGCTGTGCCCCCAGAGCCCTGCTTCACAGCTCTGAGGGAGGCTGGCCAGGGAAGGATACCCTGGGGGTCTGGGTTTACGGCCTTGCTCTGCCACCAGCTTCCTCGAGGGCCTCGATCAAGCCAGCCAGGATGGTTTCTTATTTAAGTGACTAAGGAAATGTTAACCTATTAAAAAAACTCTTTTATTTTCTAAGTTTGTTGCATCTCTGGTGGGATCTGGTAGAAATGTGAGCAGGGCACTCTTCAGAGATTCTTCTAACTCCCTGGGCGGACTTTTCATCTTCTAACTGCGACAAATGTCACTTCTTTCATTCTTCCTCCTGTATGTTCAGACTGTCAGATCTTCAGGATACAAACTGTAACATTCCAAACTCAGAAAATGGATTTAAGAGGGTCTGTTTCAGGCTGCAGTGTAAAATGATGGGATCACCAAACAGACTAACTGCTTTTAGTGACAGGTGTCCTTTAATGATGTGGTTTGTTCCCTGTGGAAATCAGCTTGGTCAATCAGCTTAATGACATTTTATTGTGGAACCATGGCCTGCCTCCCCTGCAGTTTGAGCTATTTTGTGTCCTTAAAACGATCCCTAGCCCATAGAAACAGGACAAGCAGCTAATCTGGCCCAGACGCTGAGAGCAAATCTGAAGCAACAAAAAGCCCTAAACAAAAGCATACCGAAATCTGGCCCTTGTATTTCCCAGTTTTCAAAGCACTGGGGAAAACAGTTCAGTATTGTTATGTCCTTCCAACAGATGGACTGATTGAAGCATGAAGAGGTGAAGTAGTTTGCCAGAGAAGTGATAAATTTTGGATTCAGAGATAGGTGTCTTGATTCCCCTGTCCAGTGTTCTGTCCTTTGGAGCAGAATCACTGGCTTGTGCTCTGTGTAGCCTTTGCATTTTCACGGATATGGTGGCTCACCTTGTGCAATTAAATGCCACTGATTCACATGACATCATTCCAGTTGCTGTCAGCCCAGGAGCAGCTTTCTTATTGTTGTTTTTTTTTCTTGCACACGTACATGCAAATGTGAACGGCGTTATTTTCATTTAACAAGCTCCTGTGATATCGTTGGAATCTCCTGGTTGTTAAATCACGTTAAATTAAAACTGGCAGCTGCTGCCGCCTCATCACAATCAGCAGTACAATAGGTACCTTAATAACTGAATATTTACTTTGCAGACATTTATCTCCCTCATCAGAAAGTTGACTTCACCTGGGAATGTTAAAATAGGTGAGTTGAAGCTGGAGTTCTCAGCTAATCTGGTGCTGATCTAGATGGCAATATCTCCACGTGAATTTTACCAAACGAAACCCGCATGACTCACCCCAAAAGAATCTCAACCAATAACATGAGCTCATTAAACGCAAATCAATCACCACAGCAACTAAAACCACAACATGGCAAGGAGTACTTCAAAAAAAGGGAAATTTGGGTGAAAGTGCCCACCATACCCAGGTTTTCAAGCCGAGTCCAGTGCTGGTGATGGTTAGGCACTAGAGAAGATGATGAGGACACAGCCCATGGCAAGTGTGGAGATTTTCTGAAAAATCCATGTTTTGTTCACTACACAACCTTTTCCAACCCCTTGCAGCAGAACTCGTTTCAGGGACCTGAAGCCTGGGAGCAAGCCTTGCAATTTAACATCTGGTGGCATTTTAAAACTCTCTACTTCTCCACTGGAGATGGGCCATGCCTGGAATTCTGTGTCAAGGGCTGAGGTCCACATGAACAGGGAAGTGGGGTACAACGCGTGGTTGCCCTCACCCAGGTCGGAAGGAAGGAGTCCAATTCCAGGGCCCTTGAGGTAAAGAGTCAAACACCCTCTGGTTACTGTAGCGAGAGCAGGAACCTGTGATGATGCTGGACACAAAAGGGAAACCTTTGGGTCGAGCTCAATGCTGCTTTGGCCTCATGCAGCCTTTCTGTGGCTGCCCTCAGCTTGTTCTGGGAATTCTGCCAACCAAAATTCCCTGCTCACTGTGTGAGTAGCTTTTTAAACATTTCAGCCTAAACTAGGGGTGTAGTTTGCCACAATTTCTAATGGCCTTCTATGAATCCCAATATTTCAAGCTGAATATCTTGCAGTTGAATGGGGTTTGCTTTCTGGATGCTCCCTCTCCCAGTGAGAATGATCGGGCAGGCACTGGAGAATGCCATGAGCCAAAGCCAAGGGCTCGCTGGGTCAGCATCATCAGCCCTGGCGATTTTCATAGAATCACAGAATGGTTTGGGTTGGAAGGGACCTTAAAGATCATCTCATTCAACCGCCTGATACGGGCAGGGACACCTTCCACTGTCCCAGGTTGCTCCAAGCCCCATCCAACCTGGTCTTGAACACTTACATGGATAAGGAATCCACCACTTCTCTGGGCAACCTGTGCCAGGGACTCACCACTCTCACAGGGAAAAATTTCTTGCTAAAATCTAATCTAAACCTACTCTTATTTTGTCCACTATGTTTTTCACAATTCAGTGAATATTGACTTAGAGTTCATCTATGGAATGCATGGAATTTATTTGGTTTCTGTTTGTGGGTGTACGTGGGGGAGAAGCAGCTCCATGATCTGCTGTGATTCTCCTACTCACTTTCCTGTGGGGAGAAAAAGGTGGTGTCCCATGGGAGACAGTTCCCATCACCAAGGTCTCCCTGTGTGTCTGAGACCCATTTCCCAGTTAGTTACCAGTGGCTGATGTTCACGATATGCCTGAGGCTGGAGAGCTTCTGTACTGGTGGTGCAGCCCTCATGGCTGCAAGAGAAGGAATATGGAGCCAGGATTTATGTTTGAAAACTCACAGGGAATGACAGGTCTATCAGTTGCAATGGGATCCAGATTGGATCATGCTGAGGCCACTGTTAAGTGGCCATGAATCAGTGCATGTGACAAGATCCCAGTTTTGCAGAGCTGCAGTTAAATGACATGCACACACATCCATATTTTAATACAGACACACTTATGTAAGCCCACAACCCTCTTTTCCTGGTAGCAGCAGCTTTAGTTTATAGAAAGAAGCTGAATAGACAGACCCTGTCCATCTCTTGATCCGTGTGTTTACATGGGCCAGAGTTCCCCGTGATGTAAATCAGTGATAGCCATTAAATTCAGTGATGGATATGAGCTGAGGCTGGACTGTTTCTATTTACAGCACAAGCCCTGCTGTGTTTTATGTTTTGATAAGAACCTAAAATAAATTACAGGGAGGAAAATAGTTGAAGTTGCTCAGCAGAGAGAACTTCTTAGGCAGAAAATACTCATGTTAAAAGCGCTTTAATTCCTGAGAAGAAAGTGTAACAGGGAAGCACAGGGATTTGGAACTGACCTCTATGGATGCTGAAAAAGCTTCAGCAGAGAATTTCTTTAGCTCTCTGCAGCAATTTTGTGAAAGTTCTGTCTTTCCCATGCAAGTAACCCAAAACAATGTTACCGTTTTATAAACTTTTTGCAGCTGCAGGTTGTTTTGCAGGATTGTTAGGGCTCTAACTAGGAAAAAATCCAGAGATGGGTGTCTTAGAACTTGACCAATCCCCTTGAGGGGTGGATGGCAAAAACCAACTACCTTATGCCATTTCATACGCTTTTGCGAACTAACATAAAAGCCTTCTGAGAAATCATTAAAGGGGGGGCTTTTGCCTTGTTCCTTGTAACCCTGCGCCTGGACTCTGTGTCGTTTCTCTACTCGTCCGTGGGGAAAACAGCGACAGACCTCAGCAAATTTAAATGAGAAGTAGCATATTGTGAAACCATAGCGCTGGTTAGAGGAAGATAAAACAAACTGTCAAGGGGAAGAGTGGGTTCTCCATGTGAAACAGTTTCTTTTTCAGAAATGAATTGCATTTTTTGAGAAAATACACTCAGGCCAAACGTAAGTTAGTGGCATACACATAGAAAACTTGACCTGTGTTAAACACGAGATCAGCACTAAACATCCTAAATCATCTCCTCTGGCCACTAATCTGGCCTATGAAATCCTACAGTGTGTTTACATAAATCCTGGCACAATGAGTTCTTGACCTCAGCTGTGACTTGGTGGTATAATAATTACGAATAACAGAAATACACTGTAATAAATTTGGAAAGTGAAATTTTGTCTCCATATATAAGAATGAAAAAAGAATTCTTGGTGTTAGTTGTAGGTATGAATTCAAAATGAAGTTGTTAGCCTGCTTTATACACTGGTGAACAAGCCACCTCAGAAATAAAGGACACTTCGATTCAGCGTAATTTTGGAAGTGAGAGAAGAGAAATCCATTTGTGGCCACAAACGTGTAACCATTCTTTTCTCACAAGGATTTAATGCAGTTTTAAAAAGACCCTCCCTAAATTCAAATTAGACTTCCAATCAATGTCCTCAAGTTGTCCCCATGTGGACAAGTCTGTGGTCATGATACTTCTGCTTGTGCCTTCCAGAGTCTTCACACAACAGCTGTTTCCTCATCTCTTTCTGGTGATGATAACTCTGTCCTTTATCTCCAGGTGATTCTTACACTAAACGCAGAATACATTAAATTGGATCCCTCTCAGTTTGGATGAAATTTATTACTTCAGGGCTTAACATTTCATCTTGGCTTATGATTAGGAGGATGAATGCTGATAGAATGTTGTCTTCATTCTCCAGGAATGCCGCAGAGGTAAATATAATGTCTTGCTGAGCACGGTTTAGACCACACCAGTTGTTGGTGCTACTTCGTGTATGTATCTTTATAGAGAAAGAAATCTACTGCTGGAAGCACCCTTGTTAAATTAGGGGCAGAAGCATGGAAAGGGGCAGTGGCACAGGGTGGGTAAAAATCCTGGCACTGCGTGGTCTGCAACTTTGGAATTTATTGCAGATTTGCCCCAGCGTAGAATTAGTGTTTGCAGGCATAGCTTGGATGATTTAAGGTTTTTATATTGGTGGTTCAAGTCTAAATTCTCTTTCTGTCACAAACATCCTGCATGAAATAAGAAATGTTAATCCTGTCCAAATCCTGTTAAAATTCAGGAGAAACTGGCTGTCACATCCTATGGATACTGTTACCTGCTTCGGCCAGAGGAGATGATCTCCCGCTGTGTGTGCAGTGCCTAAAAGAGGAGAGTATAAACAGAGGGACTGTCAGGTGACCTGCCCCTTACAGCTCTTTGTGCTTGTGGCTTCCACTAAGGAGAGAGTATCAGACTAAAATCCATGTGAATAAATGCATCATGTCAGGAAAGGAGAGGGCTTTGGTTTTCCCTTTTATTCAGCTGAGGCAAACTCCATACTGGCTTCAGAGAAATCACATTGGGAACAGAACTGTCCTAGTGGTTACAAACAGGTGACACTGGTGGGCTGTCATAGCTGTGAACTTCTGAGCACTTTCTAAAGCAGTTCAGTGCCTTCAGCTTTCAGAAGGAAATTCTGCCACTCATGTGTCCTGCTAAGATGTTGAATCATCACCTTGAATATTCAGAGATCAGCAAATATCACCTGTTGTTCCAGCCCCCAGTTTGTCCTGCATTATATTGCCTTGCTGGATTATATTTCACTACTTCCTTTAGAAGAAGTCATATTAACTTGCCTCAAGAGACTGGAAAATTCAAGAATAAAATTCCTCCGACACTGTTTAATGCAAAGGCACCATCTGTGGCTCACAAAATTCACCAATTGGGAATGCACAGCTGGGGGAGTCTCCTGGATGAACATCACTGCCTGTGCACCCTGGCTGTGTGACTGCTCTCCAGGTACCTGCCAGTGGCCAGAGACAGAATCAGGAGCTGGAGGGACTTGTGATGAGACTTGCTTGTTGCTCTGTTCCCATGTTGGTCTCTGCTTCCACCTCCATGTTTACTTTGAGGATACACCCGTGGTGCTCTGTTTCCCTATAAATGCCTCTAGACAGGGAGTGATGACGGGCTTACAGGCGTTACTTTAATGACCTCCCCTTGCAGTCCCCACCGAGGTCCCTGTATCCCCTTGTACAGGTGCTGTACAAGTCTCTGCAACAACAGCCTTGGAGCCAAAGGGTGGGGTTTTCACCTTCCTCTGAAGATTGGAGAGGAGAAGTGCTTGCACCACTAAATCCCTAAGACACTCATAAATCTCTCTTTCTCAATAGACAAGGCAGATGCGCAGTGGGAAAGGAAATGAATGAAAAGAGGAGAGAAGGGATTTGCCTGCTGTCAAAAAGCAGTTCTTGGCACAGCCAAGCATGGGATTCAGGGGTTTTTGTAGCCTTTCTCATGTGCAGTGGACAATTCCTCCACTCTACCTCTATCCTTTTATGGAAATGCTCTTGTAAAAGCATATTATTTAAAAGCTTTAATTCAAATACTGCTTCTCTCCAAGCACCAGGTGATGACTTGATGACTCAGAATAGAAAGCTGTCATTTCCGTCCCTAAATCCTGCATGTTCTGGCAGTTCCAATATGAAAGACAATAGCTTGGGACAAGTAGTTACAGTGATTCCTATTCTTGACCACTTTTCATCACTTCGGTGATCAGAGATGCTCTCTTTAACCCCAGCTCAGCCTCTGAATATTCCCTGAATATTGGAGCTGCTGGAGCTGCTGAAGCTGCTTTGAAGGCATGATTGAGTTAAATTACCTATAAATCCTACTTGACACAGTATCTATTTCAAGGTAGGGAAATACACACTTAACAAAATCGTCCAGAATCATTAGCTGGTGCTGGGAGAGAGGAAGTATTTCAATCAAAGCTTACAAGCATTTTGTCTTACACTAGCTTTTGACAAGACCCCAGGGGCCCAACTTTTGTCTTTTTAGTGTCAGAGACATCACACAGGACTCAGAAGTCAGGATGAAAAATTCACTTTTAAGAAAGATTTCTCAGAAATCATTGATGCAGTTGAATAGATGGAATTGGAGACATTTAGTACAAGTAAATAGTGGCCGGATGTGTAGCTCCTGGGAGCAAGATCTTAGTACGTATATGTTGCCCATACATAAAGTAGACAGAATATAGTTTTATCAGAAATTTGTAAGAGTTACCAGCTCTCAGTCATTGTGTCCTGGTGTTAAGTGTATTCAG
Organism: Rhagologus leucostigma; assembly: GCA_013397725.1. Lineage (NCBI taxonomy): Eukaryota > Metazoa > Chordata > Aves > Passeriformes > Rhagologus > Rhagologus leucostigma. The sequence goes on along the minus strand of VZTD01001039.1, from coordinate 1,603,750 downwards.
AACCTGCAACATGTATTTTTACTGTTAGTTCATGAATAGTTTAAGGCCATTGGATACTGTGCTTTGACCTTCTGAACAGCAACAGGGAATCATTCTCCCCAGGTGATTGTGTGATGAAACCAGTAACTTCTCTTGAAAAATGAGCATATTTTAAAAAGAACTGCAATTTGTAAAGATATAATTAGCAGATTTGCCAACAAATCACTGTTTCTAGGTGTAGGATTTTGGGGTCAGCACCTTTGTTTTGGTATATTGTACCGTGCTGAGCCCTCTGGTGGTGCTCGGCAAAAACACCCCACGGTGCAGGGGCTGTAGGAATCAGCCAAGCTCCTCGCTGGTGTAATGGCCTTGAGGCTGTTCAGGATGCAGCAGGAATGAATTGTCTCTCTCTGATGGAAGTGAGTAACCAGCCCTGTTGTGTGCCTGGAAGCGCCTGGGTGTGCTGCTTCTGTCTGACTCAAACAATAGCTTGGGCCCAGGAAAGCTGTGCTGAGGGAGAGGAGACAGACCCATTGTTTCCCTTCTTCTCTTAATCTTCCTTGTTTAGTACATTTTTAAAACACCTTTGAAGACCTTTGCAGTTATGACACAGCTGTCATGAAGCTGCTCTGAAGTTCCTTCTTAGCCCTGAGTATTCAATCTGCTGTCATTGCTTCACTGTCAGAGTGTGAACGACCAAAGCAGATTAACCGCCCTTCTTTTTGGTAGAATGCAGCTAAAAAAACCCTTATGTGGTGCTGTCTGGGGATAGTTTCCTACCCATTTCTTAAGCTATAGGACCCATTTAAGCATGACTGCTACAGATCAGTATGTACCAGTATCAATGTGTGAGCTGCAATGAAGTCTGAACATGCTGCTGCTGATAGACTTGTTTGCCATGGAGAAAACTGGAAAGAAGGAAGTTGGAAGCAGGGAAACAATAGGCTGGGGAATGCTGATGATTGAGAAGAGATGATAAAAACTTACATCAATGTTTCTTGCATGCAACATTATGTTGAGTTTGCAGGTTTGGAAGTTTTGCTGATCATAATACTGCACCCTTTTGTCAAACAAGGACAGAAGATTTGTCTTAATCTTTGCTACCTACAGCACGAAGCAGTGGGGTCTGGTCCCTGCTCATTCTCTGCAGTGCCCAGAGCTCCTCCGTTGATTTATTAACAACTGTCAGTAAAACCTTTCTCTTCTCAGTGCCACATTTGATTGTGGTTACTAAGAATTTGGATTATGTGCCAGGCAAGCTGTTGATGTAAGACACCCCTGTGCACCTGTCCACTTAGAAGGCTGATCTTATATCGATCTCTACTTCAGGAAGTGGCTGCTACTAACAATTTATTGGGTGCTGACAGTCTGTTCTTCCCTGTCCAAAATACCTCCTCTCTCCAAAGACTGTGTACTGAGTAAGGCAGACAGTGCCCTATAAATCATCATCAAATACAGCCATGCTGTGGTGATTCAGTACGTGATTCATTTAAGGTTGGAGGGGAGGAGGAGAGATGGGAAGAGATGGGATAAAAGCACACTTCCTGAAGAATGCGAAGTGTAGATCACAGATTATTTTCAATTAGATTTGCTGGCGTGAGGTTTATGCATGCAGGCAGGAACTGGTCGTCATGTGAACTGTCTGCTTTATTCACTGGAGCAATGCTTAGATGTCCTTCTCAGGAGCTACTTAAAAAGCAGGTCTGTTTATCTGTAAAGGGAAAAATTATACATGTTGCTCTGCTTCTCAGCCCTAAGGTTATGTCTCTTCTCACCAAGTTCTTGCTAAGCATTTGTTCTTGAATCAAAAGATACTTTCAATTGATGAAAGCAATTAAATGATTTGACAGTGGCTGTCTGTGTTAGGTCTGTCTTTAAGGATTTTGGTGCCTCAGAAATTCTACACTGAAGGTTTCTGATGTGTGTCAAAGAACTTGATTTAAACTCCGATTCTGGGGCAGGGTGTGTGTGTAATGACACAGGAAAGGAAGTCTGTCTTTCAGTTCTGCTGTCTGAAGAGGTGTTCAGAAGATTCCACAGCTTTTGTCAGAGTTGCTTTCTTGTGTGAATGACTTAAAGGTTCAAAGAGCTGGTTACACAGACCTACGTCTGAGCGCCTGCCCTCCCTCGGGAGCGTCAGCCCAACCTCTGCTTATGGCGACTGAGTGATCCCCTGGGAAGTACGGAAGTCCATGGGACCACTGTGAAAGAACCTGCATAGCACAGGAAGTGCAAGGCTCCAAGTTTGACCCCAAGTTGTGTCCTGGGAATATTTTAACCCAAACCCAAACATTTTAACCAAAGGTGTCCGGTTGTTTCCACAGATGTGGGAACAAGGTACAATGTTATCAAAGCCTGGGGGCTGTTCTGCTGTGGAAAGCTCTGTTTTCCCACAGGGCAGGAGTCCTTTGCACACTGTGCTGCCATTTACTGGCGGTAAAGTCTTTTAAGAGCATCAGCATGGTTTGGGAGTCTCTAGGTTGACTGGCATATGACAGTTGATATTACTGCTCTTGCTCCTCTGATGGACATTGTCGTCCCGAGACAGCAGGACCTGACCTACTTGGAATTGCCACCTTTTCCAGCCTGACATGTTCAAGTTTACCTGGAGTCTGCTTTCTTGGCTTATTTTTATGTGCCAGCCTGACAGTCAAGGGTCATGATACCTTTGCTCTCTGCCAGCTTCTGTCTGAGCCCCACACTCATCCCCTTGTTCGTCTGTGGGGCGTTGGGGATTGTCACATAACAATGTCTCCATGGCAGCTGCTGGCCAATTGATCATGCAGACTGATGGGAATGGCAGCTCACCTGGATCGCACTGGGGCTCTGTGAGAGGCCCTCAGCCCCCTCTCCCTTCTGTGCAATCACCAGGGAGCCAGGGAGTGGATTCCTGCACCTCCAGGGCTATGGCGGAGCTACAGTTCTAGAGTCCAGAACTTCCCCTCTGCATTTTGGCCATGCAAGTGCTGTGCAGGTGATGTGTTCAGCATGCCTGGATGGACAGGTGGAGCTTGTCCACAGGCTCTGCCGAGGTGGGAATCTGCATCTGTGCTTCGGTTTGGATCGTGCTTGAGCTTTCAAATGGAATCTTTTTACTTCTTCACAACAGTTCACATCACACAGTAGTCCTGGACTGCTTTTGGATAAGCCATAACATCTGCACATAGAGCTCTAAACATTGACAGGCATCCTGTTCATGGCTTAGGTTTAGGGCTAGAGTAGATCTCAACACTTTATTTTCCTAGATCCTCTTGTATCACTCCACAGTATCTGCTGATGTCAATGGAGGCTTAGGCTGGTCTTAAGGATGGCTTTGGGCTGCAATAATCCCTAAAGCCTAAGGTTCTTTTTAAAATGGGGTCTGTTTTCAGATGTACTCCAAAGCAATGTTGCCTATCATAAAATGTGAGAAATCTTCACAAAATTAGATAGTGAAAAGATAAAAAATCAAGAACTTCCAAATTCTCCTTGCTAAATCGGGATACAGACTTGAATGACTCAGAAAGACAGGATTCAGCCCTCCCCTCTCTTGCACCATGTGTGGTATTTCACAGCAGCACATCCATGGTGGTTCTCAGGTTACCAAACCGCAGTGGTAGCACCTGCCCCGGGCTTGGGGCATACAACAGGTACGTTCCTGCAGGGCCAGGGGAATCTCAGCTGCTTTCAGGGAAGCTTTTCCTCAGGGACAGCACATCAAAACATTGCCTTGACCACAGGCACCATTTCGGGCTGGCAGGTTCCTCTAAGCTTGAGAGGGCAGCCAGGCTTTCGAGAGGCCACCTGTCCCCTGAGCCTGCCACCCTTGCACAGAACAAGGGTCATCTTAGCCAGTCTTTCACAAATAGGTGAATGCCCAGCACCCCAAACTCAGGCCTGTGTCAGTCATCTCTGGAGTGGAGGGAGCTGAGATTGTTCTGTCAGGGAATTGACCAGACTTCCCTGCAGCACTGTGGGGAACCTGTGCAGAACAAACCGGCTGCCTTTGTGCTGTGGGTGGGCAGGAATCCCCAGCACGAATTGCCCAAAGACTTGCAGCAAGGAAGCGGGCTCCTTCAAATTGCAGGCACCAAGAACAGCTGTGAGATGGATAGTTTTCATCTGTGAGTCACAGGTACATGTCAGCCTGGGTTCCTGTCCCATCCCCAAAAGCTTCCTGGTAGGGAATTCTAGCAGCCTGTCGAGTATTGCAGCAAACCAGGGAAAGGTCAGGCACTGCTTGTGTTCTTCACCTACACATGCAAAACGTGTAGCAACAGATCCCAGCTGGAAGTAGGAGTCTCGTGAATTCCCAGCGCTCAATAGACTTGTCCATACACATTTATTCTCACTAGACTTGGGCTTATGGTCTAATTAGGATTTATTAGAAGGTAAATGAACTTCTTAACAGGAAATGCAGTTTAAACTGATGAGGGTTTTGTATAAACACACATGTGCATGCACAGAGTTTTCTATAAGAGTATTACCCAAGTTCTTGCTGTAGAAGCCAATATGAAGATCTTTTCTACTGAATCAGACAAAGGAATGAACTTTTTTTCTTTTTATTAATCAAAATATATTTCCAGTCAAATTGATTTGAGTGTCACTGGTTATGAGTATCAAGATAAGGGCTGTTAGAAAACCAGGCATTCTGTCTGCAGCCAGAGCCTCAAGATGTGCTTCGTGAACCATTTCTTAGTCTTATGAAGAACTGTTGACGTGGGGAGGCTGCTGGAGCAGCCCATCTGTAGCTCCAGGAGCATGAACTAGGCTGTGTTTTGGAGGACTCCTGACATTAGTACTACTTAAATGGCTTTAAAAACTCATGAGGTATCCCTGCACAGTGAGGTCCCTGTGTGCCCAGGAGGTGGGACAAGTTTGGAAGCATTCCATACTCTTATCCTTCTGCATAACCACTCCTGATTTGTGATGTGGGTTTGCCCTTCAGCACTCAGTGAACGAGCGAGCAGGCAAGCCACCAGCAGTTCAAATCGGACCATTCCCATTGCTTTACCAGCCCATCCCATAGATCTTCTGCATGTGGGAACAGGAGGGGGGAGATGGTTTGGGATGGGACAAGGGGTGGGTCAGTGAGAATGGCTGCTCACATGTTCTACACAAGAGAAATGCTTCTCCAAGGCATGGAGGGGGAAGGAAGGCAGGAAGGCAGGACAGAAGGAAGGAAGGAAGGAAGGAAGGAAGGAAGATGA
>VZTD01001039.1:1487573-1598425 GCA_013397725.1 Rhagologus leucostigma | reverse complement strand
AGGAAGGCAGGAAGGCAGGAAGGAATGCAGGAATGCAGGAAGGCAGGAATGCAGGAAGGCAGGAAGGCAGGAAGGCAGGAAGGCAGGAAGGAAGGAAGGAAGGAGCTCACTGTACCTCTGCTAACAGATAAAAGAGTGTGCAGGACTGTTCCTGGGCCAGGAACGTGACTGCCTGCGCCAGTGAACTGCTGGAACAGTCCCTGGCGAGGTTTTGGCTGCACCGCCCAGGACTGCCCCAGGTCGTTCTGGAGCAGGGTCTGGCAGCAGCCGTGTTCCCAGGGCTGTCCTCAGGGGCTGTTTGCATCCAGCCTCCCTGTTTTGAAGGGTAAGGGTGTTTACTGGCGAAGACTCCCTCCGTTCCCTGCCAGCTGGCCTCCGTGCCCAGGAATGTTCCCAGGCACACTTCATTTACTTGTATGGATATAACCTAATGTTACCAGCTATCATCTGTCCCTGAATCTCACAGCACAGGGCTGGACTGGCTGGGTGCTGCACACAAAGCTTTTGCAGCAGTGCCTTCTGCTGCACAGGGTGTTATGGCTCGTGTTGTGCACGTTTGAAACCACGTCAGGTTGTTTTCACTGAGAACCCCAACACCACCAGCAGCTTTGTCCCAGACACGTTCCTGCTGTAAGGGCTCCAAGCAATGCTGCTTTTGGGACTTCAGCAATGAACCCCCCCTTTATGGTCATGCCTTTCAGTCCATCAGCAGTTCAGGTTGCCTTTCTGCGTGTTCTTATTTACTTCTCATTAACATTAAGTTTATTTTGGAATTCTTGTTTTCGAAAGCAAGAATTCCAACCCAAATGAACTCAGTGGAAAATTCACACTGATTCTATACAGATAGGATTTTGCTGCAATTTCCTATCATAGAATCATAAAATGGTTTGGGTTGGAAAGGACCTTAAAGTTCATCTGATTCCAACTCCATTGCCATGTGCAGGGACAACTTCCACTATCCCAGGTTACTCAGAGCCCTGGCCAACCTGGCCTTGGACACTTCCAGGGATGGGGCAGCCACAGCTTCTCTGGGCAGCCTGTGCCAGTGCCTCACCATCCTCGCAGTAAAGAGTTTCTTCCTAATATCCAATCTAACCCCAGTTCCTTTCAGTTTGAAGCCATTCCCCCTTGTCCTGTCACTTCAGGCCCTTGTAAAAAGTCCCTCTCCATCTTTCCTGTAGGCTCCCTTCAGGAACTGGAAGGCCACAATTAGGTGACCCTAAGCCTCCTCTTTTCCAGGCTGAACAATCCCATTTCTCTCAGCCTTTCCTCATAGGAGAGGGGCTCCATCCCACTAATCATCTCAGTGGCCTCCTCAGGACTCTCTCCAACAGAAATGGTATCCGTCAACCAGCTCCTTGTGTTCCTGGTTATTTTATTTTAGATGCATTTCTTGTAGTCTTTCTAGTTATGTTCTTCCAATATCTCCCAGCCTTCCGAGTCCCACTGTATGATTTTTCTCTTCCTTCTTCGCTGTTCACAGTTCTTTTCCTCTCTGCATCCCCAATACATCTCTTTCTGTAAAAAATCTTTGAATTTTTTTTGCTATAGTTACTGAAACTGTATTTGCAGAAGTTTAGGGCAGCACAGATCACAAAAAAGTAACCGGTCTAGTGGAAAAACAGAATTTTTGCATGACAGCATCTCCTTTTGGATCAATAGTGAGCCATATGTCAGGGTGTCTAGATGGATATGATTTCTTCATTAGTGATCTGGAGGAAAATAGCGAATGTATTTTAGGATTGTCATCTGCATTCCTTTCAAAGACCAGAGGGATGCTTCAAAACATGATTTACAGTCAGCTGTTAGTCATAGCTAAGACAGTCACCATTTTGTGATGTGGGAGTGCTGCTGATATTTTGTATATTCCTTGTTAGGTGTCTGTAATTACACCTTACTGTTGACGTCTGTCTCTAAGCCAAGGCAAACCAGACATTTTGGCTTATTTTAGTATAATTGTTGGATTTAATTTTTAATTTTTGCAACCTGCACAGTGATGTCACCTGCAGATGATGTTGAGGCAGCCTCTTCCCTCAAATGCGGTGGGTTATTTTGGGTAGTTGGAAACAATCACCAAGTCTTGTGTTCTCAGAAGAACTGCTCAGCTTGGTGCAGGTGACTGACGTGCACATAACAGACCTGGAGTGATTTTGCAGGAAATAGAGGAGCAGGGAGCCCTCCATGGTCTTTAATACTGTTATTTATATAAATGATGAGAGGCTGTGGGTTTCAAGGAAAAGCTGCTGCCTGATTTCTCCCTGGGAGCTGAACATCTCAAATGCTCATGGTATTAAAATCCCTGATTGCTCCTTCTGAGCAAGTTTCACTTGGATCCAAAGTGGCATTAGTTCAGAACTGCTGCACTGCCCTTGCTTTAAATTCAGATTCTCTATCTATCTATCTATCTATCTATCTATCTATCTATCTATCTATCTATCTATCTATCTAATATATATCTATATATGGCCATTTTGATCCAGTTTTCTAGCCTAACTTGGTGGATACAGTTCCTCAGTAAAGACAGAAGCAGTTTCAAAACATGCTGCAATGCACATCTCTTGTATCTCCTGAAGAGATGCATTTTATTCTCCTCTGGACCATCAGCTCAAGCCAAATTAGCCATCTCTTTGAGAAGAAAAGTCCAATGGCCTGAAGGAAGGTTTTATGGTTTAATGAAACAGTAAGAAAACAAATACTAAGTTCTTAATGAAAGAAATGAAAATGAAAAGCACACAGTAGTCAGTTCTTTATGATCCATGAATTTCTTTCTCTTGCCCTGCAGAAAGCACACGTGTTCTGCAGTAGCTGGGCTGATCCTGTTGGCAGATCTTTCATGCAATGCGGTGGTGCAGGATCAGGGATTTGGGAAGGAAACCGGGAATAGAAGAAGTAGATGAGATCTGCTGAGACATAGATCCAGCCGTCTGCTATCTGCACATAAAATCACTTCCAGCTTTTCAAACTTCCATCCCTGATGGATTTCTTTGTCCTTACAGCCCCCCTTGGCCAGCTTTTCTAGTGACTCACCTTCTCCTTTTTTGTCCAAACTGCTTCACTGTAGATGCTGCTTTACTTGAGTCAAAGTTGTTCTTAGCTCACATGGATCTCTTTCCTGCCTGGCATTCCTCTGCACGGTGACAGAGCAACATTCCCTCTGCCTTTCACTGTCAGCCATCACAGCTGAACCCTTCTGTCGCCTGGTTGTGCTGCCCTGTCCCAGAATTCCTACTTAGTATGGGCACTGGAAGCCACATAAGGTAACACCACTGTTAGTAACACTTCGGAGACCAGCCCAGCACACTCTGGTGGTGACAGCAAATGTGACACGAGCTATGGTGTCTCACAAAAATCAAACCAAACACTGACTACGTATTTCTGTAGGTGACATTTTGTGTTCAGCATCAACATTTCTTCAAGGCAGAATCTGTCGGTTTCTGTGGGCAAATTCATCACAGAACACAACAGGATCATGAACACCAAAGGCTTTTAGAGAGAACTGTAATGTGAATAATTCTCATTACAGCTGCACTTACAAAATAATAATTTCCAAATGAGTTTATAGTTTTGCTACATAAGTCACACATTACCCAGGTAGGCTCAAATCAAGGTATTTTGGCCTTAGTATGTCTGAGCTAAGCCTTTATTGATGGAAATTTTTGTGGAACACGTTTTCTCATGGAAATTTAATTTTCTCCATTTAAAGCTGTATTTCTTGCAGATGAAGTGAGTGTGCTTGTTCATTGTGAAGATAACAATACAGCCAATGAATTGCATATGCCTGAGTAAACTCTAAACACACAAGCCTAACACGGAATATAAATCTAAATGTCTTGCACATGCTATGCAAATTCAAGAGTCTTCAATAGGGCCCTGTTTCACCAAGGAGCTGATTCCAGAAAAGTTTGAAAAAGCAGTGGAATAACTTTAACATTATTAACCCACATAAAGACTCCTGAATATAGTACAAAATCACTCATGTTGATATTGGCTCCCCCCTGGAAAGAAAAAGAGATCAAAGTTTTTTTTTCCCCTGAAAATATTAGCCTTGAGTTTGTTTTCAGATCTTTAATGTAAAATTGCATTTACTTTCTATGTTTTCAAGACTGAGGCATTATTGTTACTCCAGTTCAGTAGGCTTTTTATAATCAGTTCTTATGCTCACATTTATTTAGCTCTTTCTGAATGGCAAGGAGAAGATTTTCCCCGCAAAAATGGAGAGTCTTTTCAAAGGTGGAAATACCATAAAGAATTGCACTTTTATGATTATTCATAGATTTGTTTATAAGGTTAGAGCCCCACGAAGTATTCAGAAGTAGTTTAATGGGTAAGTTGACACTGACTTGACATAAATTGCTGCATCCTGATATGTTGTTCATTTTCTGTTCTAGCATATTGTACTTTTTAGTGCATTGTAGTATCGGGTTACTCAAACAAGATGAGAATGCTCATTTCAACAAGAGTATGACCAAAGCTGGGGGTTTTTTGAAGAATATTGCACATTGTCCTTTACTGTTACAATTTCAAAATGGTGCCTGGGTATTCTTGTCAAAATACAGAGAATTATAATGCATCTTAATGGGATGTATTTGTTTAATATCTGCAGAGAAAAACCCAAAGTAACCCTCTCTAATGCATCTTGAGTTTCTGCTTTATATCTTTCTTCATCACGGACCACCCTGGCTCTGGGACTTAGTACTAAAACCCTACCAGTCAATGCACTGCTTCACTGGGAGTGAAGCCTTACATGGGGTGAGGGGGTGTGAAAAAACCCTTTTCCCTTTTCCATTCCAATTTTTCAGTCTAGATTTTCTACCTCCTCCACTGAGTGACAATACATTTGTCATAAACTGCTGGCACTGCAAAAATCTGGGTACCCCAGGTCCTGGGTGACACCAGCAATTCTGTTCACTCTGCTGAGAAGAAATGCTGTAAATTATCCCAGTTCCCCAGAGTCTTGAGAGACAGCTGGAAAACCACTGGATGATCCATTCTTCACAAGGCTTGAGAACAGAGGGGAAGCATCTCTGTCCAACTCTTGTCTCCTTTTTCCTGCTTAGAAGAACCAAAATAGCTGATGTGGAGGGAATGGTGAGAGCCAGGATGGCTTCTCTCTGTCCTTCAAAGTTAGGACCCTCTCCTGCAGTCCTGGTGTTAGAGGGGAGGTCTTGCCTGAGTGAGGAATGCAGCCCCAAATGAGTTCCTTACTCCAGGATGTTAATTGCTGTTGAGAATATTTACGAATGGGCTTATTTAATGAAGTGATTTGTTGATCCTAAGAAACTGCTTTATCTCATCAAGTCCATAGCACAGGAAATCTAATGTAAAGGTTTGGTCCCAGCAAAGTATGCTTGGCTTGAAGAAAAGAATCACACTTTGGAAAAAAACTAATAATGGAATGTTAAATTAGTAATGGCTTTTGCAGCTTGTTTGCAGTTTGATCTTTCTATGCTGTAAAAATTATTTCAGTATTTAATTTCTGGGGCTTAATTTGTGCCTTTGCTTGGGTTATTTTTTAAAGAATTTCTTCTGCTTGGAAGAGTTTGTTTCCTACAACAGAAGAATAGTATTACAATAGATGGTTTGCATTTGGCTGCCAGAAGCCCCAGCTGTTGGTAGGAGGATATTCTGCACAAGGGTGTAAATAATGCTAAGACTGTCAGGCTTCCTTGAAACCCCATGAAAACACAGCTTACCTCTCCCAAGCCTCCAGTCCAGGAATGTGATTCTCTGTGTGCTACCTTGACTTTGATAGGTCTGTTCACACACTCCAGTCAGGTAAATGCTCACGTGCTTAGCTGGATCAGAGTCATGCAGCTGTGTCTGCTGTGGGCTGCAGCTCCTGTAAACCTGCTCAAACAGTCTTTACGTGAAGCCTCTTGGCATCGCTGTGGATACGGACACGGGAACTTGGAGCTCAGCGCGTGGTGCCAAGGCCTGGGCAGCCTGTGCTGAGTGTTGGCCACACATCTCGGCCTCCAGCCAGCTCGGTTAGGTTATGTCGGCACAAGCTGTGGGTGCAGCTTCCAGGTGCACTCAGAGAGCTGGGAGTACACGAGGATACTGGTGGGACAGTCACTTTGTACCCTGTCGGGGGGTAACAGACCTTATGGGGCCCACAGAGGGGCAGAGGAGGAGTTCCACTTGGGGACGTGGTGCTGGTGTCTCCGTGCATTTGTCTCCTGTTTCAGACATCCCTGGATTTCTCCACACGTGAACTCGTTAGGACGCATACCTCATCTTGCGAAAGGGAAGCTGATGTGTGGAGAAGTGAAATGATTTGCACAGGGTCAGGAATGGTAGAGCTGAAGACTGAATCCAAGTCTCTTGAAACCACGCCAATACCTCAACCACAAGGCCACCATTCCTTTGGAGAATATTTTCCTTTGACTCTAGCAGCTTTTGCAGCTGGCTGGCTTTGTAGAGCAGATCCAAGGCTGACTGAAGTCAGTGGGAGTCCACTTACTGTTTTCCAGCAGGCTTTGGATCAGTCCCATTAGGTGCATTTTTCCTATACACTAGAAAGAACACGCTCCCTTTACCTGTCCCAGTTGTGTGTTAGGGAGGCTGTAGGGCTGGAGATTAGGGTTGTTTGTTTTACGTTGTAAGGACCCCTGGCAACTCTTTGAAAACACTGATAGAAACCAAGGTTATTGCTTCCATCTCCCCACTGGAAATTTCTGCTCCCTCAGAGCACAGCTACATAAACAGCTGATCTGGCATTTAGCACAAGGGAAGGAATGGAAACGCCTGGCAGGGTGGTGGGAATGAGTTATTGGAGGTGATGGGGGGAGGGCCAGAACCTTGGAGCAGAGCTACCGGTGGTGGAAGAAGCTGTGCTGGATGCTGAATCCACTGTTTCTGTGGCTGCAGCCTTGTTGAAGAGACAGGAACTTTCAGACATGAGTGGGAAGGAATCTCTTCAACTGCTAATGAAGTGTTATAACCAGTGTGATCACTGATCACCCAGTTAACCAACAGCTGTAAGTGAAGATTTCCTTTAGCTGCCCAGGGTCGGCGCTATCCTCTGCCATTGCCCCAGACTGCAAAAATGTTGGATGGGAATTTGCTGCTGTTTTCACATTCCCATATTTCCCTACCTGAGCTACTACCAATTTTCCTTAGCAGACTTGTCTCTGCCTATGAGGAAGTCAGTCCTGTTCTTTATGAAAGCAGTGCCTTCTGTGGCATGGTTTCCTGAGGTTTCCTCTGTGAGGGAGGGAGAAGGCTGAGCAGAGCTGAACACAAACCTGGTGATGTGCACCAAGACCCACCAAAACTTCAGTTGTATTTCTGTTGACTATATTTGGCTTTTGTTCTCACCCAAAGACCACTGAAACAGTCAGTTAGACGAGGCTGTCTACTGCAATTGCAGAACAGTCATTAACTTTATTTAAAATTATATACGTGGCCTAAAACAAAAATGTGTTCCTGGCAGGTTTTCTGCCTGTTTGTTGGTCCTGCTGAGGACCCTGAGTCTGGATTCATCCCAGTTTACATTAGATTCTTAGTTAGTTGTTCAAGTTGGAGACCTAATTCCTCTGTGGGCCTGGGAGCCCTCAGTAATCAGTGAAGAAAAAATAGCTACTTCCCGAAAGCAATTCAGAAGTTTAGATGTGATGTAAGTACCTAAAGTCTTCAGTCATTTCTACTGAGTGTAAAGGGAGTTCAGGATAGGGAAACTCCTAATTTAAGCAGTTTAGCAAAGTGCCTGAAGTTAGATGAGATGGATTTGTGTGCTGGTGACCAGTGATTTCTCATGGACCTCACTAGACTTTCATGGAGCTGCTTAACTACAGATATGTTGTTTAATAAGGCAAAGAGAAACCTGTGGGAAAACAGAGAATATCAATAATCACACATACTTACATCTGGCAATAAAGTTTTTGGAAAAAAAATCAGTACAGCAGCTTGTAGCCTGTGAAACTTAACGCTATTAAAATGTTCAACATGAAGTTTCTATTTTTAAAATAGCAGTTGAAAGAAATGCACGAGATTAATAAGAAGCTAAATTGAAACCACGTTGGTTCATAGGTAACACAGACAAACACCGAGTTAATGGGGAGGGCTGTGTGTGTGCTCCAGTTTGGGCCACTGCTTGTTTGGTTTTTATTTTGTCTTTCTTAGAAAGCAGAAGGGGGTAGAAATACCAGCCTGTTAAATCTCTTATTTCCTTTTTTAGGCTGTTGTTTAGTCGAGTTTATTAAGCCTTCTGAAACAGCAGCTTTATGGCAAGTTAAGACATCATCTACCACCCCAATACATAGGGAGTCGTTGATACAAACTGTTCTCCAGCAGAAGTGGACTACAGATCTGCCCATGGAAAAGCCATAAACACAAACAAGGGGATATATAGCAATCATGTTGGAAGCGGAGGTTTGAATATTGAGGTACTGGCCTGGAAGGGAGAAACCATCTGACACAGGTGTCCAAGAGAGCTGAGGATCTCTGTCTCTGTTTTTGGAGCAGATGCAGCTGAGAATAAACAACTCTTGTCTAGCTAAAAAGCAGGAGAGAGGAGCTGCACCTCCAGGGAAGTGTGTACAAATGCAGATAGAATTTTGTTTCAAGGTGACCACAGTCCCATGTTAATAACCACAGCTGCCAGCCCAGAGGATTTGATGAACTCAAGTTCTTGATATTAGATAAAAAAAGGATATTGAGCAGGGAAGTAGAGTGCTGGTAGGTTGGACCCCGGAGAAGAGCTTTGGTTTCATTGGCACTGTTGTGAGCATTTACAAGACGTCAAAATCTGTCCCACTGACTGCAGTGGATTTAGGACGATACATGCCAGCAGCACAACAGTCCCACATGGCTTTTATTTTCTCCCAGATTACTAATTTTGTTTTAAAGTCAAAAAGGAACGGTCTGGGTGGCAGTAACAGACGAATGAGCACTGGAGGACCTTGTTAGTAGCCCAAAGGAGAATATGCAGATAGCGGCTTGGTTCATGAATTGTTGGCAGCAGCAGTGAGTGTCACCAGCAGGCACTGCATGGAGCCGTGTATGGAATAACCTGCTGTCAATAACGGCACACAATGTCCCGAGAATATTTACATAAGGGAGACGTCTGTAAAATATTAAAGGAGTAAATGTAGAAAAGAACTAAGAACTCATTGGAACTGAATGACAAGATAAAGCCAGGAGAATTTCTGCCCCAAGGTACTCTCAGTCAGCTCCAGCAGTGGCCTCAGTCTCCCTCCATGCCAGTATGACCTCCAGACATGTTTCCCAAAACCAAGTTTCTGGCTATTCCTCTGAGGATGTTTGATTTTCAGTTGAACCCTGCATGTCTGATAACAAGCTCTGGGTCTGTTTCACAGTCATGGTTTGTGTTCTGTGAATCTTATTTCTTAGATGATGGAGATTGAGATAGAGTCAGTGATGAGAACCTTGGGGAAGGCCACAGATATATAGGGAGGGATCTGCTGGTGTTTAACAACAGAACATTAAAGTCTTTCCAGTTTACTGCTATGATTGCTCTGATTTTATATATGAACAAGTTACATAGGTTGCAAAAGTTCAGTAACTTAAGCTCTGCAAAACATCCACATGAATGACAGGAACACAGGTACAAACTGCCCAATGGCAGCCTTGTGAAATAAATATTTTTTTTTTTCTGGCCAGAGCTGTCCAGTGTTAAAGAAAAATAAACAAAAACCTCACAATTGAATTGAACTGAATGTTAGAGGAAGAAACCCCAATTTTTTCCCATTGAGCAGATACCCTGTTTTCACAGACACTGACCTATTTACTCAAGCACTTTGGGGTCTCAAAGTTATTGTTTAGGTGTTACATGTTATTGGTAAAATTGGTTGGAAAGTAGAACTTTCTCTATTAAAACAAAATTTGAAGTTTCAAAATGAGTTTGCACACCCCAGCGAGTCGGAGCGAGTTGGGCACTTGCTGTGTAGGGAATATTCTGAGAAGTTTTACTTTGGAATCGTCAAAACATTTTGATTCTGTAATTTGAAAAAACGACGTTTGATAGCAGTGATTTTCTATTATCATATCGTAAAGTGTAACAGTCTGCACACATGGTGTGTATTAACATTTGTTTTCATGTAGTGTATGTATGAGTTGAAACAATGAAATACAGTGATATGGTGAGAATAAAACATATGAGTCAAGATTAACTTGGAAAGTTAAAACATTGAGCTGTAAAACAATTTGGTTTCACAAAAAATGGTCTTTATTATGTAAAAACTACTACATCAAACTGCTCCTAGCTTTCAACCAAGTTTCATTATTATAAGTGAAACCAGCAATGCCCAACAATTTCCATTGTGGCAGCCTCTAATGCTGTTAAACTTTTACCATGCATGCTGAAGTCATCCACGCTGAGGGCTGCTGCAGGCTGGGTTCCCTTGGAAATGATCGGCAGAAATGCTTCAGCAGTTTCTGAGGCTGAGCACAGGGAAGAGTACATTATTTTGCTTACATTAAAACACTACAGCTGTTTCAGAAAAAAGTATTAAAAAGGGTACTGGGATAGTTTTTTTGCCTCCCAAGTGTCTGCCATGGTTTAGCCAAGGTGTGAACTCGTGTCATGTTCACACATTCTCTGTGTAGCACAGCAGCTCTGTAAGCTCAAGGAGGGGTTGGTGGAACCAGGGACTCGTGTCTGGTTTTTTGTTTCACATTTGCTGCTCGAATACATAGGCAAGGTTTGGAAGGAACAGTAGCTTCAAGTACTTTGTGTTCTTGATTGATCTAATTAGGTAATCATGCCTTTCTACTGAGGGAAAACCAGCCGATCCGCAGAAAAGTCAGTCTGGTACGTAGAACATCTGCTGTTCATCCTCTTCTGCCTTCAACCTCAAGTCCACGTTTCGAGGCAGGCGCGGTGAGACGGTGCTCTCCTTCGTGCCAAAGCAGAGCCTGCGGTGCCAGAGATCTAATCAGGTGGTGACACCAAGGACTGGCAGAGATGCTTGTGAACATGGAAAAAGTAGTACTCCTGGCTCTCCCAGACAAATGGCTGGCCAGAAGCGAGGTTTCAATTATAAGCAGGGCTAAAGTACATTTGTGTTAATGACAAATCCGTCAGCTGAGGTGCAGATACTCCAAGAATACATGTGAAGGGATTATGTGCGTGTTGCTAATTCATTTGACATGGCTGCTCACTTGAGTTTGGTTAATTAAGATGGATGATCCCTTTTGGCTGGTAAGTGGCATCACTAAACCCAAATTTCTGCTAGAAGTGTAAGATGTTGTGTTTCCTGGGCTGCCGGGTGTCAGGAGTGACCTCAGAGCACCCGGCTGGGGTCTGTGAAGGAAGGGTGGGCGGCAAGGTGCGGGTTGTCACTGCTAACATGGAACGGCGTGGGTTGTCAGCCCTGCTCCATGAAAATCTTCAGGACCCATTTGTGGAGGATTTCTCACTGTTTTGGAACAGCAGCGCTGCTGTTCCCTGTCCGGCTCTGGGTGCCTGGGCATCGGTCTCCTTGTGAGGAGAGGAGGGGGTTCTCAGGAGCTGTGAGGAGAGATGTGGGGCTCCTCCCCGAGGCTGTGAGGAGAGGGGGGGGCTCCGAGGATGTGAGGAGAGGAAGGAGCTGCCCTGGACTGCGAGGAGAGGAAGGAGTTCCTCGGGTTGTGAGGAGAGATGTGGGGCTCCTCCCCGAGGCTGTGAGGAGAGGGGGGGGCTCCGAGGATGTGAGGAGAGGAAGGAGCTGCCCTGGACTGCGAGGAGAGGAAGGAGTTCCTCGGGTTGTGAGGGGAGATGTGGGGCTCCTCCCCGAGGCTGTGAGGAGAGGGGGGGGCTCCGAGGATGTGAGGAGAGGAAGGAGCGGCCCTGGACTGCGAGGAGAGGAAGGAGTTCCTCGGGTTGTGAGGAGAGATGGGCGGCTCCTCCCTGAGGCTGTGAGGAGAGTAGGGGACTGCCCAGGTTGTGAAGAGAGGAGTGGGATCCTCCCTGAGGCTGTGAGGAGAGGAGGGGGCTGCGCGGGCTTTGAGGAGACGAGGGAGCTCCCTGAGGCTGTGAGGGGAGGAAGGGACTGCCAGGGATGTGAGGGGAGAAGGGGCTCCCTGAGGCTGTGAGAAGAGGAGGGCGCTCTTTGAAGAGCGTGAGGAGAGACTGGGGGGTTCCTCCCTGAGCATGTGAGGAGAGGAAGGGGCTGCCCGAGCTGTGAGGAGAGAAGGGGGCTCTCCGAAGCTGTGAGGGGAGGCAGGGGCTGCTCCCGCCGGGCACAGCCGGCTCCAGCAGCCCCACCCCAGAGCTCACCTGAGTGCAGCATATGCACTGAACTAACAATATGTGAAGGACCTCTAACGAATTCCTGCATTTTTTTTGCAAATTATTGAAATTCCCTCTTTCAAAAAGGTAATAATATTTTGTTTGGTTTATTTCTATTAATAATTTTTACTTAAACAGGCATCAGTAGTCAGATACTCACTGTGAATTCTCTTTCCTGAAACCTAATTTCTTCCACCCAGAGTGTCTTGTGGGAATCTCAGTGCCATCCAAGCACGAGCCCCTGTCTATAATTCAGCTTCCTGAAGGAAGGACAAGCTCAACTCTCATTTCTTTGCAGACATCAGGGCTAGTTTTCTCCTTTGGGCTCCTACATTGTCCCAAGGGACCTGCCACTCCTGCCCAGGCTCTACATGTGGCATGGAATGTAACCTGGTGTCCAGGGCAGGCTGCTAATCACAGCTTTAATTTTATTGTGTTTAGGAGGAGACAGATATCCAACCTTTCCTTGCTTATAAGTATGGATCTGAAGAAAGGCAGATAAGGTGTGCTGACAGATGGGACGGCCCGATGGCAAATTGCCCATCAGGTGAGTAAAACCTGCGACTGATGAGCCCCATGAAAGGGTGACTGTTACTAGAACAATACATGTGGATAGATAAAACTGCATATCTGCATATATATTACACACACACACGTATATGCATTTGTTTCTATGTGGTTTTAGCAGCATCAGTTCCAAAAGGGGTTTAGGAAAGAAGAAAACGTGTGTTTTATATTATTCCTGTTTATACACTTTCTTACCTAATACATTCTTCATTTCCTCTGGGGCCTTCTTAAAGAAGTTACTAATGTATAAGCAGTGGAACTTATAAGAAACCATTGGGAATCTAAATAGTGTCTTGCAATGCCCAATTTTGGTGATAAGTTAAAAACCCCTGCACTTTGTGGCTCAGAAATGACCTGTTATTTTACAAGAAATGAACTATTATTTTACAATAAGAAAATACAAGCAAGGGTCTGCTCTTAGCTGTAAATACTGCAAAAATTATTTTAATTTTGAAAATGGTAAGCTGTGGTTTTGTTAGTTGCAAATTGCTGCAGCTCCATAGCTTTGAAAGGGTGAACAGCTGATTTATATCAGTTGAAAATCTCTCTTTGAGTTCTTGATGTTTTATTCAGAATTCTTGGATCACAGTACATTAGAAATCACTGTGGTGGATTTACCATAAATATTCAGGTTCTGCGGTACATTATTCCTTGAATAATCCTATTAATTTCAGAGGCTTAAGAGTACTCAAGAGGACAGATTCCCCTGGAAAGAGGAAATGCTGATCAGCCTTGAACTACGGTTATGGGGAGTATCACCACAGCCTGCTTTCCAGTGTGGTGATGAACTGAGCTGCTGTAACACCAGCTCTGCTCCTTGTTCTGTGTGCTGTTATTTGCCAACAGTGTTGTGTTCAATACAGCACCTCTTGGGATGGGTAGGAGCCTTTCCACTGACTTCATCAGGCACTGGATGTTTAGGGATCTTGAATGAGATCAAATGGCAGCTATTAATGTAGCCTGGCCTTCTTCCAGCTTTAGTTATTGCCTGTGGTGCTTATACAACCTGCTTGGTACATAATTTTCTCTCATTTCATAAAACAGAGAATGACTCAGAGCTATGCTATGGCACTTGGTATTGTTTGTATGTTGTCGCTTATCTTTGTTTTCAAAGGAGCTAAATCCAGCACCCATCCAGTTACTGACCCTTTCTAGATGAGTTTGTGTGTCCAACGGCTGCCTGTTATCTCTATATGGCTCACCAAAATGATTATGAAAGTTCAAATCCTTGTCCATACTGTCTTAAAATGCCCATTTTTCAAAACTGGGACACATGTTTGGTGCTGTTGGAAGAAAAATCCCACAAAACCTGGAACAACGGTAAAGTCCAGTTTTGGTACTGATGATGTTTCAGGAAGCGAGCTGGTTGAAATATTTCCCATTTTAAGATGCTGTTGGTCTTTTTAAATATAAATTTTGGGCAAAGGAAAAAAGTAATAAAGGAAATAACTGCAAAAAAATTTCCATTAAGTAGTTTACACATTTCTGCACTTGTAAGATTTGAAGAGGGGAGGCACACTTGATCAGGAGCAACCAAGTGTCACAGGCACATGAGTTTGGTATTGTAGCTGCTGGGTGTGTTTCTGCACTGGTGACTGAAGAAGGCAAGATGTCCAACCATCTGGAGTTTGGTAGCTCTCATCACACCAGGACTTTGCTCCCATTTCTCTCCATTTCCACCAGCAGTTTGTCCTGCTTGCTGAGTTTTTTCCCTCAGGTTATTTGAGGGAAACAGGTGTTTCCCAGGAAGCCTCAGTGCTCACAGCTCTAATCACTGTCTCTGGCAAATGGATCCTTTGTGCTGTCTGGAGGATTAATACAGGGTTAGGTGCTTAAAAAAATAAACAGTGAGTGCAAACAGTGGGAAGGAGTAAAGCTGCGTGTGGCTGATGAGCGAGGTGATGTCATTTATTTAGCAGAGGTGATACAGTAGTCAGAGATGCCATGAGGGGAAGGCTCCTTTGAAGGAAACGGGAGTTGTGAGGCAAACCACAGAGGAGCTGTTAGTGGCCAGTGGAAAAAGGTTGTTGGGTTTGAAGCCTTGGAGCTCAGGTGTAGTGCAAGAGAATAGGGGCTCATTGTTAAGGCAAGGATCAGCGCTCCCTTTTGTTCCCTCCCCTGCCCCCCTCCTCCTCTGGCACTACAATAATAATATCTTGTCACTCCTAAGACATGCTGGCACAGATCGTGTTCACTGATGGATGTTCAGTCAATGGACGTACTAAAATGGTTTGTTTCTGTTGATGTATGTCTTTGTAGGCTCCTCTAATGGGAGTGTAAATAAATGAACCCTTCAGCAGGGATTTCTTTCACTGCAGCCCAGTTTAACCTCTGAGTGCCTCGCTGCCAGGAGGCACTCCAAATGCTTTACTCCACCTTACATTGTTTCTGCCTTTTTCTGGAGTTTCATGTATTCCATTTGCTGTCCAAGTGCCCAGGCAATTTGCTATATGTGAATGCAATTAATTTTTTATAATGAGTATTTAGTATAACAAGGCTGAGAAATTAGGATGGGCAGTCAAGAAAGGTAAGGTCCTAATGTCCACTAAGACAGTTCAAAGGAGTTCTCATTATTTCCCTGGGAACTCTGGAGGTGATGACAAGCTCTTGAGATTAATTTCTTTAAAGTTGTGTGCAAGACCTGGTTTGTATGAGGTGGTGGATCATAGAACTGGAACTCTTTTCCTGTGGTCAGTTCTCATGAGTACATAAATACTACAGTGGTACTTTTCTTCAAGACAATGGAACTCAAAGGCAACTTTAAAAAATACCCAGAGTGAGTGTATTATAGTGATAAACCAAAAATAGCTTTTACAGAGAAGATAGGCCCTAATGTATTTATTCTCCAGAGATTTTTTTCACCATAAGTGTATGGGAATGAGAGTTTTGAAAGGAGGTCAGCATAGATTTCACAGCTCTGTTCTAGAGTTTGAAGTGCTCATACTTGGCACAGTTTGTCTATACTGGAAGTGCCATATTCCATTATTCTCCATTTAAAGAACCATTTAACTATCACTGACCAAACCTCATTTCTGCAAGTCTCCACTTCAAAAAGGCTTCTCCAGAGAAACTTGTACGCCAGCAGTAAAGAGCTTCTGGTGAAAATGGAAATGGAAGATAACAGGCCTAGTGCTGTCAGGGTAATTTCAATTGTTATTTGGAAAAATTACAAAAGTGGTTTCAGTTTTCACTCCATTTCCATGACAAATCAGTCACGGAACAGGACACGCTTGCACAGAGAGAGAATGTCACACAGCTACAGAAATGCTCACCAAGTGCAAAGATCTGATACGATCCGTGTAACCTCCTAACAAGCTGTGTGTTGGGACAACATTCTGTCACGTCATGTATCTGCGGCAAAGACAATTAAAAGCAGCCTTCTCCCACTTCAGCCTCTGGCATGTAGGAGATACAAATGCCAGATTTTGCTGGGAGACCCAACTATTGACAGAGATCATCCCTTCCTGAAATGCTTTTGCTAATTCTTGTCTATACTACCTGGAGTTATCAATGCAAATGTACTCATTGAGGGAGAAAATCCTCTTTTTCAAATATGCTGTTTATTTTTCAGCCTATGTGTTTGCTGACCCTGCTAATAAAGTGCTATTTAAAAGCTGCATTCTAGAATGGGGAACATTGTCCCTCCACCCCTTCTCTCATGCGTTTATTATAGTGAAAATGTAAGGACTTTATTGGAAGGTTGGCCATGAGGACACTGGAACAGAGCATCCAGTATCTCCGTATCATTCCTTCATTATTTATGGTTGCAGCGTAGTAACGTGCAGCACCAGATGTGAGTAAGAAGAAGGAGGGGTGCAAAAGAGAACTTCAAATGACTGTGATGAATAGTTGAAAGCGAACAGAGGGGCTTTTAAGGCTCCTTTAAAGAAAGCCTAATGCTCTGCTTCCCTAAGCAGCAGGCTACTGATGATGGAAAAGTCACAGACATACCTGCAGAGATTTGGGAAGCTCTTGTTTCAGTAGGTCTTTATGGCAGCTAAAAAAGTAGAATTCCTGTGCTCCTGCCAGCTAGGTTGGTGTGTCCAGCTTGCTTTTCTCCTTTCCATTTTGCTCTGTAAGGACAATGTGCAATGACTTGGACAGTGCTGAAATCCAAATTATGTCTATCCTTATTTAGCCTCCCCTCCCAAGACCAGATCCTACTTGTGTCCAGTACTTTTCCATACTTGAGCGGTGCCATCTCGAGGACTGCTGTTTCCTGGCTGCATTTCTGGTTCTGATGGTGGCATAAAATGCCAGGCTCTGCAAGTCCTGAATCTTCTTTGCTTTATTAAAACAAGTGGTGACATTTTATTTGACAGGCACAACCTGCAGTTCCCTAACAGCACCCTGGAAATCCAACATTAGTATAAATCAAGAATGAAGAGCCTTCTGTTCTCTTTCTGCATCAGCCTGTTTTATAACAAGATTTCTAAAATATTCTGAATTCAGACTAAAAATTACTAGCTTTTCCAACCAATAAATGCCTTGATTAATTTTTTATTTCCTTTTTTGGTAACATGATTTGAAAAATACAGCAAAAATGTCACAGATGCAAAGGGTTTTTTTAAGGAATTCTTGAAGCTTTTAAGTGAGTCTGTTGTTTGAGCACAGCTAAAATTGTTTAGAGTGGAATCAAACAGCCTTTGTGTACTCGGGGCTCTGTGGGATCACGTCTCCGACGGGGATGCAATGTGTGGATGCCAGTGTTCAGCTGACACTGAGCTACTGCTTCGTGCTGTCCCCCCATGGGCTTTTTCCCTTGTGCCACTTGCACTGCCTCCACGGTGGTGGGTGTGCTTCAGGATGAGCCCTGAGCGTGGGTGAATCCTGCAGGTGAGGGGGAAGGGGATCGGTGGGAGCCTGTGGGTGTTACAGCGTGCGGTCAGCGAGGCGCGTAAAACACGGTGGGTACAACCACCCCGAGCAGCAGCACTGCCTTAACTGAGCCTTTCCTTGGTTTGTGCTGATTGCACTGATAGAAACGTGCCCTCAAAGAGCTTCAGCTCCTGAGTTAACACAGGTCTTGTGAGGGTGAGCTCATTGCCAGAGCAGGCCGCACCTCTTCGTGCAGGCCTTTAGGAAAGGGTAAAGCAAATAAGCGCCGCGGTGCCGAAATCAGAGCGACGGCTGATGGAGCCCCAATGGGGAGAACAGCCAAACAGCCTGAATGGAATGTCAGTAAGCATGGAAGTTAAAAATACACATCTCAGACCTTGAGGACACTCTGGGGACTAAGAAGCTATATTGATACTAGACTTCAAAAGTTCTAAATAAACAGCAGGATTTTCTCAATGCACAGATGTACATACTTGTGATGTCAGAGCAGTGTTATTTCTGCACTGGAAATCTCAAGGCAGATGCCTTAAAAGCCAGTCCAGATAAGTTGCAACTTATTTAATTTACATTTATAATTGCTCTTATTTTATTTTTGTGTGTCTTCGAAACTTAGTTTTAGATTCATACTGTGAATCCCAAATTTACATCTTTCTGAAGACAACATTACTCCCTTTAGGGGAGAGAGCACAGCTTGTGTGAGAGCGAGTGATCTTTCAGAGCATTAACATTCATTCTATGCTAGATGACCTTGGACAAGTAAAGTAGAAATGATTACATTGATTTGCTTTGGGAGACACTTATCCACAGATGAAAAATGCCAGAGAAGAGCGAGCTTCTAAAGCCAGACATTTCCTGAATGCTCCTCATTCTAAGTCTTTGGAAGACCAACATGTCCCTTGTCCCAGTGCAGGTGGCTTCCCAGTTCTCAAATGCTGGATAGGCTTTGTCTCTTTACTATAGACAAATGAGGACTGTAGATGGCATTGCCTGGATGGAAATTGCTGAAAATAGCTGTAATTCTGGTTTTTTCCTCTGTGTTACACCCAGGAGTTGCTTTTGTGATGTATTTTAACTCAGATTTGTCTAGGACAACTTGGAAAGACTGTAGTGTACAGACAAAATATTTTATATTTGTGTCCTTTTGGTCTAACAGCAAAGCTCAGATAGAACCAAAAGCATGACAAATACTGATCATAAAAGAAAATGAAGTGTACAGATTTTTTAGTAGTAGGCAGAGCCTGTGGAATAATTTTCCGTGATATAAAATCCTTGAGTAAGGGTTGTAGGCTGAATTAATCAGTGACTGTAGCCTATGTGTAGATCAGTGGTGAATTGTAACAGTACTCTCAGAGGTAAAAACCCCAAGTACTGATCTAGAGAAAACTGAAGATCTTGTTGTGTATTTATGATAAATGCCAGCCTCCTAACAGGGAGCCAAATCACATGTGTTTTTGTGAGTTTGTGGGAGTGGCAGCTGGCTGCTGCTGGAAGAACAACCACACTCATGGCAGTACAGTTTAGGCATAGGCTGATCTGAATTAAAATAGCAACCTGCATGGCTTCATGCAAAAGCTTAATTCTGAGAACATGACAGTCCTGCTCTACACATGCAGGGAGCAACATTCTTCTTGTGTGATTGTTTCAGTGTAAAAGGGAACAGCCATGTCTAAGGGAGAAGGAGGACAAGAGCACTTCAGTACATTACATTTTAGAGGACACCTCAGTCCCCAGAGCATGAAGAAAAATGCCCTGTATAACCTGATGTGTATTTTTAATACAACCAAACCCTTTGCATGAGGATGAAGCTCAGGAATATTGCTGAGCTTTTCCGTATGTGTCCCACCCTTCGAACTCCCTTAGTTAATCTCATCTCTGTGTTCAGTAGGATGTGAGGGCTCTGAAGTGCTCTGCATCACTAAGGGGAGCTGCTTTCAGAGCTGGATTTGAGCTCTATTATTGAGAACTCCTCGGAGGGCTGGGCATTACAAAGTGGGACACTTGAAAGCCAGGTGCTGGGGAGAGGGAAAGTGCTGCATGAGCAACAAGTGAGATTATAAATTAGAGTTCAGCTCAGCACGTTTGGAGCCACATAAATAGCTTAGGGGTTTGTAAAAGAACACCCTCAAGGATTCAGAATTACAGCCAAAGAGGAGGGAAAACATAATGCTTTAGTACCGTGTGATTTATGCACCAAATAAGTTGGAATTAGTCACTAATGTGAAGTGGGTTTGGAAAGATTAATAACCCTTACCCAGCACTTATTGTATGATGATCAGCCATAAATCTTCTTTGAGCAAAACAGGAAGTAGCCAAATCCTTTCTCTCTGGAGATGGGCAATGCTTGTGCCGTTGTTCAGGGGCTGCCCACTTTGAATTTTTTTTTTTTCTTGGGGTGAGACTATGGGTTGCTCATAGCAACTTGGGCATTTCCAGCTGGCTCAGAAGATACATGCTGCAGATGGGCCTGGAAAAGGATGGGATACCTGTGTGGAACTGGGAACTCCCATTTGCCTGGCTCATACCATTAGTAGTGTACAATTCACTCATTGGAATGGGCACTTTTGCCCAGAGAGGGCATAGAAAAGGTGTGAAAATGCTGTAGGTTGCAAACTCTACGTTGTTGCTGTTCATGGTCTGACTATTTTGGTCCTGAAAGACTTTTAAGATCTTTTTCCTACTTGTTGTGGTTGTTTGAAGTGGAAAACTTTCCATTAAGGCTAAAAATCCCCTTCTAGTTGATGCTTTGCCCATTTGTATTTGTGCCAAAACCAGTATGACTTTTGATTTCTTCTGAGCATCTGTCAGCTGGTGACCCACCACACCTTCTCTTGTGTGGCCCATATAAACCAGTGCCGACCGAAGCTTCAAAGAGTGACTTCCCTCCCTGTAGGACTCTACCTCACACTTATTTCCAATAAACTGCCATCCTTTCAATTTTCCACAAGCAACATGCAATTGAGCAGTAACCTCAGTGTACGAAAATCTGTGTGGCAGATGAAAAAAACATCATTAGACTGGAGGCAGCTGGAGTGCAGTCATGAAGTGTAAAGAGCTCAGCTCCCGTAAAATCTCTTTCATGGATATTTAGAATTTGGGAGAAAAAAACTGTTTGATGGAGGTGAAATTCTTATCAACCTGGGAAAGAGGGAGAGCTGTTTGAGAAAACAAATTGTTGAGGAGATCTGTCTAGATCAGCCCAAGTGTGAACCCCTTGTAATTCTATCTGGACAGCCAGATTTGCTTAGGTTGTTGATGGCGATGTGTCCCAGAAGATGCACTGTCCGTACGACACAGGGACTCCTCCGCATGGCAGAACAGGCTGCTGCTGTGTCATAAAAAGGTATCTTTTGTTTCATGCTGCCTTTATTATTTTAAATGAGTGTTTGGCATCGTTTTGTTACCTGAACTTACTCAGCTGATGTTTATAGCAGCTTTTTGCTGCAAACTTGCCGGACAAGATGTAGTTGTTCTGCATAAAACATCCTGGTGGGCTGAAGCACAAGACTGTGATGGATCTACACTCAGCACTTGTTCTACAAGTCCATCCCTAGAAATGTCCAAGCCTTCCCCTCCCTGAGAGTGCACCAAGGATGTTGCCGTTGCTGGGAAGCCACGAGTGGGGACTGGAAGTGATACCTGCTCTTTTCAGCTTAGCTGAGCAGGCCTAGAGAGCCAAAGTAGTTCCTAAACCAAGAGTCACGTGTGTGCCAACACAACTGCTGTCCAGAGAAGTTGTTCCATGTGTCTCTTTTCCCTTTTCCAATGTGGGAACATTGCCTGCTTGCTTCCAAGAGGACCTTGGAACAAGCTGGAATATCCACATTAAAATCAAGTGAGAATCCTTTTAGTTTAGGCTTACCTTTTCCAAGTTGACATGGAAGCACTTGCAAAGCTGATTGGTGAATCTTTTCAAGAGTAGGCTCCTGGCAACACTTTTGGGAATAATGATTGTGGAACTAGAACCATAAAAGGCATTAAAATACTCTTCCTAAGCACACTTCCCCTGTGCACATCTGTGGAATGTGATTTTGAAATGCCTCAAATTCACACTCACACGGAATCTGTCACCGTTCCCTGTGACCTTGATCAGGAGCATTTCTCTTAATGCCTGTTATGCTTCCAGATAAGCAGAGCACCTCCCATTGACCCAGGCAGGTCATTATCCTCTTGCCCTTTATCAGGAATCCTTCAGCCAATTAATCACACACTGCTCTGCAATCTTGAGGCTCAATTATGCCTGGACAAGTGTTGTTCAGCTGTTCCTCCTGCTACAGATGTGACATATCCTGAGATTAGCTCCGATTCACAGAAGTCACTGATTCCATATCAGGCGCTAAGAAAAGCGAGGCCGTCTGGGAGGGAAGTGACACCATCTTGGAAGCATTTTATCACAAAGTAAGTGGAGATGTCTCAAAAATCCTGCTTGCCACCACCACATCACAGCAAGTCCTTCTCACTGGCAGTTGCCTCTCAGCCTTAGACAATTTACCAGTATTTTCTAGATGGAGATGTCAGCAGACTAATAAACTGTTAGTAGTGCACCGATGACAGACAGTAGCTAGTTCTCCTTTGGGATAGTAGATAGCTTAACTTGGAACCCCTGTGAAAACCCATTTTCTCTTCTTTTGTGAAAACCTGTTTTATGTACATTTAATAGCTTCTGGTTTTATTTTTATTTTCCTATTGTTACCTTTTGCTTGGGATACTCCATCATGGGTGTCTGTGTGAAACAGTTTGGTGGTATTTTTGATTAGTCTAAAAATTCTGCCTTAGGTTTTTTGTTTTAGTTGTTTGTTCGGGGTTTTTTTCAGTAGCTGTGGCTTGACACACTTAATTGTTTTAGAGGGCCTGGGTCAGAGTACATTATGTGGCCCCCAGAAGTACTATGGGGCACCCACTGAAACTATGAGCAAGATGTGCCTAATCTTGGCAGTGTGATTCCGTGTTCGTGAATTTGTTCTTTGTAACCATTTTCAGCTACACAGAAGCTCAGGCAAACATTTGGTAGAGATGCTTGCAATTCCATAAAATTGAGTTATCCTCTTAAAAAAAAGGGCCTTCTGATTTCCATAAGCAGACTTTGTTAAAACAAAAAAATCTGAGTTTTGAATATTTAATTGTGGCTCCTCCTGTTTTTATTTTTAAAAAGCTCTTTTTTGAACAAGATAAGCAGATGTTGAATACGTAATTGTTTACTATAGAAAATCATAAACTCTGCAGAATAACTACTCTTTATCACTTTCAGGCTTCAAATAAATTCTCTTAGAAACCCCTATGGAATGAAAGCATTTGCATTTCCTCTGTGGATGGTGCCACAGAGAGTCAGGGAGCAGATAGGATCTGCTTCTGCACCCTGCCCCTGGCTGGGGGCTCTTGGCACGCTGGTGTGAATGCAGGATACACAAGCAAATTAAATAGGATTTAGGGCTGTGGAAGAACAACTGGATTTAACTGGGGCTGAGGCAGCTGTGAGCACACAGCAGGACTGTGTGTTAGCTCCCAGGGCTGAGCTGGAAAACTTCTGTCTTAAAACACCCAGATATTCTGCCCCTCGTTTTCTGCAGACAGAGCCACTGCTGTAACTTCTCACACTGGTATCTCCATTTGCAGTCTAGACCAAGCCTGTGTGAGGGTCAGATACCGCACCAAGCAGAACCACGAGAGCCTTTTTTGTAACAAGTTACTGCTCACCAGTCAAGGGAAAGGTGAACTGTGTTGTTCGAGGTTGGCACAGCTAAAAACCATTTGGAATGGCCTTTATGAGTCAGATTCTTACATACAAGTTCTCACTGACTGGTAGGGTCAGGTTGTGGAAGAATCCAACTGTGCTAAGACATCGAAAAAGGATTTTTTTCTTCCAAAGGTGTCTTACAATCTAAGTGTGGGGCTATAGGAGTCTAATGTGATGTATTTGTTGCTGAAAAAGTTATATTTGCGTCTTCTTATCAACAAGATACATAAAATGGAGACTGTGTAAACGTGTGTGTAGAAAGGGTACTTCACTTGAAACTTGTTGCATTTTATTTTAATTCTCAAAGTGATGAGGTAATGTTTGGGCTTGGCTGATTGTGCAACAGCAAATATTGCAGATGTATCTATTTTTTATGACACAGCTATTTGATTTATAGTACTTCTATTATTTTGTCTGTCCACACAGAGGAGAATATAAACTGCCTCTGCTTCTGCAGCTCAGAGCGCTCCAACCATCCCCCTCCCACATTTTAAAAATAATTAAAAGGGAGCTTTAAACTCAAACACATCTCAAAAAAACTCGAAGAGAGGTGGTCCCATCTTTAAGATGAAAAAGAGGATTAAACTGGAGGGAACTAAAGTTATTTTGGTGTTTTATAAATAATCTTCCAATTTCCTATCACTTGCCACTTCATCTCTTGTGGGGTTAGTGCTGGATTCTGCTACCCTTTTTTTCCAGACTATCTGCTTTCTGTGTTGACCAGCCACAGGAGTGGAAAAGAAGCTGGAAAGATGAAAGGAGCTCTAGACTCCTGAAGAAGGCATAGGAAATTTCTAGGGATGCAGGTAGGAGCAGGGTGTGCACTTCAGCAGAGGGAAGCTACTTTGCCATCTAGTCCCCATAGGAAACAGGCAGAGCTAGGAATAGAGCAGGTAGGACATCTGGCTTCTGATGAGGAAAGTAAAGAAAACAATTTTTTGTATCAAATCCCAAATTTTTCAACCTCTTTGGCCATGAATTAAAATATTTAGCATGTAATCTGAAAGGGGGTTATGTAGTGCTGTTTCTCCAGCGTTGGATCTCCAGTGCTGTATCCGTTGCTCTGCTTGGGGTCTTGGCAAAATGAAGAAATGCTGAATAAAGTTTATTTCCTCTGCGGCCAGATTTTATCAGTGTAAAAGCATGTCCTCTTATTTTATTACCATGTGTTCTAAAATGATCCCTTCCAGCTTGGAAGAAGTTACATGTTTTTCTTGTTTTCCATGTATTTCACTAGTTTTAAAATACAACTTTACTTACAGTCTTGGCTGGGAAAACACCAACACCAACTACCTTTCACAGGTAGGCATGTGGAGGTGCAAAAGTGTCGAGTAAACTGTCCAGGATCATCCTGTAGATCAAGATGCCAACCCCACGTTTCTCTGCACAGCCCAAGAAGCATCACCTTTTTTTGGGACACTTAAAATTTTGTTGAACTGGCCAAGGAAAATATTTGTGTTCAGACTCATATTATCTAACAGGTGTGACTGGATGTGATTTAGCACAGGGTCTTTACTGAGTTAGGAAAAGAAAGACAAACCGTGTGGTATCTGGTAAGTAAACTGCAATAAGGTGAAAATATTTCATTCAAACATAAAAACAAAACTGAGAGCCTGACCTCAGAATGAGTTATGGTGGTAAAGCCCTACTGTGAGGTGAGATGAGATGGGGCCCTAAACTCAGAGTCCCTACTAATGTGTCTGTTAGTTAACGAATATTGAATCCTGTAAGTGGTCCTGTAAATATTTGTACTGTTTTCTTCTGTAAAAACTTCTTATTCCTAAGTCCTGCTTCTCTTTCCCTTTTTTCCCCTGAAAAATTATGGGCTCTGTTGGTGGTGATTGTACTTTGCCTTTCCCAAGTTCCATGGTTCCGGATGGATGTGGTGCGGATTTCACAAGATTTTAGATTAAGGTCCTGTGAGCAGATGCCAGATGTGTGTAAGCACTGCTGTATGCTTTTCTCCTCCTCTCATTTATTACCTTGCAGCATCTGAATACAGAGGAAATTAGAGATTCAGATTTGTACTTCTCAAAGAAAAAAAAAAAAAAGGGAAAAAGAGTGAAAGAAAAAAGAAAAAGAAAGGGGGAAGGATCCCACCAAAATTGCTTTGTGATTCACTGTGGGGTCGTGACCCCGTCCCGCTGAGACTTCTGTTCCAAAGTAGTAACTTGGTAGCTGGAGTTTTTTAAAGTGGTTGTTGATTGGCTTAGCTGTAAGAAAATCACATTTCCCTGAAACTCTTAGGGATACTTTAAATGGGTGGATTATCCAGCTGCCTGATTAGAAGTTTGGGTTATGTAAACACGGAGTGTTTAGATTTAGGCTTTTCAGTTGAAGTCCAGGCAGCTGTTTGCACTTAACTCCATCAAGAAGCCCAGTTAATCAAAGAGCAGGAAGGATTTTTTACCTTCTTAAACCTGTGTCATTATTTCTGCTGTCCAAACCCTTTGGAGTTAGGCTTGTTGCAATGTAGAACAAGGTATTTTGGATGTTCTGCTGAGGAAACAGGAAAGAATGGATGGGGTTTTGGTTAGTGAGATGTGGTGCCTTGTGGATTTTTCCCTTTTGCTGTGACACAATCATTTTTCCATTAGTTGCTGCTGAAGTCAAACTTGACTTTTTGAGTCTTGGAGAGCTGCTCAGAACAGAAGGTGGAGGCAGATCCACCTCAAGGCTCTGGCTCTGTCCTACATGTGTAGCAAGTCCAACCATGAGGATCTGTGGAACCTGTTTACACTGGATTTATTTTAGGGCATTCTTGACAGTGTGAATAGATATCAGAGTAACCAACTAGCTTAACACTTCAGGATCCAAGCAATGAAAGAGTCTTTGTGCAGCAAAGAAACAGAGCCTTTCTTCTCCAGGAAAAGAAACAAAAAGGAAATAAGGAAAAAAAAAATTTAAAAGTTTGGTTTATTTTTCTGTGTTCTGTTTTAACCACTACCATTTTGGAAATTTAAAAGTTCAGGAGAAGAAAACCCCTCAAAACTCTTTGTAAAGCAGCTTCTCTCAGTGGTTCTCTCTACATTCCTCTGCTGGTTGTTGCAATTTTAAGTTTATTAATTGTTGCTTTCTATTTCTCACACTTTTATTAATTTTCTAAATCTAGAGGTAGCCAGATGCAAACAGGGAGCACTATAATGTGTATCTCTACAGCTTGTGTACTTGTGATTAGCTGAAATTAATTTCTGATTACTTGATATCAGTAAGATTTGTGGGATGCTTGTCTGTATGCTCACAGTTGTACCGTGTGCTATCAAAACCTAAATATATAATATAGTACAAATTTTTAAAGTACTAAACCATGTTTAGCAGTGAGAATCAAAGCATATTAAAATATTTTACTTTTTCTAAAATCGTCTTCTCCAAATCTTTGAAATTTCCAGCTATTATATGTTCTGACCATTGACAATATCACCAGGGAACTTTGGTGATGCTGTTAACACACAAGTGATGCTCCTGAAGCCATCAAGGGCCCAGCTGTGATCTTTTACGTTTTCACCCAGAGAACTGTGGTTTCATAACAGGGCAGGCATTTCCCTACCAGTTTACTGGATAATATATCCAAGAAGCGTAATTCCAGCCTGAATTACTAATCAGTGTCATATTGTAATTATAGAAAATATATTTGAGAATGTTGCGGCTAAATATTGATTTGCTTTTAATCTATAAAACAAACCTTAATTTATATTTTATAACGTACATGGCTTTCCCTGTAATTAGGTCTAATGCTTATGATGTTAACAAAAAAAATGTGTGTCAAATAATCCTGAAGAAGCCCTAATACCTGTCACTGTGTGGTGCCTGGGGACACATCTATTCCTGAAAGAACTGGAATAAAATTCACACAAATAATAAGCATATGGAAATACAATAAGGCAGCAAAGAACTCTGTGGAAAATTGGTTTGTCTGTGCTGACATGTCACAGTGTCATCTGATATTGAGCTATTGATCAATATTTGCAGACAACTTAAAGTGATCAGATGGTCCTGGCAGGAAGACCAGTCAGTTGAATGATCCTTTATGTTTTCCTTCCTTTTGTTCACATTACTCCGAAGGTTCATTTTCCTGTTCTGATCTAATGTGGCAGTTGGATATCAGGCTGTGGGCATACTGACTGAAATAAGAGTGAGTTTTTGTTGTTATTGTTCATATTGGTTATTTTCCAATAGATATATCTCTGTTTTCCAATAGGTATCTGGGTGGAATATAGTATTGTCACAACCTTTCACGTTTTGACATGTATTTAAGCCTGAGATTTCCTCATTGCCTCTCCTGCTTGGCAAGCCTTGCCTATGGGAAGGAGCAGGCAGTGTTTCAGATCCCTCCTCCCAGGTGATTCTGGGCCATTCACCACTACCAGATGTGCAGGGCTCTGGTGTCCCTTCTGTAAAGAATAAGGTAGAATAATTTTATAAGGTACTAGGGGCAAGACTATTTACAAGGGCCTGGGGACAGGACAAGGGGGGATGGCTTCAGACTGGAAGAGAATAGGTTTAGATTGGGTAATAGAAAAAAAATTTTCCCTGTGAGGGTGGCGAGGCACTGGAACCAGAGAAGGTATGGATGTCCCATCCCTGGAGGTGTTCAAGGCCAGGTTGGATGTGCCTTGGAGCAGCCTGGTCTAGTGGAAGGTGTCCCTGCCTATGGCAGGGGTCTTGGAACAAGATGATTTTTAAGGTCCCCTTCCAACCCAAACCATTCTGTGATTCTATGACACTGCCTGGTCTCTTGGAAATGCTTCTACCTTCTACCTGTGATTAACCCACCAGGCCACTTTATGTCACTATTGCTCCATGTACAAAACATGTCTGAAGCAGCATTAATTGAGCAGCACGCTAGGATGCACTTTCCAGTTTGTTATAGACTTCAGCCTCCCAGAAATGGGAACTCAGAATTGTCCTTGCACGGCTCGTTTTGTTGGGAACATCCCTCTCTGTTGTTTACCAGCCAGGTGACTCTGGTTTCCAAATGCAGGAGATGCCTGGTCACTTGGGTCCCCTGGGTTATTACTTCCTTTCAGACTGTGCTCCTCTGAGGCTTTAGCCGGAAGTAGATAGGCTGAGGAATGAGCTCATCGACATTCTCTCCTTTCCCTCCAAATTTTGGGACAGTTGCTTAGCAGCCACCCAGTGGGGAATGGTAGCAAGCCAGTCCTCCCTCTCTGCAGTAAGGCTGTGGCCAATAAGTAATGTCATGCTTGCCAAGATAAGGGTAATAAAATCTCATGCTTGAGGGCGTAAGACAATCATCGCAGAAGTCAAGCTGGAATCCCTCCCCAAACATGCTACAGCAGTACACAGCTACCTCAGCCAAGAGAGCTTGTGAGTCTCCCATAGCGCAACTTCTCTGTACAAGGAAGGGCCCCTCAGACAGTCTGTTCCTCACTTCTGCACCCTGAATCTTCCTTGTAGCTGTTCTAGTGCTTACTTGTGCACAAAAGTAAAGTTGGAAAAGCTGGGGTTTAGTCAGAACCTCACCTTGATGCCAGGTGTGCTGTGGCTATGTGCTGGTACCTATTTACCATGGACATGTTGGGTTTTGCTCCTTCTCTTGGGAGACATGGCTATACTGAAGTGATTTCTGCAAAATTCCTGCTGTTGTGATGCAGCTTCAAGGGAGGAAGTGTGAGTTTAAACCATCTGTGAGTGTTTTCACCTCTGTATGTTCTAGACTCCGCTTTATATCCAGGCTTGGTGGAAAAGAAATGTGTGCCAGAGAGAAAGTCTAGAGGTTTAAATCATCAGCTGAAATAAATGGGTATCATTCCATTGACCTCGGTGGAATGACACTGGCCTCTGCCAGCTCAGGAGTCTCTGTGGTGGGCAGGAAAGCTGGAGGAATTAGTTTGATTTAGCATGTGAAGTAATGGGAACATTTTCTTGAGCAGCTTGAGTCCAGAAAAGGACTCGAGCACCCACAGCCTCCGGTTGGGAGCATGGGCTCCCTGTGAGTGCCCTGGGAGCTGGGCATAGGAAGTGCCCAGCCTGGCCCTCTGCAAAATGCCTCCTTGCATGGGCATTCAGAGGCAGGAGCCTACGGGAAATACGGTGTTTTAGTGGCCTTTTGATAAAAGAAATGGATGTGAAGTAGTGCTTCCCTTTTAGACAAGACCCTCTGAGGTCTGGTGAATGCTGTGTTTGCACAGTGAATCAGATTCATCACAGAATTACTGAGCAGCACCAGTAAAGGAGAATCTATAATTATGATTCAGTGGGAAAATATACAGCGGTCAATAACCCACATAACTCTTCTGTCTGTGCATGCGGTGCAGCAGTGTGGTTCAGTGTCCTGAGCTCTAATACGGGATATCTACATACTAGATTAAATTGGATTTTCCTCATTCTCTTCCTGTAGTAATCTTAAGAGCACAG
The DNA here is from genome assembly GCA_013397725.1 of Rhagologus leucostigma. Taxonomy (NCBI): domain Eukaryota; kingdom Metazoa; phylum Chordata; class Aves; order Passeriformes; genus Rhagologus; species Rhagologus leucostigma. The sequence goes on along the minus strand of VZTD01001039.1, from coordinate 1,568,678 downwards.
CTACGTGAACTTTGGATTTTCCTCTTCTGAAGGGAGAGCTGCTGCCATGCCCCATCTACATAACAGACTGGAGTGGGAATTGGGAATCAGTTGCTAGAGTGGAGGTTCTCAACCCAGAGAACTTGATCTTTCTCTCTTAAACATTGTTGTATGTTATTAGCTGATTCACCTGCCACATCCATTGATTTTGCTCAAGTGTTGGGATAAGTACCTGTATCAATGGTAAAATTCGACTAATTAGACTAAAATAATCAGGATTATGCAAAGATTATGCTTCTTTTTTTCACACTACAAATACTGAATCCTTATATTGTCCAGCATTGATCACAGGCAGGGGATATACTAGATGTATATTTATAAATATATCTATTTACACATTTGTCAAGAGCCCTTGACAAATTAACTGAAAGGAAATAAAAAGAATCTTTAACAGACCCTCTTTAGCAAAAACGCCAGTCATCCATGTTCAAAGAAGTAAAGCAAACCCAAAAGTTTTTAAGTTTCCTTTTCCTCCCAGGAGTTACATTATCTGTGTTCCAGTACTTCGACAGTAATTAGAGATAACTCTAGCACTCAGTAAGCTAACTTTAATCTCGGGGAAAAGAAAATCACACAAATCTAAAAGCAACTCAAAGCAGATATGAAACAAGTAAGAGTATTATTACCATCATTTACAAATAATCTCTTAGATTTAAAACAAAAAAATTCTGAGTCCAGTTCTTCCTAATTGGCAGTAATAAAAAGTTTACCAACTTTTTTCCCCCCTTCTGCAGTGTTTATTTGTTCCCTGTAATGTGAAATCTGACAGGTAGGTCACACCCCAACCTTCAGTTGAGGGTTTTTACCTCCTGGATGACATAAGGCACAGCTTTGAGTCTCTGTGGATCTAGGAGAGTTTAGAGTGACAAGAATTATTTATACCTACATGATGTTCCGCCTCACAAACTGTTACAGCACAAAAGCCAGTGAGACACAGTGGCAGAGCATAAGAAGTTTTACTTGCCACTCAGAGTGACTACCATTGCAGAAAATACCCCAATTTCCTGGTTACTTCATTAAGGGTTAGCAAAGAGACCTCTGTTTACTCTTTTCTTTATCCTTCAGTTCTTTAGGATGGTCAATCTATTTCTCTTAAAATCGTACTCCAGCAGCAGAGCAGACTGGGAAGTTTAGTGGAGCTGAGAGTGCCTCTACTTCTACTTATAAATAGCAACATCTGTGCAGCAGTTATCAGGGGCTCTAATGGAATGGGCCACATTGTGAAAGTTTGGTCAGACAAGTGTGGCCCAGCATCTTCTAGCAGGCACCACCTGTTTCTGTTAAATACCACTCTAGTTTCAAACCCAAGAAGTAAAGGATTGGGGTACTACAAGATGCTTAACTCCTGAAATCTCCCAGAGTTAATGAGACCAGGTATTTTCATTATTCAGTTGTTCAACCTGCCTAGTCCTTCCAGGCTCTTCTCTTTAGCTGTAGAAAAAAGAAACATGGCTCTTTTTTTTAGTAGTTATTTTTCAGTCAGTTCATCCACACCAATAAACCCAAGAAAGCTGATTCAGTGTCAAGTGTCCACCCCATTTTGCCAAGGTACACGGTGCCATGTATTTACTCTAGGGGAGCCTGCTAGTAGCAAATAATTCCATCCCCTCATTTTAACCATGGCAAGACTAAGAAGATAACCAGCAGTTACCAGAGGAGCTGTGGAGAGGGAGGTAGCCCAGGGTGCTCAGGATATAAAGATATGTGTGTTAGTGCAGGGGAGTAGCCAGCTCTTTGCACTGCTTGCTACCTTGCGTTTTCAGCACCAGAGCTTGGCCCTGACTGCTTCCAATTCTGACAGCCAATTCCTGACCTTTCACTCTCTTACAATCACTGTTGGTTTGTGCAAGAAACTCTGTCGCCTTCCTTGTCCAAAAATTTTAAGCAAATACTGTTGTTAGTATGATTGCCTCTGCAGTATCGGCTTCTAGGAACCAAGAAAAATCTCACATCACCACTGTGCACAATTACATCATCTCAACATCACAGCTGCCAACTCTCACTCTTTGCTGGAGAGTCATTACTTTTGCTTTAAAGAGATGGACTGACCCATGAGCTTCTGAAGAAAGCCCACAGCTGACTGCCTGCCATGCCGACAGAATAAAGTGGTCAGATGGGACTTGGGTTGATTAATGCTTCAATACAGAAGCACCTGTGCTCATGGCAAGAGATCAGGTCCTCTCCACTGGAGCAGATCCTAAATCTGAGCTACTCTTCTGTGTCCTTTTAAAAGTCCTAGGCTGAGAATGGAAAAGAATAACTGTTGTTCACAGCTAATCTGGAATGTGTTGGGATTTAAGAAAAAAAAGAAATCTGGCATCCGTTCAAGCTTCATTTTTAACTGAAACAAATCCAAATGTAATTGAAAACAAGAGCATGCATAGAAATTGCAAATCTGACTCTTATTTGCGCTGCAGACTCTTTGCACCTCTCCAGCAATGTGAAAGGTCTTGGAGCATGGTTCAGTTATTTTTACACTTCCATGAAGGGCCTGTTTATTGACATGGAGCTCAGAAATATTTATACGAGTGCAGGATTTGCCTTTCAGAGCAGTGGAAAGTCAGCACTGTGTGACTCCTGGGTACTGTGCTTTGGCTTATTTGGGGTATCCAGCTGGACTGTTGAGGGGAAAATTAGGGTCTGGACAATGGGTGGGTCAGAGGTTCAATGATGAAATGTGAAGTGCCTCATCAGTGGGTCATTGTGTGAATCAAGTAGGCTTTGGTTATTGGCTGGAAGCGAAGTGGCCTTTCAAGTCCAGGTAAAAGCAAATGGTCTCTGGGCTATGTCATTGGCCAGATGATCTCATCCCAACTGGCAGCATTTGACAGCCCCACCCTTGTTGGATGCCGCAGCTCTCACTGAGCAACCTAAAGGTGCTACAAGATGATGAAGTACCCTTGTGGCCCGATGCGAGAAGATCTGCAGGTCAAGGTACTCAGCATCCCGAGTGGGACAGTGCATGGAAAAGCCTCCTTTGCTGTTGCCTTTCCTATGCCCATTCCGAGGACAAACAGACACCATCGGGCTCCTGGATGACTGAATGCTGCCTACTGAAAGCTCTAAATTGGCTTAACCTTTACTAAAGGAATGGTTGAAAATGGAGAAGCAAAATGAGAAAGTGAAGGAGTGGTCTGGGAGAAACACAGTCAGCATGAAGCCAGCAGGAAAATAAGGGCTTGATTACGTAGCTCCAAGAGGGCTCTGCCAACCTGCAGTGCGAGGAGAAGAACCCAAGCTGGTGACAGCCCTTTCTTGGGGCGGTGACACCCTGTGTAAGGGAGGTGCTTTCTCTGTGGGGCTGAGCACAGGGAGTTCCTTCTCCTGCTGTGCCAGTCCTGCTCTGCAGCTGAGACTGTGGTTCTGCCATGCCCCGGGTTCCCTCAGTCAGCTGCCTCCCACTGAGTGGGACACAAATAGTTCTTCAGTGTTCAGGTTATAACAGAATAAACCAGGCCTGCATCTGCCATACATTTCCTTTTTCATGTTTTATCAGTTGTCATGGGCTTTCTTAACGCATGAACTCCAGGACTTACAGGAGAATTTAACTTTCCAGTTGTAAATGGTTGTAGAGAAAACCTGAAAAACACCAGATGTTTTAAAACTTACTCAGAATGAAATAAAAAGACACAAAGTCAGTGTCTTAAAAAGTCCAGAGCACTATTTGAGGAATGTTGGAGTGGACAAAAGATGGAGTTGTTCAGATTGTTGCCAACACAAAGTACTTGACGCTGTTATGCAACGTCTAACACAGCAGAGCCTTGCTCAAGTGTTTTTTCACATTTTCACTTCACTTTTCTACTGCAGCACCAATATTTGAGTTCATGCAGCACAGAGGAGGTCAAAAGCAAGAACAAGTTCATACCTTCTGGCCAAGCCAAGAATGTTTTCAAGTTCTCCCCCTCCTCAAAGGAGCCAAACCACTAGCAAATCACAGCTTCAAAAATGTTTGATTAAAGCAACAGTTTTATGAATCAATATTAAAAATAGACCTCAAGGATTGGACTTGAAAAAAATTAATCCTGCTGCCCCAAATTTCCTGTCACTCTTGGATGTTGTATTAAATTTTGATATGAAATGTATTTTCCTGAATTGGAATTTGTCCTTAAATTACTTACGAACAACGAACTCTTTCAAGAAAAATAACTGCTTCCTTATCACAAGAATTAATGCTGTGGTTTTTGTAAGTGAGTTTCCATAGCTTATCAAATCCTTTCGTTCCTCTTAGTTGGAGGGGAACTGAAAAATGTCTATCAGTTAATTCTCTTCAATTTCATGATTTTAAATCAGGTAATATTCCACATTTTACTTTGCTCAAAGTGGCTACAGGCCACTATTCATTCTTGTTCTCCCTTGTAATATCTTTAGCCCAGAGAAACTCAATCTCTTTTTTTCACTCATTTTACAGCTGCTTTGACTAAGGAACCATATTAACACCAGGCCATTTGTACCTATGCTCTTTTGCAGCCAGTTTGGCTCTGCAGGATCCCAGCGTGGTTGTGGCGTGACTGTGTTTGCCACTGAAGCACTGCCACCTGTGGGTGAATCCCAGCCCTGATTCCCCACGGCAGGGGGAGCGGGACGGGAAGATTCTGAGAGTGATAAAAATGTCTGTTCTGCACCATTTCAAAGCTCAGTCATGCTTACTTAGGAGTGTCACATTAGTTTTGTGTGCAAAACGGACATTCCAACCCTTTGGCCCTCAGGCTGATGCTGCATTAGTGTTAATAAGATTAGTTCAAGCTATAGCTAATAAAAGAGTAGTGTAGCAGACTGGCCAGACGGAAGGTGCAACCAGTGGCCTTGGCTTCTGGCATGCCTTGAAGGTCAGAGCTCGAGGGCCTTTTCATACAGACACGGTACATTACAGGTGTTCCTGGTGCTGCCTTGCAGAGGACAGAGCTTGGATCTGGGACCTTGTCACAAGAGCACCAGGTAATTTCTGCAATGGTGGTAAGAAGAAAATGGTTCCTGAACACTTGGTCCGAACCCAATGGTAATCAACAGGACTTTGAATCTTTTCTTTGGTGAGCTCTGGAAGTTCTCCAAAGCCCTGACTCCCAAATAACAGTAAATTTCCTGAGTTCAAACCAGCCCCAGAGCTGAATCACATAAACCATTTGATCCCACAAGAAATCTGGGAGTGTGGTGTAAGACGCAGACCTGTCCTGCTTGGCACTGGTGGTGCTGAAGACATATCCCAGAGCATGGTCCATGTTCACTGCTGAATGAAGTGTGAGTGGAATTCAAAAGCTTTTCCTATCAGGATTCAGAGAGGAGGATGAGCAATGGATGAGTATGAAACAGGCAGAGCTTTCATAGATGGGAGACATCAGTGTATAGAGCTCAAGGAACAGCACTGGTCGTGCTGAGTCTTGCTTTTAAAGGCACGTAGTTTTATTTGTGAGGTCATGGTTTCTTGTTGATGGACAGAATGGTTGATTAGAGGAATAAGAAAATCTGATGATGAGGAGTCACCTAATTTTGAAGATGTCTGTATTTAAACCCCGCAAAATCCTTGGGAGTGTCAATGACTACAAGAAAATCACCACGTGAAGTTTAGGTGAGCTGCACGATTTGTAGTTCACGTAGTCATTTAAGCACAATTTTACTGGCGTCAGGAACTGCAAGAATATACCCAAAAGTAGTTGTTTTTTCTATTGGGGTTAACAGCTGTGAATCGTAGCAACTGTGTCATTATATATTGTTCATTATTTCTGGGACCCTGAGAAATACAGGTATGTCATCAGAGTGAATACGTATAGTTCCATACAATAATATGTTCTTTGTACTTTCATTTATGAAAAAAAAATCTTGGTTTTCCTTAATACTGCTGAAGTATGTGCCTGAATAAGATGTCATTTGTAAAGCTGAAAGCAGATATCTACAGCAAGTATTTAAAAAGAAAAATTGAACTTCCTAATTTGTATAAAAGGGAAACCCATTAAAAGGGTACAAAGGATAATGCTCAGATTATTTTTCAAACAATGGACAACTTGCATAATCCCATTATGAACAGTATACATTTCACAGCCCATCTGGCAGACAATAAACATTGGGTCTCTGTGGGCTTGAAACGCTGGGTATTGTACTGCCAAAAAGAAAAGCTCTGCACATATGGCATTGGGTGGAAAAGCAGTCACAGCATGTCTCACCCCAAACATCCATTATGTTTGTTAGTTTTATGCTTTCTGCAAAATAATGTGTATTTAATAACTGCTAAGCAGACCTATGTGAGTACTCCACATCGAGTACCTGCTGCTCAAGTGGCAGGATCTTGCCATGCTGGACTGCCACAAAGGCACTGTAAAGCACATCAGGCTAATGAATTTGCTGTTCCTGGAGTTGTCTGAGCACTCCTAAAGAGATTTTTCTTGGAAGAGCCAGTCAGTCAAGGGAAATTAAGAAGCTGGAGTCATCAGAATATGGCTCCTTAAGTTGTGGAATGTTTTGATGTCCTTAAAAACGTATGTGCAGTGTTGCCATTAGATCTCAGTTTAACCACTGGAAGTCTTGTGTATCAAATTATTGAACGGTGCCATCTTCCCAGGGCTCAAGTGTTGCGGTTTGAGGCCCTGCGGTGGTATGGCATGCCACAGCCTTCTCGGAGAGCGCAGTGAGGCTTGCTCGGGGAGAGCGGCTGTTCCGTTTCCCGTGCCCCTTCCAGGCTGCCCCTTGCATCCTCCGGAAAGCTGAAGCCCCGCAACACAGTGACAGTAAAGGAGGCGAGAATGCTCTCCGCATGGTGGCTGCAGAAGATCTTTTATTTCATGGTGGCTCCCAGAAGCCTAGGCCCAGCACATGTGCTGGCTCCCAAAGGTAGAGAGCCAGCACATAGTATGGTTCCCCCAGGCAGGCACAGGTGCCCCACGGCACAGTACAATGCGAGGGAGGAACTCCCCTGGCATGCAGGGTCCTTTACCTGGGGCGAAGGGGGCAGGGAGAGCACAAGGGCCAATGGTCACAGGGCATTACATGGGGGTACATGGGCGGAGTTGGGGTAACAGAACCAATGGGAGAATCCTGAGGGAGTGGTTAGGGCTAGGGGCGGGGAAGGGGGGACTCAAGTGGAAAGGTAAACACAGAGGAGGGGAAAAATACAACACTACACTCAGGGCTGTAACCTACTGGAAGTTCAGCGTTCGTTCACATCACCTGAGGATGTGACACTGTAACTGTCCACACCTGCAATTGGCTTCCCAAAACATCTGGATCATGTTAGAGACAGGCTTTGCTGCTACTTTCGATGTGAGGAATGGAAGGTGTGACCCTTTCCAGGATCCATTACAGGACGGGGTGTGCCATGTAGTCATTGCTGGTACACGTGAGAATCAAGCTTCATTTCAGATCTTTCTGGACCCCTATTACTTATGCCACCAGGTGTCAAGTTCCAGCTTCATTGTGAGCAAAGAGGAAGCATCTGCAAACATGTTATTTCCACACCTTGGAGAGCTGGAAAACCTGGGGCTTAGCTGTTCATGAAAGTGGCAGGCAAACTGAGTGTTGTCTTGTTGATGGCCTTTTTTTTCCATATCTTGACTCATTCAACTCCTGGGGGTGTGTGATGACCAGCAGAACAGGCAGTGCCAAAAAGAAACACATTTCTACACTCAGCTGCCTTTACGTTATGATTAACATCGTCTGTTGTGGCATCACTGCAGTAAGATCAGATTACTTGGTTTTACCAATTCCATACTTGTACTCATAGTGGAAAAAGTAAATTTAAAGTGGATTAAAACCCCCTGTCTTTTGCTCCCTTCTGATTTCATTCTCTGTAAATATTTATGAGTGCTGCAGCCCCACAGTAGCTGAGCCTTCGTGATTGCAGCACCGTGGTATTCCTCTGAGGCAGAGAATTACCACTCCATTTTGTAGCTGGAGAGCTAAGGCAGAGCAAGGTTCGCTGTGACCTGTTCAGGATTACACAGGTACCCTGAGACAGAATCAAACCCCACATTTGCATCTCCCAAATCCTGTTTCACTCATTGACTAGGCTCTCCTGAGGTGCCCTTCCTTTTCTACCCATCTGCGCAGTGCTACGAGGGCTTCCTGTGGCAAACAAAAGCTAATGAAGCTCAGTAGCTGCATGTGGGTATTATTTGCTTGAGGTGAGAGGACAGTTTTCCAAGCGTCTGAAACCGGCACACTGATGAAAACAAGCAAGATTATTTTATGACTAGGAAAGTATTTAAATCTTTGCTTCAGTGGAGGAGTTTCAAAGGATTGTCATGAAAGAGTAGGAAGCATGGTTTCCTGCTTCTGTAATTTTGTTGTTCTTTATAGTTGATTAGAAGTTGAAGGGAGATCTGAGAAGCTCGTTGGAGCTTCCTCTTTGTGGAGATCCACAGCAGATTGCTTGTAGGGCATCCATTTGCAGCTACGTTCTCAGCCGTGTTGCTGCTGGGAAGCTGATAGGCTTTTGTCAGATTTAACTTTCTGAAAAACTCAAGTGTCACTTTGCAAGCTCTGCAATGTTCAAACTCTCTTTTATCATGGCACCTTTGATCTGCAGCTTGTTCCTTCAGCGCACAGTCAGGTTGGGCTTTTAGTACTTGTACTTTATATTTTCTGTGTCCCATGCAAAACGCTGCAGTGAGCTTGGCACTTTCATCAACATAGATGACAGCGACAGACCTTCAAGCAAGATTAGAATATGGGCTTTGGGTTGATTTGGTATAGTCACACTTTGGGTGGAAGCTGTGTCATTCCAGCCTGGCTTGTCCTTCTCTGTCTTTTTACAACTCTTTGTCTAAAAGAGAGGCCAATTCCCTGAAGACTGCCCATGTGAGAGCTGTGTGGTGATGTAGGATCCTTAGGATACACTTGCTTTGTACTGTGGCTGCTCATATCTAGACCCAACTAACACATGTCCTGCTCACCACAGGTGGTGAGGATATATCCTAAACTCCCATCTTCAGCAGAAGCTTGAGTCTGTGCTCCTGGAAATACAAAGGTATCTCATATTTGAGAAAAACCCATCTCGTTTCAGCAAGTCAATAGGTGGGAAAAACCTTCCATAGACACTTAAATGAAAAACAGAGGGATTTTTACTGTTCAAGATAAATGATGTCTTTGATTGCAAGCCTGAGCATTAGAAGTCATAAGCAGCTACCAGAGTTCCATATTAAACACTGAGCAGCTGACGGTGTCCCTCAGATGTCATTGTATCCAGAGGACATTAATTCTGCCTCTAGACTGTGAAAAAGCACCTCCCTTTTCCTCAGTATTTGAATTGTTTTGTACAAAAATATGCAAAAGGCTGTTTTCTCTAGTTTGCTGATAAATCCATTTTTCTTCATGTCAAGAGACAAAAAATGAGGATGACAAATGCTGCCTCCCGGGAGCTCATATGCAAATGCCTTCCCATTTGATTTAGGGAGAGTTTCACATATGGAAAAGCTGCTGAGTGCACAGCTCCTGTTAGCTCAGGAAAGGTAGCAGCCTTTAAACAGAATTAAGGGAAGTGGCCTTAAAAGACATTATGTGGTCTTGTGACTGGAGAAAAGCAACTGATCTTTCTAAATTGTTCTTTTAATTCAAATCCACTGAATAAATGGAGTGGCTCTTGCTGACATTTTTCTTTGAATCTAGTCCACACGAATGAGGGCAGCTTTATTGTGCAAGAGTGTCCTGGCTGTACAAATCACATATGCAAAAGGAGTCCTTCTGCTTTGCATCTTCCACAGGGCTGAGACATCAGGTTGTCTGGTCCCAGCTAGCAGGGGCAGTCCCACAGGAGCTGCTCATTGGCCAGATGTCCTCGCCCTGCCAGTAGCCACTAACCTGACTTTGGGTGTTCTCCTGCAGTATTCCCCAAGAGTCATCGTGGTTAGCAATGATTTCCACAAAAGGAGAAATCCTAGGATCTAGAACAGTGGCTTTCAACTTGCCACCCACATATCCTGGGGGAGAGGCTGTTTGAAGCTCACAAAGCTCACAAAATTCCCTTGTGAAGAGATTTTCACTCTGGGCTCACTGCTGCCAGATGTTTCATGAGTCCCTTGCCTTGCTGCATCTGCTGCTCCTTGTGCATACAGACCATGCTCTGCAGGCAGGGGTGCAGTGCCCTGGTCCTGCCTAGTCCCCCTAGGGCCCACCACGGTACAAATCACTTTAGCTGTAACTGATGGGAATGATTCTGGGTGAGGATGCACAAACAACCAGCAGAATCCAGCTGGCTCCTTTACACACATGTGTGTTCTCCAGAGCGGTAGAAATTAAGCAATTGAAGCTGCAGATGCTTATGAAGACTTTGATTACCCACAGGAAGCAGTAGATCTATAGAATAAATCAGTGTGGTAATTTCTTTTCAGACTAAAAGGGATATTGAAGTCAGGAACAAACTTGCAGTTGTTGGGAATATGCTGTGAATGGGTAAGTGGTGTTGTTTTTGGCACTAGTTACAGACATCTTAGGATGGTAACTGCAGGATCACTGATAATACTCAGGCAGCATTTCTGCTCATTACTAGCAGGGATTTGGATCACTGCTTTCTTCTCAGAAAGTGATTATTCCAAACAGCAGATTTTGAAATATGTCACTTCAGCATGCTGTGTTTATCTTAGGAAATAGTATGTTTGATCATTCTACTTAAAATAGCAGCGACTTGTTCAGCAACATGTGGTTCAAAGGTCGAGTGTACTGCAAGTACCACCTTTTTTAATACAGCCTTTGAGATTTCGCTGTGGCTGGTAGGAAAATGGGAAAGTACAAGTAGGAGATGACTAAGGCAACAGATAACTTACAAAGGCTGTAGACTTTAGTTGGAAATGGTGCAGTTGGCAGGTACGTGTTGTACCTTATTGGTGTTTTCAGCCCTGCCCGAGGTCTGCCTGGCATTAGTTTCAAACTCCAACCGTGTCATCATGGTGGGGGATCTGATATGCAAGAACGATGTTTAAAAGGGCACCTTCCTTTTATTTTCTGAAGTGACTTAGAGACACAGGTATTTCAGTCTGATTGGCAAGATGTAGAGTCCTATGCAAAGGAGATCAGACATTTTTTTTGAGAGGTGTTTTTTTCAAAAGAATGAGACATTTAATTGAAGTTAAAATCTTTTGGAATAATCAGTCAGTTTGGATGTTGGGGGCTTTTTAAAATTATTTTTTTTTAAAGAAAACTCAGTTATGCAAGCTATAAACATTACAATTGATTTGTTGAGGATGGGGGAGGAGATGGGAGGGCATTTGAGTCCTATTTTTCATTTGGTTTTGGGATTGGATTAAGAGCTGAGTGTGCTGAAGGTGTTCCTTGAAGTATATCAGGAAAATTAATCTAGGCCAGAGGGAGCTATTCTTCATCTAGTTCTTCTGGTCAGGCACTTCTCAAATGCCTTTGCTCACCTGGCAGAGTGAGGACTGAGCTTGGATCATGGCCCTACCATTAAAGAGACAATCTCCTAAAGCATGGCTGCTACACACGTTGGGAGTCACGAGTCCCTTCCGTGCCACTCCTGCTCATAGTTCAGGCTGGGACACTTTTTTCCTTTCAAGTTTTTGGGTGTTTTTTGGAGAGAGGAATCAGTTTGGTTTGGGTTTTTATGTGGCTCATTCTTGGTGCAATGGAGGGGTCTGTGCCTGCAGAACAGCACTGACGGCTTGGTACCTGCAGTCATTTGATGACCTTTTGCTTCCCTTTCGGCGTGTGCACGCTTGCAGAAAATTCGGTTTGAAATAAAACGCAGCTCACTGCTAAGCATTTGAGTTATTTAGTAAACATTTTTCCACATGTGCCTGAAGGCAAGCCTGAACAATACAGTGCAAAACAGGGCCTTCTTTGTTTCTTATTAAAACATATTAAGCTGAGCTCTATTCTGGGCTTTACCACTTTTCCGTTTTACTTGATTAAAAAATCTTTGGAAGGAATCATGCCACATTATGCACTGTTCTGGTTCTCCCTTTGGAGAGGCTGCACTGATAGTGTGCCTCTTTTGGAGGGGTCAGGATTTTTAATGCTCTAGCCCACACAGTGTATCAGAGGAGAGCAGGCATCGTCTTCCACAGGTCAGCAAGGGAATCTGGACAAGCCTGTGCTTTGCTGTTGACTTTACTGTTGCCTGGGGTTCAGAGTCCTCCTGTGAATCTTCCAAAAATGAGACATGCAAATTTACTGGTCCAGTCTGGTCATTTATCTTGTGGAGCTTTCCCAGCTCAGTTATCAAAGTGTTTTCGTACTGAAAAACCCCCACACTTTCCACTGTCATGCCTGGGAACTAAAATCTGTAAGTGTTCAATGTCAAAGGTTTTAAGGTACAATTGAGTTTCCTACCCTTCTTACAGTACCTTCATATTCTACTGGCTATAAATAATTCCTTCTGCCCAATCCTGTGAAGATTATCACCTTGTTCTCTTAATTTCATGTTGCCAACATCCCCCACAAATACTAATTACTGTTTCTTAAATAGATGGCCACACTGGGTACACGTTAAATTAAACTTCAGGCATTTTTTCTTTTAGTTTGCATTTAGTTATGCCCCAGACATGGACATGACTCCAAGTGCTGCTGGCCAAGGGTACATGATACAGTGGACCTTTATCCAATTGCTTTTCTGCTTATCACATGCTGTTACTGACTCATGTCTAGCATAAACATGGAGTAAGGAAAAGAATTGTAACCATAGTGAAGAAAAAAAGAAAAGATTAATAACCAGAAAATGTAAGGTGAAAGACCAGAATATTTCGTTTGGAAAAGCTGCCATAGGACCGGGCTTTAAACTTCTTTCTTTAGCTTCTTTAAACCTGGCTTCTATTTGGACTGATCCTCTGTGGTCTCCTCCCTTCAAGATGATAGATATATGACATTTGAAATGTAATTCATTTAAGGAGTTTGGCTTAGATGAACACCAAAGAACAAAATCCAACTCCCATGGAACATTGCAAAGGCATGCAAAAATGTCTTTGTGCATGGCTAGAATACTTAAATATTTTGAACAATCAGTTTCTTCAGGGAAAAAAAGGATCCTTTTCATGCAGAATGGGCACTTTTCAGAAGAATTGTGTTACGAAAAAACCCATTCTCCATCAAAACATCTGCGATTCATTTCCAGACCACTATTTATAATGATAGCTAATTTGATTCATATTTTCCTCTTTCTCTTCACAAGTTGTGTGTGAAAAGATGGTGATTTTCACATATGGCTTTACATTTCAGCCATGCTTGTCAAACAGTCTTTGCCTATAGATCATTAACTGCCAGTTTGTTGAAAAGATTCAAGATCCAAAATTTAATTGGTGTTGAGTTGCTGTGACATGGTATAGATGGTGGGATTTTCAAAATAGCTGGTTAATCTACCTTTATTGCTACTGAAGTTGGAAACGATGTCCGGAAAGGAAGATGAGGCTGCCTTGGAGACAAAGGTACAGTTTCTGCCAGCAAATATTAAAAGATTGGAGCTGTTCAGAGCAGTAGTAAATAGTAGGGCCGGGCTTTCAAAAGATCTCAACACCAAGCTCACTTCAGAAAAGCAGTGATGAGTTCTGCCCTCCCTGGTGAGAATACTGGGTGGTGAAGAATGGTTGGGTGTGCTTGGCCTATTTGAACATCTGGGCATTCCATGGGTGTATCAGCCAGGGATCGGGGTGCATGTGAGATTGTGTCCTCCAGTGTGGATGGTGATTTCAAAACCAGTCTTTTGGTGCTTATTGCTGGCTGTGTTTACAGGGCTGGGATTTTCAAAAAGCACCCCTAGAACTCAGAGGCGCAAATCCAATTGAATAAGGATAGCCCGTGTTCCTCATTCACTGAGGAATATTTTATGTAAGTGCAGTCTGGAGAAGTCAATATCTGTAAACACCTGGCCCTAAGATACCGCTGAAATTTGTACCCTAAATGCCTTGGGAGAGAGCAAGTGCCACTGATTTAGGTGAGGGAGATGTTGGCACTTATGGAACAGTACATACACAGTTCTGGAGTTCTCTTGGGCATGCCCAGCCCAACACATGCACGGGGACAGGCAAAGACAGGGCTTTCCCACACCACCTTCATGGCCAGAACCAGGTAGGTGTTTATTTCTGGCCATGGAGTGCCCGTAGTTAAATCTTGCTCCACGTTCAGCTGATGATGGAGTTGGGATCAGGGGTTCAAAGGACAGCTGCCCAGTACCACTGACCCCTGTCACAGAGGGCAGCTCTAAGCACAGGATATGGGGAGGCTGCTGTGTGTCCCTTGTGTCACCCAGCCCAGTGGGTGATCACCCTGCCAAGGCATAGCCTGTGCCTGCCCACTGAGAGAGATCCTGGGGGCTTTCACAGTGAAAACGAGGGGCTGGCAAAGTCAGGATCTGGGAATGCCTGTCTGACTAGCAGAATTAGTACTGACTCCAGAAGGGGGTTTTTGCTCTTAACTTCCTCTTAAAAATGGGACTTTGACTCCTAAGTCACTAAAGAGCTTTTAAAAACATGAGCTTTAACCCTTTTGAAAATCCCAGCCTTGATCCCCACCACCAGTAATTTGCATTGGTACCATGTGAATGAAATTAGCCCAGTATATTTTCTGGCATTACTTGCTTACTTGGAAAGTCTGACTATCTAGTCCTTGTGTGTCTGAATTCCGTTTTATTATTGTCTCCAAGCCATCTGGGGCAAATGGGGTTTAATCCTATGCAGACCTTTGGAGCTGGGGCTTTTTTTTTCCTTCTTTTTTTTTTCCTCTCTCTGGTTGTTTTTTTTTTTTTTTACTATCAGACCTGAGGCATTTGGCTCACAGCCCAGGGTGAATAAAGAGAAATAAGGAGGAGAGAGGAGGAGTCTGACTGAGGTGAGAAAACCTGAAAGAATGATGAGACAAAGGACAGAAAATCGGCTGCCGTGTAGGTGGAGGAGTAGTGACAATATACAGAGGGTGTGATGGCACAGACTGAAGGTTGTGTTCTATCCTGGGATTTGGTGGAGGAGAAGAAAAAGCCAGAGTATATTAGGCCACAGGTTCTGGTGAGGTCTGACATATCCCTGCGAAGAAATAACTGGATAATGTGCTACCCTCTCTTCTTGCATTGTTATGAGGATGATGCAGGCTGACTTAACAAGGAGGTGGAAGTTAGTGAGGGGGAACATACGCAAAAAAGGAATAGATAAATGTGGGAAAAGAAGAAAGGATATGCTGCTAGGCTGAACAAGGAGAGAGGTAAAAGAAACAGAAAGGTAGAGGAAAGTATCACAACAGCAGAAAGTTTAGGTGGAATGTAATTTCCTTAATATTCCAACCTTTCCCATGTGGAGGAAAACCCCAGAATTTGCAGAGAGAAGTGATGAAAGCCCCGATTGTGTGGCTGAGCCCTTTCCTTGCAAAGGGAGCTGAAAGACAGGGACTTGACATACTGATTTTTAAAATGTAGGATTTATGCTTTAGGGTCTTTTTTAAGGAGAAAGAGTAGATTTTCAGAGCTGCTTGTGGTCTAGAAGGGGAATAAATTGTGGCATAATTAGGGACAAGAAGAAAAGGTAAAGGCTTTCCTATAGTTTTTGTCACCTGAATGTGGTGGAAAAAAATAGGGCTGATACGTCTTTCCATAGAAAAAATGCAGATGTGTTCCTGATCTGGATTTTTTAACCTGAGGTAGATAATTCAGATTAAACCAGATAAAACAGGGCAATTAGAGAGCCATCACTGTTATTTTAACTGAAATTGTCTCGCCCAATTAAAAGGACTTACTTGTTGCCTTGCCCTGTGCTAGGCAGCCGTAGCCATGTCCACGTTGGCTCTGGTAAGAACCCCTGTGCAGTCACCATGGGAGGGTTTGGCTGTGCTGGAAGCCCTTTGCTCTTGTGCCTGGCTGTGCTGGCCCAGGAGCAGAGCACTGCCGAGACTGCTGGAGTTGCCCAGGATCAGACAGGGAATTTTGCACAGACAGGGACTGAGTGGAGGCCTCTCGAACTACAGCCCAGCACATGGGATTGGATAAGCACAGACTTAATGTTGGGTTTCTGTTGGGAGTATGCACAATTATGAACACCGAGCTTCTTTCCCAGGAGCGTTCCTCAGTACTGATTTAAAATGTACCATTTCCACCAATGTTGCAGCCAGAAAATTAATTTGGTAATATATTCTTTGAAAGCAAATACAGAAAGGGGGTTGGCACACGGCTGAAGCAAATGAATGTTAAGGATTCAAATGAATATTAAATCTCTTTTGCAATAGTACATTCCTGTCTCTAATTATGGCTCTGGGTGAGTAGACGACTGTAAAGTCACTCCTGGAAGGTGTACATCCAGCAATCAGTGTGATAGCAGCCTTGCTGGTCCACGTGGGTGGATGACTTGAGCACTATGGTAATGACATGTGGAGCCTTCCCTATCTTGGAGACAAACTTCAACTGAGCTCCCATCAATAGCGGGGTGAGCATTACTGCCTGTGGAGAAGCTCTGCAACACAGAGACATCCAGAGGCTGGGGGCTGTTGGGACATGCTGGGCACAGCTCTGCCCCGTCCAGGAGCAGCCCAAGGCAGGAGGCCAGGCCTGAGCAATTGGAGTCCGTGGGCCAAAGGCTCCTGCAGGGATACTGGCATGGATGGGAACGGCAGAGAGGAGGTGACCACTCATTCAAACCAATTCCAGAGTTCTCTTGGTTGTGTTCACTTAAGGCCACATGTGCCCTTTTAGGTACCTGAAGCACACAGAAGATTTTGGGCTAAAATAAAGAAGTATTTTCAGATGTAATGGCCTGTGGTACGCAGGACCAGCCAGAGTGATCTGAGGGCTGTGGGAAGCCTACCTGGCATGGGCTGGCCTGCCTGCACCTACTGTGGTAGAGCTGTGCTGGTTCCCAGCAGCTGGGCTCCGGTGCTGTGTCCACAGGCTCCTGCCCAGCACTCAGAGCCAGCTGCATGGTGTGAGGGGCAAAACGTCAGGAAAACAGCCTCCACCATATTTTTTTCCTTTTCCCCGTTGTCTCTTGCTCCTTTGATATTCATCTAAATGGCCTTTTGTTTTATGATAGGTGGCTTTGGTTTTGTCTTCCTCATAGCATTATTTTTCTTCAGCCTCTTTCACTTTCCCCTCCTTGCTTCCCTGCTGTCCCCACTCCTTTCGTTCCCTTCCTCCACAGTTTATGCCAGTAGATGGTGGTATTCAGCAAGTTCTAGGAGTGCCAGCGTCGCTCCCTTTGTCACTTGCTGGCTGCCCAGCTCGGCAGAAGGGAGAGCTGCTCATGAGCCAGAGTTTGTCTGTGCCTGGGTGACTGTCACAGCAGTGACCTGCATGAACAAGAAGCACAAGTTCTGCTAAATTACTCTTTATTTTCCTGCTTGTTAAGTCTGTGAAAGAGCTGTCAGGTTGACAAAGAGTCTTAAACGTCACCAGGGTCATCAATTATTTGTTGTGATGTACGGGATTTGGGAGAACTTTGTGTACACATTTCTGTGGGGTTACTCAACCAGCTGGCAGAGGCTGTGTTGGTTTTGTAGCCTGCTGTTTGACAAAAAAATAGGGCTGGAAATCACAGAATCATAGAATGGCTTGGGTTGGAAGGGACCTCAAAGATCATCTAGTTCCAACCCCTTCCATTGTCCCAGGTTGCTCAGAGCTCCATCCAACCTGGTTTTGAACTCTTCCAGGGATGGGGCACCAACAACTTCTCTGGGCAACCTGGGCCAGAGCCTCACCACCCTCACAGGGAAACATTTCTCCCTAGTAGCTAATCTAGACCTCCCCTCTTTCATCTGTAAGCCATTCACCCTTGTCTTGTCCATAAAAAGTCTCTCTCCGTGTTTCTTGTAGGCTCCCTGCAGGTACTGGAAGGCCACAGTTAGGTAATTCTGAAGCCTTCTCTTTTCCAGGTAGAACAAACCCACTTCTCTCATCCTTTCCTGATAGGAGAGGTGCTCCATCCCTCCAGTCATCTTGGTGGCCTGCTCTGGGCTCGCTCCATCAGCTCCATGTCCTTCCTATGCTGAGGACTCCAGAGCTGGATGCAGCACTGCAGGTGGGGTCTCACCAGAGCAGAGGGGCAGAATCCTCTCCCTTGGCCTGCTGCTCAGGCTGCTTTGGATGCAGCTCAGGGAATGAGGGAACATATTTCTGGGTAAGATTATCACTGGTCGCAGGTCTTGGGTCTGGATGCCCAATACAGGATAACTGGATAATAAAACCTCAGACCCCTTTAAATTCTCTTGTGTCAGGCACCAAAGAATTGAAGTTCTTGGTGCTTTAGCAAGTGAGTTCTCAGCAAGCCTCACCTCTGCTTAAGGGCAGGATTTGCAGCAGGAGGTTGGCTGAGGGTTTTCCTCTTATCGTGGAAGGTGTAACGGGACTGTGCCTGCTTTGCACCCTATGTGATGCCACCAGAGTGAGCCTTATTCCAATAGGAAAGCGCGTGCTGCTCTGCAGCTGAAGCTGTGGGAAGCATTCTCCTCCACACCTGCATCTGTTTTATTAATTAATGTGATGTCCATGTTCCTCCTTGGAAATTATTTTTATACCAGGACCCTGACGCTTGAGTCAACGGAAGCCTGCACAGAAGTTACAGAAATTGGATAGAAATTCTGTTAAGGATTAAAGCAAAGATTTTCAAATTTGGGGGTGGGTGTAGAGTGCAAAATTCCTTCTGAAAAAGGATAGGCATCAGCACAAACAGCACGTGTGCTGTCAGTTCTTATTCTGCTCTGTGATGCTTCCTGTAAGATCTAACCAGCACTGGCCAAAGCTTTTTTAGAAAAAGAAAAGGTTTGAGGGTGAAACTCTTCTTGCCTTGCTTCTAACATCTCTCTATAGTTCTCCTTTGTGGTCTTTCCATCCCAAGCCCCTTTTGGGCATGCCTGAGTGGGAATGGCGTTTATTCTTTCTCTGAGTTTGGAATTTGAACTCCCTTCCTATGGAGAGTTTGACTCCAGCAGCAGATCTGAAACAAATTTGCTGTTTACTATGGAGAGTATAATTAGTTAGTTAAGAGTAGCCAGAAAATAAGAACTAAAATGTTGAAGTGTGATGCTTTGCTTAAGCTGGAAAATTACTGATTCATCTATAGGAAAACCCATGAAGTCTGAAGCAGTGTGCCGGGTTGGGTGTCTCTTTTAAAAGATTTTGCAGGTCTCTGGTATTCAAGAGTTGCTTAGAACTTGCTTCCTACAAGTTGTTTTAAACAGTTGTACCTGAGAAACAAATACTTTGCTGATCTAAAGCAAGAGTCACTTGATGTTAGAAACCTTAAACATAAACCTCAGAGAGACCTTGTGTCTTGCTGCAGGAATTGCTGCGGTTTCAATGCCCCAACCTGTCACTGAGAATACCCTTATCTCGGTAGTGATGTACCTCAGCAAGGCATCTTGTCCCAGGAAGTGTCTCTCCTCCTTTTTCAGTTGCAGCACCCTATTGTTTCTTGTTCTAGCAAGGAGTGTTTCATAGCCAGTGTGTCTCCTTCCCGTTCTTTCTCCCCTTTGTCATTCCCTGGGGCTTAACCAGCCTGGTTGATAAACGTTCATCAGCATGCTGTGGATTACCTCATCTGAAGATAAGAACTCAATACACAATTACAATTCTATTTCCAAATAACAGTTGGCCAGGCTGTAATGCCTTTCCTCTTCCTAGGAGAAGAATATTTGATCTGAGCTCCAGAGTGAAGTCCAATGGATTTTAATTCACTATTATTTTTTCAGTACTTCCCTTCTTTAATTTTCATCTAGTTTTTATGGATATATTCCAAAGATTGCTGACCCACATCTGAAGTTCTTTGAATAAAAAAAGCTTGTTCTCCAAGATCCTGAGATGAATGATATCCATGTCTCCTAAATGTTAGCAATGTTACTAATGTTGCTTTGTGTCGTGGTTTGACACTGGCCCAATGCCCGGCACCCACGAGACTCGCTCGCTCACCCTCCCCTACCACAGCTGGGCAAAAGGAGGGAAAAGAGGAAAAAGGGTTAGCAGAGGCTTCGTGGGTGAGATAAGGAGAACGGGAGAAATATTTCAAGGGCAAAACAGGCTCAACCATGGTTGCTAAGTGAAATTTATTACTAACAGAATCAGAAAAGGGTAATGAGACATAAAAGAAGCCCTTAAAACACCTTCCCCCCCACCAGGGCCCTCCCTCCTTCCCACCGACAACACAGGGAGGCAGGNCTGCGCTGTGGGTCTCTTCCCATGGGGTGCAGTCCTCCAAGGCCAGGCTGCTCCAGCCTGGAAGCAGGGCCCTCTCTCTCCACCAGATCTCCCACTGGAGCACAGCCTCCTCCAGCCATCCACCCGCTCCAGCGTGGGCACCTCCCCCACGGGCTGCGGGTGGATCTCTGCATCCCCTGTGGACCCGTGGGCTGCAGGGGGACAACCTGCTTCACCATGGTCTTCACCACAGTCTTCACCACGGCCTGCAGAGGAATCTCGGCTCCAGCACCTGGAGCACCTCCTCCCCCTCCTTCTCCACTGACCTCGGTGTCACCATGTTGTTTTCCCTCACATATTCTCACCTCTTCCTCTTCCCTGACTAGAAGCAAAAACCCCTGACTTTGTTTTGTTTTTCTTCTTAAATATGTCATCACAGAGGCGTTACCAGCCTCTCTCATTGGCCCAGCTTTGGCCAGCAGCATGTCCATCTTCAGAGCCATCAGCCATTGGCTCTGCTGGACACGGTGGGAAGCTTCCAGCAGCTTCTCACAGGAGCCATCTTTGCAGCCCCCCTGCTACCCAAAACCAGGCCGTGCCAAACCAATACACTTTGTCTCCACAGGTATTAGCAGGACTGCCTTAGAGATGCCTTTTCCATGTGGAAAAATACAATTCAAACATCCCTTCCTCTACTATTTTTGATGTATGTTTTATCCAAATTTCTTTTGTGAGGAGGTTGCAACAAGAATCAAAAGCAAGAACTATTATAAAGAGGAATTTCAACATCTGAAATACTCTTTCATTTTTTTATTCAAAGGTACTTTTTCATCCACAATCACAGTCTTTAGTTTGGGATTTTCACTGAAACTGAGTTTTCAATGAAAACTCCAGAATTTTGCCGACAGCTGAATTGTGTTAGTTGAAGATGGTAAATTCCTTCAACAGAAGTCTTGCCCAGTTCTAATCAGCAATGTTGGAAAAAACTACCCGATCCTGCAGAAGTCCTCTTCAATCAATGTAAAGACATAATCAGCTCTGGACTTACTTCCCTTCATGTAACCCTGACCCGCATTGCTGCTGCCCTCCCAAATCATCCTGCTGACAACAAACCCTCCTCAGTGTGGGGCCGAAATCGCCAGTGCTTTATAACGTGTTTGTACCAGCAACATCTGCGGGCTTGGGGTTCATTTCCAGAGAAACATCTCAGGCCAACTGAGAAATATTTCACTAACCCGAAATCTAGTTCTCCTTTGCAGGAGAGAGCTGTAGCATGATAGGACCCACTTCTAACCTGTTTGCCCACTGAAATGCTGCTCTCCACCCTACAGGAACCAGCTGACCTCGTGGGGGAAACAAGTGTGATGTACACTGGTCCTCTCCCTTGTTTTCAGCCCTGGGTTCAGCGGGGTTGTCCATGTAAATAATAACATGTTTCTAATGGGGTGTTAATTTTAGGATTCCTGGCTAATTGCCAGGTAGACACATGATTGACTTTACAGTGTAAAGTGCAGCTCTCTTCAGCCACTAGCACTGCCAACTACTCTTGCTAACTCAAAACATTAAGAAGTCTTGAGTCAAGCTTCTCAAATCACACCACGGGTTAAAAATGATGATGTTTTGTAAATAACACCTTCTGGGGGTTTATTTGACTGGGGATTGTTCAGGTTCATGTTTCCATACTTCATTATCTGCAGCTGGGGGAATCAGGGTTTTATTATTTTGGGGTTTTTTTTCTAGTAGCAGCTCTGAACATTGCCCCTGATATTGTCACATGCACAGCATTCAAGGGTCTTCTTAGAAGATCTTAAAAATAATATTGGCAGAGAGCTTTCTGCCTTTTGGCCTATCAAATTTAACTCCCAAACTTGAGCATAACTTCCTGAAAATTTTAAAGACAAGCATTTGGAGTAGTTTGGAAGATACTTGATCCAGACATTTCCAGGTTTTGGGATTGACAATTCATTATCATTCTAATTTGGTTCACATGGTATGAGATTACATTTCCAAAAGGATGTTTGGTTAGTCCTGCTCTCATGTAATATTCCAAGCCCGTTGAATTTGGGTTTTGGTGAGCACTGGGTGAGGAACAGCATATGGTGACATCCATAGGAGAGAACATCCTGTGATATAATAGGCATTATCATGTCCGTTCTTAAAGAGATTCTTTGTTTTCCTCACAGGGTCTTTTCCCCAGCTTTTATCCACTCAGGTATTCAGGAAGGTGTTCTACTTGAAAGGCAGTTTTTATAGTGGGGAGGTACTAATGCAGGGTGGAATGGAAGGCCACGTCATTATTTTCTCTTTTTGTTGCTGGCTATTTAAATAAAAGGAATTTCCTTTCCAGAAATTATCATTGTTTGATAGCTATGAAAAGCTGAATAGTGCTGGGATGAGTCTCCTCTTCAGTCCCTGCTCTCTCCATTGTGCACCTCTGCGCACACAAACCAAATGAAGCTGCACGGTCTCTTTCCAGTTTGAAGAAGGCAAAGCAGAAAGTACTTTATTCCTGCTGTCTGTGACTTCTTGGTAAAATGCCAGTTTTTGAAGAGTCCCAGACCCGCTCTGGGAAATCTTCTGGTAACCAAAGATGTAGAGGTGGTTTCTCTTGTATTCCAGGACTCTCCAGGTGTGTGCAAAGCATAAAACAGGCACTGATGCTGGCGAGATATTCCTGCCAGCTCCTGTCCTTTCATCTGCAGCTGGTGAGGAACTTCCTTTGAAAAGTTTTTTTACTAGAAGAAAGTAACTCTCTCCCGAGGATCAGTGCCACCACAGGGAAAGGAAATGGCTCATAACATGGGACATCTCACATCTCCATCTCTTTCATCCCCTACCAGAAGCTCCACTTCAGCACCCAAAGTATCCTTGAATGCAGCGTGTACTGTCTTGTACAAGGCTTCCGTAGATACTGTTACATGCAAGAGAAGCTTCAAGGTCTGTAGACTGAAGTCAAGATTATGGTTAGGGGCGGATTTCATACCCCAAACCCTCTGTGCTTGTGCGTAAGAGTCCCTGACATTTTCATATCAAAGTTTTCTAGAGGGAAATACAGTAGAAATGCTTTTTCTCACGTCAACCCCTGATAAAAACTCTGCAATTCTATCAACATTAATTGCATGTCTAAAGACAAAACATCAGATTGTTTCTTTGGTCTTTCTTATTTGGGTTTTACTTTTTCCTTTTGTAAAAAAAAATTATCAGCAGGAGATTACTACATTTAAAAACACAGGAAATGCTTTTGTTTCTTTAAACCTTTTGGTAGAAAATATTTCTCACTTTCCTTCTAGTTGTGATCAGAGTCTCATCTGCACTTCTCAGGTGTTGTCCAGATCTAATCTGAGCAGGCACAAGGAGATGCTTGAAGCTGTCACAATGGCAGATGTATCTGAAAAGCATTCACTGAACAATCTCCATGCAAGCTGGTGGTGGGGGAAGGGAAAGTAAAACTTAATTTTAAGCTGTTTGGGAGAGGCACTGTCATTATGTGCTGTATGCATTAAATGCAAACACAGAACAGGTTCAGGTCTGTGGCTGCTGCTCTTAGGTGTGACAGCAGTACAAATGAAATAATAAGATCAGGTAATCTCAGCTGGTCATTAACCCTGCAGTAAATGCCTGTTTCATTTGCCAGGTAGGAGCACTCAGGGACCTCAGCTAAAATTGGCACCATATTGTGCTAAGCACACACAGACACCTAATTAAAGACAGTCCATTTCAATGAAGCGTTTTTTTGGTGTGGATGGGCAAGACAGATAAAGAATGGGAGCATAGTCACCCGTGTTCCACAGACAGGGAGCTGAGGAACTCTGCTCTTCCAGGGACTCTGCCATGGGTTTCCTGTGCTACCCTGGAGAACTGCTGTGGTCAGCAGGGTCTTACAGCCCTGCTTCAGCCACAAGGCCATCCTTCCCCTGCAGAAGGATGCAACGAGTTTCTTATTGCTTAAATAGAAACCTCAATTTACATGTTCCTTGTTCCTCTTTTAAAAAAAGCTCCCTGACCATTTTGGTTTCTCTCATCCTCTCGGTGTGTTAGTCATCATTTAAAATACACACAATGATTAAAATGAGTCTGATCATGTTCAAGTACAATATTTCAGGGTGGCTACTTGGTATGACTTGCATGAGGACATGAAATGCCAGAAGGACCAGTGCGATCAACAGCAAACCTCTGTGCCAGAACGAGTGGGTGGGGTCATGTGCCGTATACAAGGGATTCATAAATGTTTACTATAATTTGCTGCCTGATTATGTTTGACCTCTGTGGGTTGGCACATGTACTGATTTATTGCATCCATGCTATCTTAATTACTAAGGACACAGCTGAGAGCTTTTTGAAATTAAAAGTGACTTATTTTCCTCAATTACTTAAGTGCAGAGGCTCAGGCACATAGGCAGTTGTATTTTTCTATCAAGAGAATATATGATTTGTACAGCCAGTTACACTTGTTTGTGGTTCCCTGGACTCTGGGTATGTGCAGAGGCAGGCACTCGGAGCTGGCTCATAGGGATATGTTTACCAAGACTTAGCAAACTTTTCCTTCTCCCACTGCTGGTCCTGCTTACAAAATATTGCTCTTCCGAGTCTCAGCTGGAACTGGAAGGCAAAATGAGGAAAGTCTCTCAAAGGTTGCTCCCAGTGTTTTTCTAGCCCAGCTGGATACAGGTATTATTGGAGACCTCATGAGAAGGATTATTCCAAGAAGATTTTCACCCTGACTTCATGGACTAAGGTATACAAACAACTTTTAAATCAGTATCCAAACGTACACTTGCTTAGCCCAAGCGAGACACTGAAGCTTTTGAGGCAGCCCTGCTAACACACTCATTGTTGGACCATTTTGAATGTGCGACACCAAGCAGTTATGTAGCAGGTCGGCAGGAATTCATTTGATGTAAGTTTTTCGTAGTTCTCATGTTGAAAATGCCTCTGAATAACCAGGTCTGGTGTTAGGAAAGCTGGTTTTCTGTCAGCTGTAGCCCTGTCTTGACTTTTGCAAATTCGGGCAAAGATAATGAGAAGCTGTTTGCGATTTTAAGTTCTCTGTCTGGAACTTGAGACTTCCTCAAAGGCTCCAGAGGCCTTCTCAGTGTAGCCTCTAAAACTGAAGAGTCCAAATTGCTCTTAGCTTTCTCTTAGTTACTATTGCAGTTCTGTGTGCAGAAAAGGTACATAACTGTATCTATGTATCTGAATTTGCAGAGGCTCTAGCTGTGCTAGAGCACAGTTGCAGGCTTAGGGACTCACAGGCTTTATTCTTATTTCACATTAGTTGTGCTCACACATAACTCAGCTGCTGCTGGTGGCATTTGTCTTCACTTCAGGTAGCAGTGCAGTGCACTGATTTTCAGCATCTGACTCCAGGATCCCAAGAATCCTCTGAGGGATCCAAGACAAATACTCACATCTCTTCTGAAAGTGGAAACAAGTTGTAAACTCTGAACTGCTATAAGAAAGGTGGTAATTGAATTTCTTTAAGTGTCCATGATAGTTCCTCTCATGCTCATTCCAGGATTTAAAATACATATTGCAGACAGAAACTTTGTACAAGAATATGTTTCTCTCTTTAACAGATCACTTGTTTAGAAAACAACTAAAATAAATCCAGGCTATTCCAGGCCTAAGTCTGCCTTTTTTTCTAGAGTGTAAGGAGGAAAGGGGTAGACTGAATTATCACTGTGTGTGTGAGCTGCTATCCAACCCACGGCTGCTGCAGGACAAACCAGGCAGGCTGCAGGCAGGCAGGACCCCTCAGTCCAGCCTTCCAGCCCCCCTTGCTGCTCAGGCCACTCGTGCTTCTCCTGACAGTGCAGCACAGAGAGGGGAACGGTCCCCGGCTCACCCACTGCGTCCCTACAGTGCAACCGGAGGTGTGATTGCAGCGCAGATAACCAAATAACAACCAGCTTTAATCTTCCCAGGGTTTGGGGCAGGCTGGACAAGCCCGCCCGGGATGCCACGTGCATATTCAGTAGCTGGTGCCAGAACGTGGTGTTCTCCACCTCTTAAGGTATCCAAAGGAGCAGGATTGAAGCTGGTCAGTGTGTTGCTGACGTGTCTTTTTGACTTCAAGGCAGCTGCAAATTAAGGTGTTGGAAGTTCTCTGTCCAGAATTACTATGGAGGTGCTCCCAGTTCCGTCCAAACCTCAGGTCCCATTGCTCTCACTGCTGTGAGTCCTGAAGTACTTGCAGTTGGAATGTGCAGGACATCTTCCTGAACAGGCGGATTTGGATCTGACAGGGGAATGACTTCTTAATGGTCACACCAGAAGGCCAAAATGATCTGGAAACAGACCAGATTGCCAATCCAGATCCATAATAACAACAGGAAGTCGTTTTCCCTAGATCAGGATCTGTTTATGGATCTGTGTAACAAAAGGATATTAAATACATAAGACCCGATCACAGAGGAGAAAAAAGCAGGGGAAAGGCAAAAAAGCATTGGAAACTTGAGACAACAAAGGAGAGAAAACTGAAGCTTTTAAGATGTAAATATGGATGACGCATACTCAAGTACACCTGGCACAGGGAGCTATGTCTGGGATTGTACAGTACCAGAGGAGGAAGGGAAGCATAAGGAGCACAAAGCTTTCAAACAGGCCCCTGCAACAAGTCAGAACTAACCCTTGGAGTGAGATTGGAGGGAAATCAGCCTTGTAGATACCTAGAGAGCCAGTTAGTGAAAAGCTGTGTAATTAAACCCTGAGTCCAATGGCAGCAGAGTCCTGCATGAAATCATGACTCTACCGAAATCAGTGGCAAAAATCCCAGTGATGTCAGTGCAGCAGCTCCTGGCATTTCCCCATGGCAATCTCTGCTGCTTCTGCTCATGAGCTCCAGGACTGTATGTGGTACCATGTCTGCATGAAGAGCAAAGGGCAGTAATTAGGTGTGCTCCAAAAGCACTTTTTCAGAAACGTGGCTCTTTGATTAGGTGTGTTTCTTCGAAAAGTTTCTTTTGGGAAGTGCTACTATTGCATCAAAATATGTGAAATCTTGGAGAACAGTAAATTTCAGCTGAAGTAGGTGTCCATCCTGGAAAATGTCCTTCATCCCAAGAACCTGATGGGACACCAAAGACACCTTCTTGAGTCCCAGTATTAAGGGATTGGCTGGAATACTGCGGTGATGTTTTACCTTCATGTCAAATTTCACAGCACAGCCCTCGTTCTGTTTGTGAGCAAGGCAGAAGCTGAACTCGGAGGCCTGCTTGGACAAAACTCTGTTTGTCCAGCCGCTGCGTAGGAAAAACCAGCTTCTTCCCAGGATAAGCCAGCATCTTGCCGCCTCTCAGAAGGTGTATTGTCACCTCTCCAAGGGTAACAGCACCTCGGGCTGAGTCCCTGGATGCAGGAATTGGACCGGGACCGACTGTGGCAGTCAGTAGAGGGGGGCAGAGAGCCGCACACGGAGCGGAGCCGGCGCTGGGCTTTGCAGCTTTGGGAGCAAATGCGTGAGAAGTGGCGTTTTGTGCCGTGCATTCACAGTGCACTGGGGTGTTGGTCAGTGAGCAGAGACTCTGCGTGCTTGGATGGATGGAGAATAATAGTTCAACAAAGGAGCATTGTTGGATAAATCCAGCTTAAAATAAAGGGTGGTTTTGCAAACCAAATTCAAAGCCACGACAGGCAAGACTTCATTTTATCTGCTGCTAAGAGAAAGATGCTTAAGGGCCTGTCTCCAGCGAAAAAATACGTGCTCATTTAATTGCATCTTTTCTAGGGAAGGGAGAGTTCATTATTATTACTGTTTATTATCATTATTATTATTATTATTATTATTATTGTTAGACATATTAGAAAGAGCTGTGTGCTGTAATATCCTTCATTGCAACCACATTGATTAGCACTAAGTGAGAATGTAGTATAATAGTAACACGAGGCACCCAGGACTCGTTTGGCCTGTCCTGGTTGTTCCTTAATTACGCATGTATAAAATAAGAGGTACAGCACCTGTGGAGATTCCCAGCACCTCCTGCTGTGCTGAGGCAGGGGCTGTGCTGCATGAGAGCAGTAACCAAATCCTGTGAGCATGTTTACATTTTGAACTTACCAAATCTTCCCAAGTGGAATGCAGGGTCCGGTTTCAGCCAAGGAACTGTTAGCAATGAGTGAGAGTTAATGGATCAATCTGCTGTCTCTTGTCAGTGCTTTTACTGTTGACTTCTGGAATGTGTTTGATGAAAAGAAAGCAACTTCTTGAGACAGAAGATACAGATGTAGCATGTTAAGGTTGGGACCTACACGAACAATAAAGCAATGTTATCAGTGCTTCGCTTCCCCAGTGCTGCTTGCCAAAACTGACAATTGAATAGCAGCAAAGCATTTCTTTTTTTAACCACCATAACTGTGTGTTAACCGTTTGCTCTGATTCTCTTTGCAGACGCAGTCAGATATTGTGCTAGTGTTCTAAGGGGAAGGTCTGGACATTTTATCTGGGACCATTTTGCACAGCCTCTACTGCCTTTCTGTGGCCAGTGGAAGCTGAACTAAAATGGAATTTGTAGGATCATCGAGCTGAACCAAACCTGTTGGCTTCCTGTGCTTTTCATACTGTCCCACCAGCAGAATGCCCATGCACCATATGAACCTTATGGGATGATCCCTGTATCCCGGTGAGGCAGGCTGTGACCCAAATTGCAGTGTGATTTTGGGGCGTGTGAGTTGCACCCACCCAGAAGAATGGAGTGCTGTGTGGAGGGACCTAGGCTAGCTCCTGGGAATGCTGTGGTGAGGGCTATCTACAATCAGATTATATTCCACTCTCCAACACCAGGATATTGCTCTTCTCCCAGAGCCAGGGCGTTAGGAGTCAGCTCTGATGTGCCTGCTCGGCGCTATGGATACTCTCGTGCTGTGTAGACATAACCACAGAGGCTAAAGCCCAGATCCATGGAGGTATTCAGGCTTTTAACTCTCACTGAAATGAGCAGGAGTTAAAAGCCTAAATACCTGTGGGGATTTGGGCCTAAGTGGCTTACAGAAAGCCTGTGGCACAGCAGAGGCTCAGAGATTTTGACTCAGAGGCCAGTGCCTCCAATATGAAATCATTCTTCCACTCTACATCTGGTAGCAGTTTGCATTCACATTTCCCAGCTCAGGCCATCAAAAATATGCCCGTGCTTAGGACAGGAGGTGAAGAATAATTTAGGTAATTGAAACTACAGCAGGAATGTGGTTCTGTCAGAGGGCTGTTGCCTGACCTGGAATTTAACCAGACAAGTAGGGATTGGGGAAACTGCAGGCCAGCTCCCGCCTTTCAGGTGCACGGAAGGTAGTCAGTTTCTCTGGAAGAAGGGGTACAAATAATTGAGCTTATGTGTCTGTTGAAAAGGAAGCCATATTGCTGGGAATGAAAGCAGGAGATGTGCCAAACACTTGCCTTGTTATCCACATGACTGTTTATCAGTTATAACTAGAGCTGAGCCAGTAATTCTTAATGGGTAATTCATATGATGAATATCTCCCCCTTACACTATGTGTGAATGGTGTATGAACCAGCCATTACTTTCAAATATTTATTTACTAGTCACAATTATTTGTTTAATACTGTGAATAACTCATGGTTTGTGTAATGTTTTCAGGCAGTTCTCTGAAAGTAGCCAATACCCAGGCTATTTTCATTGGGCAGGGAAGTAAATGTTGCCTTTTTCTGATTACGCCAGTGTTAACTGAGGATAACTTGAAGTCAAAAGGCTGGATCCCTCACTGATGTAATTTGGCATAGCTCCATTTTTTTTTCCATTGATTTCAAACGACCAGTGTTAATTCACACCAACTTACTTGAAGGCCCTGAAAAGAAGAATTGTACGAAGGAAGAATGACTCCCACACCATATTGTCCCGGGACTGGCTAAATGTACTGCATTTCACAGTCACATCTTTTCATTAACATTCTCATACGTATAAATTCAAAATTCACATTTAAAAATATCATTTTGTATTAATATCTCAGTTACCTATTATTGAGCAGCTTTGCAGTGAATTATGCTTGTGTGATTGCACGCACAAAGTGACGCTTTTTGCAGAAGTAGTCCAAGTTCAGTTTTTATTTGCAGGGCAAGGGGGAAATTGTTTTGAGGACAAATCTGTGGCTTGTGTTGAGGTTAACCTGAAAAACTTCCTTGTTCAGTTTGCAGGACTTTTCAGTTCCAGTGTTACTTTTACCATTACAAAATCTTCCCTTATATAAGTCTCACTGACGTCAGTGGAGCTTTGCCACTTGTATTTGCCTTATCAGATTTCCAATCCTTAAAGCTATTTTAGAAGACGTTTTTAACCACCTTCTCTGTGGTACCCAGCTAATGATGGGAAAAGTAGAGCAAGAGGTTGTGTTGGATTGTGTCTCTCTGATTCTTGCACCAGTTGCCCGTGGTCTCCAAGGGGTGTATGCCAGAAGGATATGGAATACTTCATGCCTTGTCTGTCTCCTGTATCTGTCCCTTTCTGTTCCAGTTCCCTTTATTACAAAAGCAAATTATATGTAGTGACACCACGAGAGAACCAGGTAGGAATTAAAGGCTTGGTCCCTAAAAGCAGATTTCTAGGTAGTTTCTGTTTCCAGATTTCCAGAGCAGCACACCAGGCTTGCGCTCAACGTTGCTGCAAATTTCCCAGCTAAATCTCTAAATACCTTTGTTTTCCTTCGGCATTTCTTGTCTAGCTGTACAGCAAAAATTGTAAATGCTGCCACTCAGATTGTCACCATGATGTGGCCACGGTCTTGGCTGCAGGATCCTTGTGTTCGCAGCAAAGGGATTGTTAACAGCACTTCACAGGGAGAAGTCCTGTGCTCTTCTTTCTTCTCTTTAATTCTTGCTCTTCCGTATTTCCTCTCCACTGATGCTGTGGCTCCTAGAAATACAAAAGCATAAAGAAAAAAAAATCACATTTCAGAAAGATCTGTTGCTTTTCTTGCTGGAGTAGCACAACTAATTTGAATGTTAAGGAATCTACTCAGACTAAATGTCCAGGTGCACGTCATTGCTCACTACACGTAATTTACTAATGAGTGGATCCAGACAAACAAACTGAGGATCCAGCATGCCCTCTGGCTGCCTATAAAAATGAGAAAAGATAATGAAGTGGTGTGAATCAGGGCCTTTCTGTAGCAGCGAGGCATGAAAAAACTGGAACACAACAGCTTTTGCTGTTAGGTACCAAACACTAGCTCAACAGTTCTGTACCCAACCACGGTGGCAAATCCATTTCACAAACTTTGAAAAATTTACACACTTGGCTGTTTAATATTTTTCATGTCCAAGGTTTCACGTTTCTGGATGTCTCCATTGTGAAATTTGTCTGTGTTTGGGTTTTGACGATGCAAAGGTGAGCGTGATTCTCAGAAAGGCACAGCTCCTGACCTTTCTTTAATTACAAGCAAATTCAGGGGTTGATGGATATTGCCGTACTGTTGGTCTCTTCTGTTGAGTGAACATTAGTGAATGGCCTTCTGAAAAACAGTGGCGTCTTTGTACCGCAGCCTGCAGCTCACCAGGAACACACCTGACTACACCAAGCCCTTTTTAAGCAGAGCCCTGCACAGTGTCAAAGGAAAATATTTTATTGTAAGTGTAGGGAAGAGCAGATGCACAGAAGAAAGGTCAAAGAAGAAGAGAACCAATTGACCTGCGAAAACAGAGCATCTCTGGGGATTCTTAGCAGAAAACCTCTTTGTCTTCTAACCACTGTGATGGTGCAACCTTCAGTCGGAAGGGACTGCTGTGACCTGAAAGATATGGTCCCTTTTTGTATCAAGTCCTTCCAGCCAGCTCAAAGGCAGTAGTTCTTCAGCCATGTGCTGTCATTACAGCCGTGTCCTGGGCTGTGATTCAGGGATCAGCCCTGCGAACTCTTGGTTTCCCGTTTGTATTTGTTCTTGTATGACTCTCTCTTCTGAAGCACAGTCCTCAGAGCCGCAGGATTGTCAGATTGTCCCTGCCGGCAGAGGCAGTGCCAGAGCCAGAGAGCTCACCCAGGCCGCACAGGGGAGCTGGCTGCCCACGTGGTGGTGCAGCCACACCGTGTGCCGCTGGCTGGGGACACTGTGTCCACTCCTGTAGAGCTGCAGCAGGGTCCTGTTACAGCAGGACGGACACTTGTCCATGCCCCATATGCAGATGCCTCTAAGGGGGACGTTGGCAGTGGATTTCATTTGAGATAACAGTGTGCTTCTGAAATGTCTCCCAGTGATCCCCACTGAACTGCATGTTTATGTCACAGAGCACTCATGGAGGACACCAACAGGATTCCTCTGGGACGGCTTCAGGGCTGGCACGGGCCAGCTCGTGCTAATGGCAGCAGCTCTCTGAAGGAAAGCAGGGAATGGAAATGCCCTGGGTGGATGTCAGGTCCTTGGCACCAACCGTTTCTCTCTGTGTATCTATGTTCCTCTTGTTTTGCGCTGCTTGCTGTTAGAGACATGGTCAGAGATGCTGCAAGTGCCACCCAAGTCAAGCACACTGACCTTTCTTCCCCTCCCCTGGGCCGTGCTGTTCATTTCCAATGTGTATGTAAGACTTTGGGAAATCAGGTTTCCTTTGGTGAGACTCACGTGCTTACAGCGCTTTCTTTACGCACACGCCTTGGCGAATGGGGCCTGGCGGGTCGGATAAGGCAGCACGAACCCCAGGCCTCATGCACAGCTGCAAAGCTACGGGGTGTGTAAGGGCAAAGGGTGAATTTATTTCTCTCCCCTTGTATAGTATCTGATCACATCTCACGATAGTCCCCTTCCCCTTACTTGCACTCATATAATTACCAGCCCTTGCTCTTTCGTGCTGCCTCTGGAGGCTGGCACTGTTGAAGCATGTAGTGCTTCCCTATGGACCCTCTGGGGGAAAGATAGGAAGAAACACTGAAATTAAATGTAGGTGGGGTAGCAATGATAATTATGTTGGATCATAACTTCCACTGATCTAATTAATGCCACCTAAGTTGTGGCTTGTGCAACTGCCTTGATTTATTGGTGATATCCACAGTTGGCAGAGTGATGTTTTTGCAGAGGGCCCGTGGCTCTGATACACGGAGTGATAGAAGCTGGGTTTCATGAACATCGTGTGGTACAGTTACAGTCAGAAAGGTACCTGTTTGTGATGCTCTTTAGAGACACTGGAAATTGGGGATCCAGATAGGATTAATCAAATAGGCTGTCCGGCCCAATTAATTTGTTTCCAGCCCAAATCCCTTCACACTGCTCTGAAAACGACGTTTTCCTATTGAATGTGGCAGAACAAGCTCTAGGTGTTTCCAGCATTAAGTGACAGTAAAAGATGGCTCTCACCTAAGTTCCAGTTTATGTATTTGTTTTATTACTCAGGATATGTCTGGATTTTACAGCTGAGTATGTCAGGAATTTAGTTACAAGTAGAAACCACTTTATAATGCATGGCTATAAAGATCAAAGGTTGCAAAACCAACCTTGGAGAGCCAGGTCCTGCTCTTCCAAGGCTCATCAATCATGACTTAGTTCTGGCCCATCTCACGTGATGTTTCACCATGTACTGTCATTTGGACAAATGTTTATCCATAGCAGTAGAGCAGAGACTCCAACATCTCTTAGGCTAAGTATTGCCATCAGTTCCTGACAGCACTTTCCTGCTTTTTATTTACCTGCTATCTCTTTTTCCTCCTCTGATTTTTTTTCTTTATCTCAAAGTTGATAATTTTAGGTATATGTTTCTGGTAGTGGCACACTGGGAATTCTCAGTCCTTCCAGCTGGAAAAAAACCAAGATCAATATAAGATCAAGATAAAGATCTTCCCTGGTTCCCTCTGGCTGTTTGCTGAAGACCATTACATTTGTACTGACTGAAGTTCTGCAAAGGTCTGCCAGCCCATGAAGCTGAAATAAGGCAGGAGAAACCAAAATAAAGGTTTTATCAGTGAGTCTAACCACAGGCTCCTATCAGACAGGTCACTGAGGGAAGAGTCAGGGTGAACCAGGCTCTTTTTGCACCACTGCTGTCAGTCTGTGCTGGGGCAGTGGACAAGTCACATTAGTTTTGGTTTCCCATCTTTGCTTTTCTTTCAGTTGTGAGCTCCTTGAGTAATGGCCAGTCCTTTACATATTGGGGCACCCACAGTCTTAGGAGGCGCCTTTCACTGTAGTAGAGAATATTATCTTTGTGCAGTTTATCATCCCAACTTTGCCTGGGAAAACTGGAACACTTATTGTAAGTTTTTCTATGAAAGATTCCTTGGTGGGAGATACAGGAACAGCTGGTAGGCACTGGGATCAGTGGCAGTTCTGAATTTTAGATCTTCCTAAGTTAATTTATCCCCAAGATATGAATTCTGTCAAAAACTTTAAAAATATTACTTCTGTCTCAAATGAAATGTATTGTGCTATATGAACCAAAATATTTAATTTATTATTTTTTAAAACTGTTTAGCAGCCTCTTAGATGAAAAACTTCAGAATTTCTCCAGTGATCTCTCGATTAAATATTTAAATAAAAATGAGCATCTGTATATTAGATCTAACATTAAAACATAACAGCTGTTAACTTTGGGTTTTAGTTTTGCCTACTTAGGTGATAGAGTTTGAGAAAGTCAGTGGGATAAAATGGATTTTAGTATTTTTGAGACCTAAAAGTTTTCCCTACTTCTGTTCCTGAATGAACTTTTTTGTGGAACCCTAAGGAGTTGATTTGGTTTATAGTCAGTTGTCATTTAAGTTACAGGGTTAGAAATGAGAATCAATTCGAGTGTCTGTTCAAATAACTCATTTTTTTCCTTTCTGAAGTGGCTGTTTCTGCAGATCCAACCCACTTTTCTCACCCCATACTGCCCATTGCTCCCAAGGATTGCTGGGAAGAATAATGAGGAATGTAATTTGCTTGTTATTGTGGCTGTCACTGTCATGGCTGGAGGGTCAGAG
This sequence comes from Rhagologus leucostigma, assembly GCA_013397725.1. Lineage (NCBI taxonomy): Eukaryota > Metazoa > Chordata > Aves > Passeriformes > Rhagologus > Rhagologus leucostigma. Next base: position 1,533,728 of record VZTD01001039.1, on the reverse strand, counting down.
TCACATTTGACAGTGAAAAGCCAGATTTTAAGAAGTGATTGCGGAGTCTAGGGTTGGTTTTTTTTACTGTTTTGTCTTTGGTTATGTGAGAAAAGCTTAAAGGATTGAGCCTTAGTTTTTGAAGGTGCCTGAGAAAAGAGTCTCAGGCAGAACTGCTTCCTGTTCTACTCTGTGCCTTTGAGGGTGCAAGAAAGTCGCATCAAAAGGGAAAGCAGAAAAAAAAAACCAAAACAGGGAAGCACAGTTGCATTATCATTCTGAAGAAGCATTTTTATGCAAATGCATGTAACAGTTAAAATAAAGCTCATGTTATATTGCCTTTGACTTTTGTAACTGCTGGGGTGTGACAGGATTCAAACTTTTCATGGCATGCCAAAAATATTTCTTAACATAAAGTTACTTTGCCTAGCTAATGTAATTATGTCCATTACTCACAGGGATTCCGTCTTGTCCTGGACTTTGTCTTATTCCCATATTTACTGCTAGCAGGAGATGGAGCCGGGGTTGATACTGGCGTTCTGGTGTTTCTTGTTGCTGCTGCTCACCCCTGGAGAGCCTGCAGAGGTTTCATGGGGAAGGAGGACAGGAATCTGGCTTGCTCGAGGGTTGAGAATGACAGGAGGTCCCGGGGTGGGGTAGAGCTGGAGGTAGAGGGAGGATTTGGGCTGGTGGCTGCTGCAGACCTGAGGCAGAGGCTGGGCAAATCCTGCTGGATGAATCCCGTTTGGGCCCACAAGCTGTATTCCCAGCTGGAAGAATCCCTGGGGATGAACTGAGCCAGCACTGGCTGGGACTGGGGGACTGACTTGTGTAGGTTTGTGCAGGTCCTCAGGAATAAAGTCATGGCAGGGTCTGGAATTGGTGTGGGGGTAAGCCTATGTTTGGCAGCAGTGGGACCCTCCGCTTGGATTTTCACCTAAGGCCGGCTGGGATTTGAGTTGGAATTTGGCTGCTTGGCTGATTTCGTTGAGGATCAGGTTGTACAGCACTGGATGGGAATTTCAAAGACATGCAGCAAAAAGTCCTTTAACCTGCAAGAGGGCAAAGTTGTTTCTGCCCACTGGTCCCCATCACTTCCAAGGGAGCCATTTTTCCATCCTCCCGAGGCAGAGCCCGGATGTTTGGGTCACACATCCCCTGTGAGCACAGGACCACGTGGATGCACCGCTCCCTGCCCGCCTGGGCAGGGGTATGGGCAGCTGCAGAGGCCCAGAGCCTCCAGTTGATTTGATCTGTACCTGCCTCTGTAACTACGCCTGGCTTCCTCTGACCCAAATTACCTAACTCAGCTGGAATTTCCTTCCTCATATTCCTGCCCTTACATCTCTGCACTCACCTGCTGTATTTAACTGGCTGCATTGGGGGGGTGGGGAAACCGTGCGCTAACGCTGAGCCCACCTCTGCCCTTCTCCCCGCCTGGCTTAGAGACACGCTGTGTAAATGGAATTTTTAACATCAAAAGTTTCAATTACAGCAGGAAATGTCAGGCCGACAGAGTGCGACTGTTCCAGGTTTCCCATAAGGAATACTCCCACCCCTACTATTTACCCATATGGAAAAAACAACCTCTGATGGTATTTTTTCAAGTTCTCAGGTAAACGGAGCTGAATGGTATCATCACATACACGGCAGGCTTTCTGCAGGAGATGAAAAAGTGTAAATCATAGCACAGGGTCCAGAGCCTTTACAGTGCCTTTTTCATGGAAGAAAATCCCGGGATACAGGCTAAATGGGTTGGGGGCTGTTCGAGAGACGGCTTAACCCCCAGCAAGTCAGCAGTCTCAGGGAAAGAGGAGCAGCATGGAAACGTTGATCTGGAAGCAGGAGATCCTACAGAAGGCAGCAAACACCCCACTGGAGAAGGTGGGTTATGGGAGAGCCTTACTGGGGGTCCTCCAGGAGACACAAGGGGTCAGTGCAATGACCAGCAGAGCTGTGCACCTTCCAGAAGAGCCTGGCTCTGCCTTCTCGCTGCTGTCTCAGGGATAAGGTCTCCCATTCATCTTTTCTTCTAGAGGCTGAACAAGTTTAATTCTCTCAGCCTCTCCTTGGTCACTGTGAGCTCCAAGCCTTGATCATCTTGGTTGCTTTCTCCTTAATTCATCCAGAAAACATATCTCCCACATGTTTTGCAGGTCACTAGACTCAGCTTTTATTGGAAGAAATGTAAGGCTTTTACTGCAGCCTCAGAGATCCCCACTGGTCTTGGTCTTGCTCCATAGCACAGAAAATCCACTGCTGAGACGGGTGATACAGCCACCTCACTCCCTGCACTCCTGCGGGGACTCCATCATTTGCCTCCAGCAGGAACAGGTCATGCTTTTAATGACAGTATTCAACCCGTGGGATCATCTTGGGCATGCTGGTTCCTGGAATCGCAACTGGGGCTTCCAAAAAAGCCTGGAGAACTTCAGTGGTCAAATTAAATCAGTGAATGTAGTAAGGAATTTGGCACTTAAGTCACCTGGCTCTTCAGGAGAATTCAGTGTATCCCAAAAGCAGGCTCAGTCAGAGTATTGTCCAGCAGAAAACTTGTTGCTGTTGAGGGTTCAGAAGTGTTTAAGCTCTCCAGAAGGCTCAGCAAACTGCTTCCCAATGGGAAGTGTCTGTCTTCATGTGCGCTCAGTGCTCACACTGGTACTCATCCATGGGAGGGACATTTTGTGGGAGGTGAGTTGGTAATGTCACGTGAAACCTCCTCGTGTTTCTCTGCAGGACAGCACAGAGTCAGCACAGTACAACGTGTTCTGCAGACGTGGGGCTACAGTGCTTCTGGTTAGGGCAAAAGGGAACACAAGAATTTGATTTTATAAAATACTGTGAGGTTTCCAATGTGCTTTTATTCCATAGGAAGATGAAATGTTTCTTGAAATGAAAATGAAAGGGATGGAGAACTTTTTAAAAATAGCTTTTAGTTGGTTGGTAAAGGAATTCACCCAGGCAGAGGGAGCTGAGCATTGAACTTGCTGCCCTTGATCAAACAGAGCAGGAATTTTTCCCTACATCCTGTGAGTGAGCCTGGGTGGTAGCGTCGAGTGCTCTGTCCTCAGCAGGACCCAGGGATGTTTGGGATGGGTTGCAGCACTGCTTGGGGAGATGAAAAGGGAACAGAGCTACGTGTCAGGAAGCAGATCCAGCCATGGGTTCATCCATGGGCACCGTCCTTGGCAACTCAGCTCAGCTCTGGCCCATGTGACACTGGGAGGACCCTCTAATAAACAGAGGAGCAAGAGGAAGGACGTGAGATAGGGTGGGAGAAGGCATCCTCTGAAATCTTTATCTCAAAATACAAGTTTAATAGATGTCAAGAGTGCTTGTTTGTCTTTTCTTTTTTGAAAAAGCTTATTAGCTATGGGAAAAAATGTAGTGCTGTTCCCCATGATGTAAATCTGTAGAGATTTAAATTGATGGGAGAAATTTGCAGCTTGTGTAAACAGGCATGGCTCTGTGGAGTCACAACAAATTATACCAGCTGAGGATACAGCCCATCATTTTTAATGGTATCATTCTTCCACATAAGAGGAGGCAAGGAAATGAGGGATGTAAGGGAGAAAATGAAGGAAAAAACACAGCACAGGATTTACAAAGTCTTGGCCATCACTTTTCTCAGCCCCTGCATGGAAAACATCTGCATGTTACAGACCACTTTGATGTCTGCCTTACAAACTCTGGGCTCTCCCACCCTCTGAATGGCACATTCACAGGGCACTGCTCCCCTGATGGCAGCTGCCCTCGCTGGGAACAGGCGAGCTGAGTATTGCTGAGAGCAGCTGAACATACACCACCTGCTGATCCTAGTGAGTTCATTCTGCTGGTCTGTAAATATAAAATATGGAAAGGGTCACAATTATTGTTCCTTTGGAGATATTAAAGTTTAGAAGCTGCCTCTAATGGTTGATGTATAGTAGTAGAGCGTGATCTTTCCATGGAAAGTTGATGGCTACTACAAGATAAGCCTTGTGTGAGTAAAATAAATAACATCTTTCTCTTAGAAGCTAATGCAGGATGTTTGGTCATGCATTAGAACTGTGCGGCTTTCTAATTTCAGAGTTCTTCTGGGTGAAACACTGAGCAGGACTGAGGAGAACAGCAGAGATGTTCACAAAGGTCCCTGTTGGGCTGTATGTCTCCCTGCAGGAACGTGGCTGACCAGTCGTGTGCCAAGCCATTGTGCTGGAGCAGCACCTCCTGCGCACCTGGGGGGCTTCACGATCTTGTTGGTTTTGGAGGTGCAGGAACAGCAGCAGGTGCCCTGTCCTGGTCTCGGTCATGAAGTGCAGCTCAGAACAAGGCAAAATAGGAGGGCAGGAAGTAAAGGATGCACACAAGGCCAAAGGTGTGTGCAAAACAACTGTGCTTTTCCTTTGTTGCAGGCGCGCAGCGTCTGAGCACTCACCTGGGATGGAATTCCTCGGGATGTAGGCGGACAGGGACAGCTGATGAGACGCTAAATGGCCTTTGCAGCTGCCTGGGAGTGATACTGATCTCATCCGAAGGGAGGCATCTGCTGAAGGCCAGGTGATTTTCTTCCCAGAAGTGCCTACTCACTCCATTAACTCTGGTGGGAGGTGAATGTGGCTGAGCAGGTGCAGATACCAGCATTGTTGAGATCTGAGTTAGAAAAATACCCCATCCTTTGCTGCAAGGCAAGTGGTGGTCAGGCTGGCTCCTAGGGAACAACAGCGGGTCAGTGAGTGAAGGGTCAGTCAGACAAACCTGCCTGAAGGCCTCTGACCTCCCTCCAGCCTAGCAAGGAACAGAGTGGTGCCTTTGGAAAACTGGCCCTGAAATAATCAGTTATCTTTCACCAGCTGCCAAACCAGGCAAGGTGTGACTTTGTTTCTAGGTTGTCTTTGGAGACAGTTGTGTTGGAAAAAGCAAAGACAGCATTTTGTGCAGTAGGAAGTGGCCAGCACTGGACAATTTGTGAAAAGTCCTGTTTGCCGACCCTGGCCAAACCCAGTCTCTCCAGGGGAGGCAAACTCAGCGATGACATCAGTGATGATGTGCATTAGGTGTCAATAAAGCAACGGAGCACTTTGGATGGACTTGCCCTTGGAAAAGACTATTCCCTTTTGATCTGATCTGCAGATCCTTTGCCCTCGATGTGTGGGTATGTGCACCTTGCTTCTCTCACACTCTGACGTCAGTGGAAACTCCACATTTGGACAGGAGCAATACATGTGGCACTGAGAAGCATCAGAGAGGTAAGAGATCTGGACTATTTGTGGGGGAAAATTCCCCATCCTGCCCCTACCCCACTGTTTAATTTTGTATTACACAGCAGGAGAGGACGGTTCTGTGATTTATCCTTCTCTGAGATCACTGAGTTCTCTCTATGGCGATACTTGCCATACCAATATGAGTCATTTATGGAGTTCAATTACTAATTTACAGAACAAATTAGCATGATATTAAAGGCCTGATACAGTGATGTACTTCTGAAGTGATCTGATGAAGGACTTGCAGTGCAAACTATTGTATCTGATAGGCTAATAATAAAGCAAACTGATTCATTCAAAAGAAAATATTCGTTCTGAGGTTACCATCCTCTGCCAGGAATGTGGCACTGGGCAGGACTAGCACTGCATGGTGCCAGTGAGCAAAGGAGAAGGGGTGTTTTATGGGAATGGCAATAGCTTGTAGGTTGCAGTTAGGGATCTACGAGTCACCATCACTTTTTTTGTGTACCTGTGAAATTCTGCTGAAGTCTTAAGGCTGCGCTTGGACTGCAGTTGGGCTGGAGTATCCCAGAGCTCATCACTGCAGCTGGGCTGGCTTTAAATTCCAGATTTTGGGTGCCAGGTGCACTTATATCGTCACACAAAGGAATGCTCATGTTGTCCGGTGGATATATCCAGTGGATAACACTTCCACTACGAGCCCTCCGCAGCCTGAGTTTGGAGAGGGACAATGAATATACAGGAAGGGAGGAGAGAAGAGAGGTGCAGTTGATGCCCCAGTACATGTGGCCAAAGCTTTCCTTTCTCCAGGTTGCCTGACTTAGACATAGTGGGTACAGTCTGGTGTGCATTCCAGTCTGAGACAGACCTCCAAAAACGTCCCGAGTTCAGCTCTTCCTCAGTGCAATATTAAGACTTAGGGCCCAAGCAACAGCCAGGCTAGCAGCCAGAAAAATGGACAAAAGGCGGGTAAGTCACAGGGCTGGGCACACTTGAACTGCTTTGGATCCCACTCGCTACACAGTGATGTGGAAATAGCCTTGGATTCTATTTTAGAACTTTAGCCCTGACCCACATCGCAGTGAAGTCAATGTGATGTTGTCAGTGACTTAAATGGGCTCTGGAACAGGCCTGCAATGTTACCAGTGCCTTCAAATACTTCCTTCACCTGTAGGATGAAAGTCCTTCTCCCGAGTCAATGGGCCTCCTTACTTCTTCCTCCCCTCTCAGTTTCCATGGGCCCCTGGCATGGGAAACAGCCTTATTCATCTTTGTATTTCCATGTCTCTGAATCAGGCAGGTTCTGGGTATGTTCCACATAGAAGCCTGTTATCTTTTCAAATGGCAAAAAAGAGGGGATTTTTCCATAGTCACATAGTTTTTCCACAGAAATGTATTCATGAGAGTTAAACTTGCCCAAACTATGTTAATGTATGTGGTTGGCTTCTGTGCCAATTTTCATTGTGAATAAGACGCAAAATAAAAGGGCTCTTGTGTCTCGCTTTCCTCCTCCTTGAGTCCCTCCCATAATTTTTGAGTTCATAAGCCCATTTTGTATGTGAATCAGATCAGGAGAGGAAAGGCAGGGGGATTACTTTTCGTTTTGAACTGTGCCTTTGCTTTAAGCTACTGATAGACACATGGAAGTTGTGACTGAAACAAGGGGTTGATACCATGGGGCTGGATCTTATAGTCAGTGTAAATTGGGATAACTCCATTTATCCTGAACAAAACTGCCTGATTTACACCAAAGGAGGACACAGCCTTAACTCTTTAGCTCTGTTCATTCCTGCCTTGTTATTCCAAGGCATTTTCAATCTGACAAGAGAAATGGTGTCTCTTTTTAATACAGATGCTTGACTTGAGCTTGACAATCTCCTTCCAGAGCGTGCCTGGTGGGTTAGCACAGCACACACAACACATGAGCCGAGTTCAGGCAGCTCTGTAGCCAGATGGCTATGAAACATTCATAATACAAGCTGTAGCTATTATGAGCCATTTCTCTTTGGTGCATGTCCTGACAAGCTGCTGTTATTAAGTTTCAGTGTATTTCTGTTAATGTTACCTACCTATTTTCATTCCTGTGTGCTGTCACACCGAGCTGGTTGGCGTGGTCTTGGGAACTGGGCTTCAAGGCTCCTCCCTGTGAAAGTTGCCAGCTCATTTATTTGTTTCTTTCCAGTGGTTCAAGCTGGTGCGTTATTCAGAAACTTCTGAAAGAGCGGGGTTGGGTAAACCTCTGATTCAGTTCGTTTGAAAGCACCCTTGAAGTCCTCCTCCACATTTTGCCCTCCTGTGGCTCTGAAATGGGCTTGATGAGGCTAATTTGGAGCCCGTTCCTGAGAAATCATCGGTGCTGCTGTTGGAAAGGTCCCTCAGCTTGAAGGTCACTGTCCTCACCTGCACAGGTGGGATACTTCTAGTTTGGCCCCTGGCTCTCCCTGGTTTCTTTTTTACATGGCAGTAGTCAAGTTGCATCCAAAAAAGCGTAATCTTGAGATTGGCTTCAGGTTTTAGTACACAGAGCTGGGTGAATGTTGCCTTCTGTTTTTTTCATTAGAGGCACTCAGCTCTTATTCACAGAGGGTAAGAACGGACTTTAAATCAGAGATGAGGTCCTCAGGTATGAAAATTATGTTAGTGGAAAGTCACTGTGTGTAGTACTACTTGCTATAAAATTGTAGGAGTTGGCCATTCTGGAGAAGTCAGGCAACCTCTGGTATTTGAAGGAATTATTCACAACACAAGGAGAGACTTTTGTTCATGTGCAGCTGGATATGTAGCAGACAGATCTAAATTACAATTTGCAAATGTTTTGCTGCAGTGGTGTGTGCAGGATCTTGACAGGGTGGATGAGGCAAAAATAAGGTCTCTGACAAATCTTGGTGGCTCTCATTTCAGCTGCTGCTTTCTGGGGAGCAAGAGAGAGAGGTGAATGCACAGCAGTTGTTTTGTAATGGGTAGCCTGAGAAATTTCCATCACGGTTCTGATCTGCTTAGGTGGACTCGTGTTCTCCTTTCCCAGCCTGTGAAGGGAGACAAAATGTCTGGCAGACAACAAGTAAATTATTTCAGAAACTCTCTCCAAGTGCTTTTCACCATGGTACTTGTCTACCCAGTCCTGCAGACTTTCTTCCCTTGGGTTTGGCTCTAATCTCCACTGTTCCCATCCTTTCCTGGGAGGGGGCCTTCTTTCCCATCTCACATGGTGATGCCGAGGTCAGCCAGGTGTTCATCTAAAGAAATCGGTGTCTCAGGTTCTGATGCAGACCCTGAGCTGCAGCCAGGGGAGTGGCCCAGGATACCTGCTCACCCATCCACCTCTGCGTGTTCAGGAACTGTAGCAGGGCTTTGTTTACGGTGCATTTCCCAGCTGCAAAGGGAGAATGGTTTCCTTTGCAGTTGTATGCAAATTATTGTGGAAATGGAGGGTAATAATGCTCTCATTTTGAGAATTGTCACGAATGCTTGGTTTTGGGGCCAATCATTCAGCTCTTGTTATCTCTAGGAATCAAGATGTTTATCTGTCTAAATGATTGCAGTGTGTCTCAGGTATTTGAAGGTGGTTCTTCCTATTTGTTGGAAAAATAAAAAAAAATTAAGAAAGAATCAATCTTTGTTTCCCAAACTATCAAAAGCTTGTTAGCCTCCGGCAGATCTTTTTATCTGCAAGAAATAAAGCAGATATGTCCAGATCCTCAGTATAAATCAGTTTAATGCCCTCGGCCCATTATTTTTTCTCATGCAGTATCTGTCAAGTGGAATTTAGGCAACGTTTAAACGTCTTCTTTGTTTTCATGTGTCCATTGTAAGGCTTAACAGAACTACCATTAGCCCTGGTAGGCCTGCACCCGATGCCACCCTGGTCACCAAGGCCTACAGGTTGAGGGAAGAAGGATGTGACTCATTTGCCAAGCAAGATAATTTCTTTGAAGGGTCAGTGGAGAAATGTGAGCTCAAAAGGTGAAGGAGGTGGTGGAGCTGAGTCCAGGTGACCCCAGATACCAACAACATGCATATGTGTGCCTCTCAGTTCATTGCAAGGCTGGGGCAGCTTTATCTGATGTTTAGGAAGAACTTCACCTAAGGCAGTGGGTGCCCTCAAGGGCTGCTCAAGGTTTAAGACTTCCCAGTTTCCCAGTTGAATTGACTGGTGCTCTGGCCAAATGGGATATGTCTTCAAAAAATCTGGTTGCCACATGAAATCAGAATTTTTTTTTCTCCCAAAAGAAAACCCACAACTTCCACTTGCAGTTGGTTAGATTGACTAGAGGACATAGAGTTGAAAATTATAATGTTCATAGAGACAGAAAGACCCCTCTGCCCAGAAGGAAATCTACCTGAGTCAGTCCTGACCTCTCTGGCAGCTTCCAGCCCCCAGAGTACCCGCATGTGTCCCCCTGCCTAAAAGCCAGGGCAGATCCTCATGGATCCACAGGCAGTTTCCTTGTGGATGGGGCTGTCAAACCAAAGCATGTTGACCCTTCTGGCCAAGAAGGTCAAGTTGCTGCAGTTCTCCCCCACACTTCTTCCTTTTTTATTTTAAGGGCGTGGTATATTTTGTAAGTTTTGTGTTTATCAAGAAGTTGATTGTGTAAATAAAATTGTGGCCTTGCGTGCCAAATAGCTGGGTTGTGATTTCCTGGAGGAGAGCCAAGGCGGTGTGTGGGAGCATGCCAGTGTTAATATGCTCACTTTGCTAAGGAATACGGCATGTGTGGAGCACGGAGGGAGGACACTCTTCCAGCCTGGTGCTGCTTAACCCTTCCCTGGCCCCACCGGCTCCAAGCCTGCGCCGGGCTTCCCCCAGCAGTGCTGCACAAACACTGGGAGCATTCACCACGGCTGAGGCTCTCCTGGAATTGCCTGGAGCCTGGCCAGGTCAACAGGGGAATTTGCAAGGCTCAGGATCCCACCCTGATTCCCCTCCCGTGGCGGGAGCCCAGTGTTTCCTTCAGCAAAGCCTCCGTCGCACAGACCTCAAAGGGGCCTCTGAGAGAGGCCAGGTCAGGCACGTGCCTGGGGATGCCAGGGCAGGGAGAAGGGCCTTGGGCTAAATGAGAATCAACTCCCTGACTGTAATGACTTTATTCCCTATTTACTACTAAGTGCTATTCAGAGTTTATCCTATTTCTATCCTGCAGAGGCAGCCAGAAATTTTCTCCGGTGGCTGTTCAAATAGCAGTGGAATCACTGAACAGTTTGGGAGTATTTTCAGCATGGAATGGTGCTTCATGCCACTGAAGGCAGTGGGAAGATTGCTAGCAGGCAATCTTGGGAACACCAGAATTTTGCTCTGGTCCTTCTTTTGTTTCTTTTCCCCTACAAATCATACAGTCCCCATCTCAGAGCAGCTTATATCTCCTTCCTCTCATCCTTAGGTCATTACATTCTGGAAGTATTTAAAACAAATGAATGCAGAAAATGTAATCTCTTGTTTTCCAGCAAAAAGGAAATCGTGAGTCGTCTCCTTCTGCAGACAAAGCAAAACTCCCAAGGATGCAGGAAAGGACTTCATTTTGCGAAGCAGCAGGGAGTGGAGTTAGCTGTGTTACAGTGGGGAGGGGGTGGGGAGCCTCTGTGCGCGGGAATTCTTGCAACTCAGACAAAAATAGTGACTTCCATTATTTACGTACCTAAGCCGGAAACCTGCTTGCATTTCAGGCATTTATTGTAATTCCTCACATAGCTGGGGATGATAAGCCCTGCTAGCTAGTCATTGCATGCTGCCTGAAAATGATAGTTAATGTACACCGGCTACCCAAACAACCTTCTTCTTTAACCCTTTCAAACTTGCAGGATTTCGGGATTTGTGTTCTCTCAGATAATATTGCTGCTGATCAGCCTGGCCTCAACCCTCCCTCTTCATAAAATTCCATTTAATGGAACACTTTGATCGCAGTCTAATCTATATGGGAGATTTCTCAGAGCAGTTCACACGTCTAAGAAACAGTGACAGTTATGTTTCAAATTTCAAAGGAATCAAAGGGGGCCATTTAGCCGACTTCCACGAAATGTCACCAAGATTTGGATGCATAAATCCTTGAACAGGCTGGATACTGTGGTTTGACCCTATTAATGATCCTGAGCTGTAGCCCGTTGCAGAAAAGGAATTCTTTTCTTTGTGCACTCTTTGGTGGCATCTAGGTCCAAATGCTGAAGTGGAAGGTGTCTCCTCTCAGGGGAGCATGTGGGAGAGGAAGCACCCACCCGAGGCTTAGAGTTTTGGCAAGGGGAGCTTACCTTTATCCGTCTGTGCCTGTGCGTGTATCCATGTGTTTCCGCAGCCATCCCACCTCACTGCAGCCATCGTGGCTGTCTCAGGTGCAGGGGTGTGCCTGCCTGTCCCCAGTGTCCCATCCCAGGGGGGCTGTCCTGTGTGCAGGAGTGTGCCTGCCTGTCCCCAGTGTCCCATTCCAGGCAGGCTGTCCCATCAGCAGCGAGCAGCGTGTTCTGCCCAGGTGCTGCACAGCACTAAGCCGTAGATCTGAGACCACTACTCAAGTGCCCGATGGAAACATCTCCTAATCTCAATTTGTGGGGGAAGAGAGAGGAAGAGTTTGCAGCTGGGCTACTGCCCAAAGGTGTTTGTGGTGGGATGGGGCATCACATGACTCCCAGCAGGCCATTGTTCCGGGGATTTGGCAGCCTCAGAGATACAAGGTGCATGTTGATGTTTGGTACCAATGTTATATAAAAGCTGCTTGCACAAGCCCAGCAGCCAATTTTACAAGACGTGGGGAAAGACACATCATTTTCCAAGGGCAGGATTTAGCCCTAACTGCAGTATGTTTCCAGCCACAGAATAACAATACTTAGCAGGCATGTAGTTCTTAACATCATCAAAGTGATGTACAAGCAGCAGCTAATTAATCCTCACAACACCCCTGTGAGGCAAGTATTACCATCCCATTTCACAGGTGGGGATGATGTGACTTTGAAAGGTCAAGTGACTTGTCCAGAGCTAAACAGTCTGCAATGGAGCTCATTAGCTCCTGGCTGACAGCCACTGCTGAATGTACTCACCCAGCCTATTACTGTATTTTATTATGCAAATCCTCATGGAAATTAGAAGCCCAAAGCAACCCACAGATCTAAACATGGTACCTTAGATTTAAATGCAGGGTCCATTTTGTTTGAAATCCGTTCTGCAGGCATTACAGTAATTTCACTGGATTTTGGATGGTAATGTCAAAAACTGGAAGAGACTGTCATGCCTGGAATTCTCCAAGGATAACAGGGGTTGTGAAGGTGTCTGTTCATGGCTGTCCAGCTTTACCATTGTTTGCAGAGGCCACCAAGTAGTGCCAAGCTGGACAGGGTGTCAGAAAGAGCAGTAAAATGACAAAGAAAGTCCAGCCTCAGTTCCTGCAGGTGTATTGCAAGCAGTGAATGGAGACTGGTCTGCTAGTCCCTGCAAGACTCTTTGGCCACACGGTTAAAGCTGGCAGAAGGGACAGTCCAGGCAAGCCAGCCAGCTGCAGTCAACTGGGGTCTAGTTCAGACCTCAGGTGTTTTACAGTGCTGGCAAGCTTTGCTCAAAAACTGATGTTGTCCATGTGGACTGGCACTATTTGGATGATTCAGAACATAAGCCAAGCCCTGTTTGGCTTGCACAACTGCAGCTCTTCCGGAAATTGCCGGGGATTTTGCGTGTGCAAGGAAAGGAAAAGATATTCAGCATGTAACATTGGATCAGGACTGGTTCTTGGCTCCACATTTCATGGACCGACCAGTGTGGTGATGGATTTCATGAGGGTGTCATCATGCCACTGAAAGTTATTTACACCAAGTCACCCTCCAGGAACTGGGTCACAACTTTTTCTTTCATGAATCTTGGCAAGGATCTCAAGGTTTACTAGAAGCTGAAGAGAGGATGTCTATGTGCAGCGCCAAAACCAACTGAGATGCAAAAGGAACTGGGCCCCGTGCCACTGATCAGTGCGTGGCATGTCGGGCTCTGAGGGCGATGGGATGGGACTTCGCTGCTTTGCAGCTCCAGTGGTTGCTGCTGGTTGCCTTTTGCACTCTGAACAGGTGTAAATGAGTCCCCAGAGGCAAGGCACGGCAGAATCGGGGCCAGATCTTCAGCTGGTGTCAATCAGTGCCTCGCTCGGCTTCAATGGGGCTGCATCAATTTGCCTTAGGAAAGGGTGTAATGTGGGAAACAGAGATAAAGGAACTCATGTTCTAGCACCCTATATCCTATAGAATTGCTTCAATAAGAGCACAGCCCAGAACGGGTTTGCCAGATGCCGGGGTGGTGCAGAGTCCAACCCGCGTTTTGCGGGCAGGTTTGCACACCCAAAGGGAGGCCGGCTCCGGCCAGGCCGGGCTCAGCTCCCACTCAGCGGTACCAGGGCTGGGCAGGACGTGGCCATAGGACCTGGGCACAGAGCCCGTGTAGGAAGCCTTACCCCCGGCTGCTGGGCTGTGCTCGGCCATGCCTCTGTCTCCTCTGACCCACGGGAGCAGGAGTGAAGCCAGCACAGGTCTGGGAGCTGGAGCAACAATCATACCTTTGTTTTGTGGGCAGATGAATAGAGAGATAACAGGGAGTTAATGGACGGCAGCCCCTTCCCCCCTCCAACGTCAGTCCCATCACTCACCTCCTCCCCAGCAAAACGAGGCCTCAGGGACAGAGAAAGAGCGCAAAGATTAAAACTAACCCGTTGCTTTGGAACTCCTCAGCGAAAGGGGCTGATAAGAGAGGGCTGAGATCAGGAATCAGATTTCAGGGGTAACAAATGAATAACCAGAAAACGGAAGGATGCTGAAAGTGTTATCAGAAGAGAGCGAGATGGTGAGCACGTCCCAACAGCTTCTCTTTCGAAAAAAAAAAAGAGGAAAGGTGTTTCTCTTGTAGCAGCTACAGGCACAAAGAGCTGTTCAGACCACTCTGCGCCCACCAAGCCCCTGGAAAGACGAAAGCCCATCCCAGAGCTCCACTGGAGCTTTGCACACTGTTAGTCAAGTACAGTTTCCATGCTGGCAGATTCCTGGGAGCTGTAAGCCCTCCTGTTTTGTGCTCTGGCTGGGAAAGAATCAGCACTGGAAAGACTCGGGAGTAGACAGGACTCATGCAGCAGGCTCTGGCTCAGGCTGGGCAATGTGGTTTCAATTTAGGAGCTCTCCTCTCAAAGCCTCCATAAAGGCAGTCTGAATATAAAAGTCCATATTCTCGCAGTGCAGAAGTCTTGGGAAGGTTGTCCCCACCTCTGGAGAGGAGTATGATTCAGAGAAATAGGCTTCACAGAAGCACTGCAGAGATAAAGTTCACAGCTCTGCAGACGTCACAAAGTTGTTGGAGTCACTGTGTGATCCAAGTAATGTATTTCCCCTGCCAAGACAATGGACTGTTCATATATTCAGAAACACAGTAGGAGAGAGGCATCAGGGAGCTTTTCCTCTTTTCTTGGATGGTGAGGAATGGGATGTCACTTGCTATGTTTCACCCCAGTGGAGATTGCAGAGGGATGTTTAACGTGGAGGAGGAAGGCAGAGCGCTATGGCTGTTCCAGCAAGCACACAATTAACAGGCTTCTGCCCATCAGCTGGAAGATCTGTCTGGAGCTCTGAAAGACTAAAAACAGGCAAGGAGGATCCTAGTGCCTTTTCCCTCCTACCTGGAGTGGGGTGAGCTGGGCTGGTTTTGATTCTGTGTTTAAAAATAAAGGTAAGCCTGAGGAAAGGGAGGAGGAAAGAGCTGCCTTTGAGAATTTGTTCTGTCATTCCCAGCCGATGAGCCTGTCTACTGCCTCACTCGGGCACGTGGTAGTTAACACAAGACTCTTGATAATAATAGTTTTGGGGGCTCTGAAAAGCCAGCAGGTAGGAGCCAGATAAACCAGTTGTGAAGGTAAACCTTGACAACTCCTTGGGTGACCCCAGCCATCTCCGGCAGGGCTGTGGCCTTGGTTTGGACTCCTGTCTCCAGCTGCCCTCGGGGCCAGAGAGCTCCCCTGAATTAGCACCAGACATCAGTGTCAGTGTCAGCCTCGACGGGGGTCCTTTAGCACTCACCTGAGTGGTGGATAGGCTATGATCGCAGGGTTTTCCTTCTTTGGAATTTCTGGATTTGGAGCCCACATCAGTCCCCTGCTTTTGTACCTTCAGCATCTCTGGGCAGACCCCAAGGCTGGCTGGGGCCATGGCAGTGTCAGGAGTTTTAAAAGTTGTAATTGGCATCACAACACTTGGGGAAGAGTTGGAGTACCAGGCAATTTTCCTGGAACCTACTCTGAAGAACCATTTTTAGGCCTGGTTTACATGAAAAATTGCCTTGATACAATTTTTTTGTTAGGAAAAAGTTCTGGGGTTTTTTTACCACTGGTTGTACTGGGACAAGACCTCATGTGAATGCAGTTATTTTGGTGTCAAAGTGCTTTGCACCATACAACTTTTCTTTCCAAAAAGAGCTGTAGTGCTTTCCCTGTTCTAATATACTCAACAATGCTCTACCTTTATATGTAGATGAGATGTTAATGGCAGAGACTTCATTGTAGTGTGGTGAGGGTGAGCAGGGAGGTAATTATAGTCTTGCTTTTTATTGTCCTTATATAATGTTACTGTGGATATTTTCCACCCTAGCCGTGGCTCCCAGCCTGCCCAGTCTTACCTTCCATTGTGGTGTGGATTTTGGATCCCACAGATTCAGGGATACATGGGAAGATATCACAGGATATCTGTTCATTTTCTGCAGAGGCAGACCTGTGCCTGCAGATTTTGTCTGCACACGAAGCCAGGGACACTCTTTGGTCTTCACAATCAGTTTTCTAGAGCCAGGACCCAAAACTTGTATTCTTAGAAGCGTCAGACTTTCAAGGATACTTGAAATCTTGGATTTCTCCCCAGATCTCGTGAGCAGTGTTTGCAGTTACGGTAAATCTGTATTATAGCATCAGAAATCACTCAATAACATTCAGCTGTCCTGTGCAAGCACCTGTCCCCTGCAGAACACAACCACTGTGAGTGTGACTTCTCTGGAAGAGCGGGGCTGGAGGTCAGTGTGATTCTTTTGGGCTCTGGGGGTTTGCTGGCTGGGTGGCAGTGCTGGCTGAGCCTTGTGGGTGGGCTCAGCCATGGGGGGACCTTCCCTCAGCATCACGAGAACTGTGCTCCTGGAAATCCCAAACAAACAGAGTCATTCCTCAAGTCCTTCCAGGTGAGATTTCCAGGCAGGGAAATCAAGGGTGGAAAAAGGAATGTACAACAGCATTTCTTACGCTGTGTGTTATTCCTCCCCAGCAGTTCTTGACAAATTCTGCAAAATTACTTAGTAAGACGTTTTCCTGAGGTGAGAGTATTCTTGCACCTTGGAGAAGCAGAAATCTCTGCAAGAGCTCATAGGCATTTCAAACCTGATTGAGTACTAAGAGAAATATTTAAGGAATATGAAAAAAACCCCAAATACTCTCTAAGGTTTCATCCCATGTCCAGCAAAGATTCCATCAGGGATCTTACACCTGAACAATCTTTATGATTGCACATTTAGATCTTCCGTAATTCCTCAGGAAGATAAGGAGAGATAATAGCACACATCCTGTGAAGTAAGTGGTAGGGCTCTCAAACCTCTGTCTCACCACCTCTGTGGTGCTGGGTCACAAATCCTTTTGTTGAAGGCCTGTAGAAGAACTGGCAGGCTGGGACCTGTTAGCACCACAATGACAGGATTATTAGTATTACTCCTATTAACACCGCTACTGCTACTAATATGTTAATGAGTCATATTGTTAATAGATTAAGAATAAATTATGTACTGAGGTAATGTATGTTACACTTTGATTTCGAGTGAAGGTCATTTGCAAATGTCATGCATGCCTTGCTATGGGGATGTGTTTCCTTGCTTAGGAACTCCGGAGCTAGAGAAACATTTGGCATTGCTCCTGTTTTCCTAGAAGTTTTCCACAGAGTTGCTGTTTGTAAAATGGTGCTGCTCATTTTGCTCTTGTTTTCATTAATGAAGTAAGAAAGAACCCAATTCTGTATTTTTTGAGGCCCACATTTTCCCATTAGTTTTGAAAGGAACTAGAAAGAAAATTAAAAATCCAGGGCCAGTCCTCAAATATGTTCTTTGAGTTTGTGGGTGAGGGACAGCAGAGCGTTCCTCTTTCTGACTCCTGCAATTCCAGAGAGAATTCCCAGAGAAGCTCCTTTAGCACAGTAATATCCATAGTGTACCCTCTGTGGCCTGGACAACACACGTGTCATGCACAGGAATATTCCTCAGAGTCATCACAGTGATATTTGATTTATATTTGCCAGTTTGAAATTTGATGCTGCGATTAAATTTTTGGAGGAACTGTGTTCCCTCCCAGGGGAAATTCNAGAGGGAGGGAGGGAGGGAGGGAGGAGGAGGGGGAAGAAAAAAAAGAAAAGCGCGAGAATGGTAGAGGTTGCGATAGTATTGCGTTACCGATTGGATAAACTGACAAAACAGCCTACTGTGACTCGGGAAGTTTAATTTTGTACATTTTGGCAACTTCTTAAAGCCGAAAATGAGAGCAGTACTGTCAACAGGGCTTTTGATATTCCTCAGTGTTTATACTAGAGATGAAAGTGCATTCTGAATGAGGGTGGAAGGCAGCAGGCCAGATCCCGACTCTGGCGACAAGAGGTGATAAACACCACGGATCTGCCCCCCGTAACAGCGGGGAGGAAACGCTTCTCCTGTTGCTCAGGATGCTGTGAGATTTCCAGTTTTTTCCATTCCACCTGGAAGACACAGGATCTGTAAAGGGGTTGTTTTCCCTGATTACTGCAATAAACCACTGGATAGCCAAGTCTCTTGTCTGGCACATGGAGACCCAGGGTCATGTTCCTGCACTTTCTGGGTCACTGTTCTGCAGAACTGGTCTTGCTGTTACCAGCAAATATTGTATGACTTATAGCCAGTGTGAAGTGACTCCTACAGGAAGGCAACATCCAAGAATGGCCTCTCGCCTGGGGGTTAAGATATCTCTCTTGGATTTAGAAGATCCAAGTTCAACTCCCTGACCTGTATCAGGCCTTCAAAAGTGCATCTTCTCGCTGTTGAAATTGTTGGCTGCTCTGGCCAGGTTTGTTTTGACCAGAAGATTCCTCCTGGACCAGAGAAACCTTTTCCCAGTGGAAGTTTTGCTAAGCTAATGTGTGTAAGTAACCAGAGAAACATGTTGGGGGTGACAACAGGCTATCAAAACCAATTCTCTGAACAAATAAGGGTTAAGACATGTTTGCCAGTGAATCAAATCAACCTCGGTGCCATTGTGTTCTTTTGCTGAGATTTAATGGAAAGAGCTATAAATTGTGGTTCTGATTAGCCAGCAAGAAAGGTATCTGTCAGGCAAGTTCTGCCACCCTTACTCAGGTGCAGGATTTCATTTCGCTGGTTGTCTCAACTGTTTTGCTGGACCATCCCTGTCAGGCTGCTCTGCCCTGCTCCTCTCCGCCCCCAGCAGTGCTATTAAGGGAAGGAGGGAGTTGTGAATTCCTGCAGTCTTTGGTGAGGTACAACTTCCTTCCTTGCTCACAGCTAATGAGAAAGGCTTCACCTCTTCTCCAGACCTTCTGGCCTGTTTATTTATAGAGGCCGGTATCCAGACACTATGGGGAATGCTGCAAACCAGACTCGGACCTGGGATGTAGCTGGTCCAGCTCAGCTGCACAGTAGAGTTTTTGTTGGGTGGAGGCATCTTAGTGTCCTGCTTGGGACATAATATCTCACCTCTAAATAAATGCTCTGCCCTGCAGGGTAAGGTGATTCTCAACAGGAGTGAAGCTGGTGGAACCAGGCTTATAAAAATATCTGAGCAGGGGAAGAAAATAACTGCTGTTTTCCAAGAAGATGCATTTTTCTATTTTAATTTTTTAAGGCTGTGATAAAATTAATGTTGTCTATGATGTAAAGCTGAAGGGTTGACCAGAACTTCCCTTGTGGTCAGGCTCTTTTTTTATTGATTGATTTTGAGTCCTCTAAATTTGTCAGGCTCACAAGTGCATGGTGACTTCAGTTATAAGAGAAGGTTTGTGTCTTTAAGGAAAAATACAGCGACCCCTCCTCCCCCTTGCCCTTCTCAACCTTGCAAGGAAACCAACACTCGACCAGAATATTTTTTCTCCCTCAGTGGAAAATGCTGATTAAATACTCAGAAAAAAATAGCAATTAAAACCCCCAGACTCCTAAATCCCAAAAAATCTTTAACGGGAAACTGCTGGTTACAGAACAGTTGTGTAGTTTCGGCTAAGAATGCACATTGGCATTTTTTTGGTAGACGCTCAAAACTCTAAGAGAAATGTCTTGAAAAAATCACTTTTCTATTGATAAACAGAGATATTTTTTTCAAACATTTCTATGCAAGTTGTTCTGCTGTTGAGCTGGTTGAGCAAAGCCATGGCCACATGGCTGTGTGGCTGACAATGACTTTCATACTCCTTTTTTCTTCCTGAGTCAGGAATTGTTTCAATTGAGCTTTTTGGTCATTCTTCACACCAGAGCAGACACCAGGGTTTGGGCTGGGATCATCTGAGTGGTCAGGTCCAGTCTTGTCACACTGCACTGCTGCTGTCAGCCCCTCAGGGTCTGGCACCAAGAGCTCTCTGCATTTTTGGGGCACATCTTTGCTTAGCTGGTTTTACTGGGGTTAAAATTCCTGCTCTTATTAATCCCCACTGGCATACACTGCTTTCTTGCTGACTCAAGTTTGTTCCAAAAGCAATGTGCGAGTGTTGTGTGAGGAGGAACAAAACATGAAGTGACCGGGGCAGATGACCAAGTCATGGGAAATTGGTGACAAGAAGAGCAGAGCTCAGCTGAACTCTGTGTAGCGAGGTCACAAAGGACTCACTCCTTGAAGAACACAGAATTACTCATCTTCCTTCAAAATCCATGCCTGCTCATGTAGCTGGCTTTTGAATGTAGAAATGTATGGAATCTGGATACTTGAAGAGACTTCAGGGAGGAGAAAAACAAGCTATATGAACGTGGAAGAGCTTTGCAAATCCGTATAAACCCTGCACTGTTTCTCTTGTTCCTGGGAATGCTGGCTGCTTCTCTAGTACGTTCCATGGTCCCCAGGGTTTTCTGATCCCTCTCCCCTTTGACTGGGTCTTGCTTTTGGCTGAAGATTGAGAGAATAGATGGATATTGGCAATCTGCAAGAGAAGAGGTGGAGCCACATTTTGATGTCATTTGAGTTCACTGACACCATTTAGGATGTGGACTTCTCTGCTTTGTTTTCCCTCAAGGAAAAGAGATACAGAGAAATTACAGGAGCTCCGGTGTGTGATTGCACTGTCAGTCAGCAGCAGAATCAGCCATGTAGGTTGCCTGTGGGGGTATTTCCTCATGTTGGCTCAGTTTGGCTGCTGTTGAAGTCAGTTTTTCCAGTGATCTCTGTTATGGAAGCTGAGGTTGGCCATTCCTCATCCACATCCCAGTTGGTGAGGGGCCCTTATGCTGTCCAGGAGTACAGCTCCAGAGTAAACCAGATGCTCACAAGGTAGTTTTCAGTGGCTCTGTGGAAAACAGGTAACAGAAGGGAACGAGATTTCTTTCCACAGACCTTTGTTTTAAAGGGTATTTTGGGGTGTGGGTTCACCTTTCCTTGGGTCTCTTGCCAGCAGGTGGGAACTTTTTCAAGTTGTCCCTTTTCTGAGAAGGGCTGAATCGTCCGCCCTAAAGCATCCCTTCGTGCAATTAAAACCAGCAGTACTGCTTCTCCAATGCTGGGGCCTCCGATACTGGGAGGGGAAGCGGTGGCTCTTCTTTGAAGTCCCACCTACGTGAACATCAGTGGCAGGACTTCAAAGGGAAGCTGCTATTTCCTGTTGGAGCTCAGCCCTGGTGCTCAGCACTGCTAACAAAGCAGTCAGACTGGTTGCAAAGGCACTGATCCAGCAGAGAACTTAAGCACATGCTTAAGTCCCTCAGGACTTATCCACATGGTCTGCTGGGTTGGGACTCACCTCCACTGGAGACTGGACTGATGGTCAGGGTTGCGTCTCCCAGGTCGGGTTTGCAAGGGGAAGAGCGAGGTTAAAGAGCCTGTCCCAAGCGGCTGGATGGTGCTGCAAGGCTGGGCTCACCATTCGTTACCTTGGGGCAGCTGGGCAGCAGCAGGAGGGGGAGGGGGAAACACCACAGGCCATACTATGGAACTTAGCAAACAACCTGGAGACAGACAACAGGCCGCAGTGACTATCAGCAAATGCTTGTAAATCACCCACTCAGAGCTAGTCTAAATCAGCATTGTCGAGTTCAGGTGAGAATCCAGCCCAATAAATAGAGTTGTAAAGGTGGGAGTCTGTTTGCAAGCAGGTAGGAAAAGCTAAAGGCACAATCATTCGGCCTCACGTTTTGCTGGGTAATATTTTATTTTCCTGTTAGTTCCTCTGCTGTCCGTGGAGCTGCTTGCAGGCTAACGGATGGCAGCATGGAGACGTAATTTTCTAACAAGCGTTATTTAGGTAATTCATGTAATTTGTACCAACTTATTCTCTCAGTTTCGTCCTGAGGCTACAGACAGACCTCGTGGCCGTGATCTGCAGCTGATGCACAGGTCCCACACTGCTCTTGCCTTGTTGCCAGCATCACATCATCCCCTCTTTAGCAGTGCAGCGTAAGAGCTTTTCCCTCATCACAACCTACATGGAGCCTCATGGTTGCCTCATGTGTAGCAATTAAAAGATGTCTGAGAGATGTTCCATGCTGGGAGTGTGGATAAAAGCTTACAATTGGAAAGGCTGCTCTTCTTTGTGGAACAGATGTATTGGATTGAACACAGTAGGGTGTGGGAATAAACAGGTCACAAAGCCTGAGAAACCCCAGTAGGTTCCAGGTCCTGCTCCCTGAGGTTCTCCTGTTCCTAGGGTAGCACAGCCTGCCAAACCCGATCGTAGGCTGCAGTTTTCCTCCACCTTGCTCTTCTCCCTATAGGGGAACTCATTCCTTAGTTGCTAATCCCCCATCCCAAGTGAGTGAGTGGAGAACACTGCACTTCCTGGAGATTATCCTCTGAGACAAACTAGAAACATCTTCATTTGGATTATGAAAATATCTATGCCAGCGGTTTGGGATGTCATCAGCAGACATCTGCCCATTCATCTGTGTTCCCAGAAGAAACTTCTCGTGTGTCCTTACAGTGTGGATGAGCACTGTGTAGTTAGTGCTGACTGAAGCAGCAAGGTTGCTGTGCTGACCTGCTCAGTGATGTGCCCACAGTCCTGTGGCACTGCCCAGAGAAGGTAAGGCCCCCCTGGTTCAGGTGCAGGATGCCACTACAGTGCTAATGTTGCTGCATGATACCTGCTTGGCATGCTCCTCGTGGGATCAGGTCGGGATCTCCACTGTGATTTTGTGTGGAGGTCTGGTTTGGAAGTGCCCATACACAGGGAGTTGACGTGCCGTCCTTTGGATGGGAGGTTGGATGGGGCAGTGGTTGATTCTGCTCACGCCTGAGTGCTCTGCAAGGGGGTTTGTTCCTGAAACTGAGTCTGGTCACTTCACGTAAGAGTGAAGCTGGTGACCTCAGAGACTTATAAAAGTTAAAACCCAACTTTCCTGCACCTGGAAAAACCACAAGAAGCAGCTGATGTGATTTCTTGGGAAGGAAGCCTTGTGTTGTGACTGAGGCATGGGACTCGAGCAAAAAAACTGTTTTGGAGCTGACACAGGTGTCTCAGGTGGCCTCGCAAAGTTCTCTTGGTCTCTTTTGCCTTTGGTCTGCCACCTGTAAATTAGGCTAATAACCCCTTGCCCGGGTGGCTGTTAGCCAGGTAAGGGTGTATCTCGTTGCACGTTGTATAGGTACTGGATTTTCTCTTGAGCAGGGTTCTCCTCCAAAACGAAGAAATAATAACCAATTGAGACAGGATGGCTTTTTGGAAGGACTTATTGCAAAGGCTCCTTGGATTCAAGGAAGGTGCATTTTTTTATCTTCTTCATTTGTGTGGTTTCTACCCATGAGTTAGTACTAAAAGGGTTTTATCCGATTCAGGGTGTACATGCAAATATTTCTATTTGAATAATACTGGAGAATAAATTTAGAAATGTTTGAAGAGGGTATGAATGCCTCAATCTGCTAGGTGGAAAAATTACTACTTCTTGTGGGTAACCCAACCTGTTTAAGTTGCTAAAAACATACCTGACTTAAAAAAAAAAAAGAGAGAGAAGAAGGAATAGCTGAAAAGAGAGCTTTTTAAAAAAACAACTCTCTTCAGATTTCTAGTTTAATATTTCAGTATGCAACAGTATTTTCATAACTGCAGCTTTTTTGGGTAGAGGTGGGGGAAATTAGAATATATTAAAGAACTCTGGAAACCACTTTCTATTTGTAAAACATGTTGTGTGTGTATCATAACACCTCCAGTACTTGTAGCTCTGCCAGATTGTGCATCGACTGCCAGAATTCTCCTCGCTAAATGACATTATACTACTTTGTGGGTATTGAAAACAAATATTTTGAGGGGCGGGAGCATTCTCATCCATAAAACGTTCATCGCGCTTGCAATATTCAGTCATAGCCTTTTATTTGAAGGCTGCTGCGTTTTTCAGCTGCTTGCCATGAGTGGAAGGATAGGTTTGAGGAATGTTTGCGTGCTCTCCAGCTGGTCTTCGGTGTGTATTTTTTGCAATCTAGCAGCCCCTAGGGGCTCTGGAGGAGATGAGGGCTCGGAATGCTGGGCACTCTATGGACATGTAGTAGAGGACAGTACTGGGAATGAAAAGTCTGGTGGTTGTTTTCAGAAGCGCAGCCCCAGAGCAGCTCCTCTCACACGAGGTGGTGTTGGGAGGGATGGGAGATTGCCCGGATGGAACAGGGAGTGAGGTCTGGCAGGGTGCAGCCGTGGGGCACTGCCAGGGGCACTGCTGGCACGGTGCCTGTGCCAGGTGCTGGAAATGACAGCGATGGGAGAGCTGCACTGCTGGCTGGCAGCTGTCACTGCTGCTGGATAGGTGATGCAGAGGCTGCAGGGAGATGCAGGGACACTATTCATATCTAACTGAGGTTCCCAGTTAACCCAGTTAACCCACAGCTTGTGGGTTTTGAGGGTGGCACAGGGGTGCTTCCTTGCCAGCATGAGAGGAACCCTGACACATCCCTCTCATAAAAATCTGCAAAAGAGCAGCAAGGGAGTAGAAAACTCGGTTAGGGGCTGCTGAGGTCTCCTTGGTTCAGCCACTGGAACAGCCTCCGCTGGGCTTTTGGTGCTGCTCATGAAGCCAGGCTGCCTTAGACTGCTCTCACTTACTCCAGGGTTATGCCCCAGCCACATCCTAGTGCGTTCCTGTGCCAAAGCCCAAGAGGAGCAGGGAGCGTTGCCTAATGCCCTTCCGTGCCCTGGTGTCATCAGCACATTGCAAGCTGCACTTGCCAAGCTCCAAAGTGGAGACATTTGCTGACATTTTATATTGTGTTTCAGTGGCACTCCTGTGTTTGTTTGGCATAAAAGCCGTCATTAAAATGCAAGCTAATTAGTAGCTACTTATTAATATCTCCTTGTTTTTTAATCACAATAGACAGATGCGATCAGTTTTCACAGGTATAAAGGAGTAGTGTCCTGCTAAAAACTGCAACATGCTTTAATCCACAGCTGAGCAGTTTGCTGTGACTGTATAGACCTGTTGGTTTCTAGAATTTGTTATTAAAAATGGATGATTAAAATAGAAGGGAAGTGGAAAGATGTTTTAGAGCCAGTTAGGAAAAAATCTTCAGGAATGGACTTTTCCTTTTTTTTTTTCCCCCCTACTCTCCCTCTAGAAATGACATTCTCTAGGATGGACAGAGTTGTTCCAGAGGCTTCAGGGCACATTAAAGGGTAATAAGAAGGGCATGAGGTGAGAAAAAGGTTCCTGCTGGGTTAAAGAGAGACACTTGATATCTCATCTGGGAGCAGAGAGTCAGGTTTAATAATGTCCTTGCTAAACGCAGTTAATAATTGAGGTCAGGGCCCTGGGTGAGGGCAATAAGGGGATAGTCTCCCATGTGCGGAGTGATGGGGTAAGGACAAGCTGTTCAGAGCACACAAGCCATGCTGATTGCAGGCACACAGCAGTGCCAGCCTGGGTCACCTGGGACCCTGATGGCAGCAGGTAGCTCACAAAGTGCTGCTTTTTGTGTGTCTGTGGTTTTGGTTTTTTTTTTCAAATGCCTGACAATTGCATTGCTTGCAGAACAGGGGGGCAGCATGGAAGCGATCGTGCTGGCTTGGCACAGCCAAAATCGAGATCAAGAGATCTGGGTAAGACATCAGGCTTGTCTTGCTCCATCTTGCTGCTGTGGTGACATATAGCTGGAATTAGGAACTACAGGGCTATACATGTTTCCACCAGAAGGATCAGGTTTAGGTGTCTGAGGGTCATTATACATGCTGTACATCAGAGTCCCTTCCAGAACCCAGGGCAGTCATCCTCAGAGCACTCTGCTGAAGGCTGGATTACCTTTTCCTTGTTGGACAGGTGAGGAATCAAACTATCAAATACCTGAGAGACTTGGCTACAGCTGCGCAGGGAGTCTCTGCCAGAGCAGAGTTAGTTCTCACTCTGAGCACTGGTGCTGGCCACTTCCCTTAGGCCACCAACTTATTTCATGCTCTGCTCTCTTTTCACAGCCTGTATTTGTGGCCCTGATCCTGCCATGAGGTGCAGATGGAAGGATGTCCATTGGTTTCGGTGGTGCCATGGGCTGTGTGCTGCAAGCCTGGTGCTTTTTGCAACAGGATTTGAGCTGCAGCTTTCTGGGACGAGGCACGTGTCATTCCTGGCACAGCAGGGGAAAGCAAGCTCAACCCATCACAGTTTCTTCCACCTCATGGCAAAGCTGGAGGGAGGATGGGAAAAAAGCCGCTCTCTGATTACAGCTCATGTATGTGCTTTGGCAGAGAGAACACAGCGTAATTGTGGGCCAGAATTTTGCCATTAAGTGGTAAATCCTTGAAAACTGTAATTCTGCAGACTTCAGGCGAGGGAAAAGCCTGTTTCCTAGGTTTGCTGTGTGGGGTTCGGCTCCAGACACTTGCCCAGTTTCTGTTGCAGCATGGCCCCCCCCTGCACTTGATCAGCCAGCGCTTTATTGCCATTCCCATTACATAGGAGGGAGACACCACCTCTGCCTCGTCAGAAAGGCCGGGAAAAGCCCTTTTCCTAGTCAATACATTGCCCAGCACAGCATCCAGACGTTGCTTAGAACACGCAGGGTCCTGTGACCTGCAGGGACTGCTATGCCAGCAATTAATAATAAATCACAAATATCATACAAGTTCTCTGACAGACCCTTCCTTCCTTCCACAGGCTTGTAAATCCAGGCATGGGGTAAGAAAAGCAAAAAAGGAAAGGAATAACTTACTAAATGGCCAGATTGCATTAGTTTGGCAGTCCTTGCTTGAAAAAGGCTTGGTAGCACATGAAAAATTAATCAGTATGTGAAGGATTGGAACATAAGCACAAGATCTAGTAGACTGATGAAGGACTGAAAATACTGCATGAATAAGTCATTCATAGCTTATCATCCCAGTAATCGTTTCCTCAGTGATAACAACTTTTTAGAAACCATTAAACTGAACATGGCACGGACTTAAAATTTAAGATAAATCCGGGTGACATTTTGGCTGTCTGTGAGGTTGAGTGGCAGAGGGTGGATGGCAGGAAACCAGGCTTTTCTGTGAGCTCTTTGTGCAGGGACACGTGCTGGGCAAGCCCCCAGGGGCAGCAGCGCCCAAAGGGGCATCTTTTAAAGGATGCAGCTTTATACAGTTCCTCTCACGTCTGAATGCTGCACTCATCCTGTGTCAGTAAAATACTTGACATAGCTTGTTGCCAGCTGAACCTTCCCTGTCCCTGCTCCTGAGCATGGGTCCTAATCCCTAAAAAAATAGTATGTGGTCTGCAGAAAAATATTATACTGTGAGGCATAAGTTAGTTTTAATTGCTGCGTTTCCTCACTTTTTTAGGCTTGGCTTTGTCACTGCCATAATGTTCTTTTAATGTTGTTATTGTTTCTTACAGACATGAAGTGTTTTACAAATGATGGATGGCCAAGTCTCTCTGATGTTTGGTTGCAACAGCTCAGTTCCGTGTGCTGCTAAAACGTCAGCCAAAGGAGACATTAGGGGTCTGTGTGTGCAACTAAGATGGATTTGGGGCTTCTGATCCTCTGGCTGGGTGTTGTCTGTCCTCACAGGCGTTACTGGCCCAGATTATGCTGCTGTACCCTGGCTATGTCTCCGGCATTACTCCGCTGTTCCCAGGAGAGAATCCATCCCTGCTAGTGGTGGCGGGTGCTCCCCAAATCACAGAGTCCCAATTGTCCTCACTGTGCGATTCATTTGCCACATGTTTAAAAATGAATGTAGCTATGTGAATAAGAGGAAAAGTTCAGGCAGAGGAATAATTTATAATTCCCAATAATATTGCTTCTAGCTACTGCTCTATAGTGCCAGTTCCTGCCCGCTGTGGTTTAGGCAGCTAACAGCTATAAAAGTTTGTTGACCTGAGAGGCTTAGTATCAACCATAGGTACAGTCAAAGTCAATATGGAGGCTGAAAATCCAGTGCTAATAGAAAAATAGAAGTCAATATTTAGGATGTGAGTCAGGAACTTAAAATAGGAAAGTGAAACAGATGAGGGCTGTAGCTGCAAGAGTGCTGGAGGTAAAATGTTTAGATCCAAGGACCACTGCTGATTACTATCTTCTTCTCTAACAAGGTTGCTTATTCTGCTTCCAAAATTCATTTCCAGTGGCCAGGCCACCTCCCTGACCTATATTCCTCAGACTGCCATTACGTCAGAGCCTGCCTATTTGGGGCTATAAGTGAAATCCTCTGTCTTCTGGGTGAAATCCACAGGTAATTATATGTGGGGCAAATATGGGCTGGGGCATGGAGAGGCCAGGAGAAGAGTTTGGCTTAGCTCTGTTTATACTGGAAAATCCCCTTTCTAAGGCTGTACTGTTAAGTCTTGGAGGGGAGGGGGCACAGGGAACTCCCCCCCTGCGAGGCCATAGCTGCCAGGAACAGGGATTTCACAGTGCAGCTCTTCCAGGGAAGCATCAGGCGGAGAAGTAACCAGCCCTAAGTGGGGGTTTTCACGTTGGAGAGGGGCACGAGGCACTGAGAGCTCTTACCCACAAATGAAAATGCTGTGGCCTTATTTACACGGTGAGGGATAGAGAGCGATACCCGAGCACACTGGTGATGAATTTATGTGCCCTGCAGTGAGGCAGTATTTTAATTTATACATCCTTTCCACAGTTTGGTTGCAGTGGACCAGATCTCCTACAGATGTGAATCTGTCCAGCCCCATTAGGGTCAGTAGAGCCTCTTTATTCCAGCTAGAGACTGCATCCACATCTCCTGGTTTTTAGAGAAATTGCCACCTTGCAGGTTCTCCCATTGCACTTCCTGTTCAGAGAGAGCCTTGGTAGCCAAGAAGGTGTCCCGGGATTCACAGTGACATTATTTTGCTACTGGAAGAGGGCCCCATCATGTCCTCCTCTGACACATGCAATGACATTCCTTTGTTTCGGCTTTGATGTCACAACACTGTTTTCACAAACTTGCCCTGATCTTCTTGTGACAAGGTCAAGTCCCATTCAATTCAAGAGGAAAGTATTAATACGGGGGTGAAAACCCTGGTATTAATTAAGCTCTGAGCAGTAACTTCAGGCGGATGCTGCTGCCTTTATTTCTTGCATGTACAGTGCTCCAGCCAACACAGCTGGTTCATGGGGCAATCCTAGCTGTGGTTTAAGAAAAGGTACATACTCTAAAAAATGATTGCTGGACAGCAAGGAACCAGATTCCATTTCTTAACTGTGCTCCAAAGTAACACCAGAAGTAGCAGGGAGATCAGCCTGACAAATTGTGTCGTGGTGCCACAGGGCTGACTGGCAAAGGCTGCAATTGCAACTATTGTCTTGTGAAAAGTAAAGTTTGTTTCCACTGAACTATCTGAGATATCTACATAAATTTGAGCTTTTTATTTTTACATCCAAGCATCCAAAACATCCAAATATTTAAGCTGAAACAGTTTGATTGTAATAGAGTTCCTGTTTCATGCTGCTCCATCTGAGTATTGTGAACCGCACCAGGTTTTAATTTAATGTAATTGCAGATGTCTATAATTTGCAAGTATTATTGTAATATCAATAATGTTTGTTATTTTTTCTGATCAAGTGCTCAGGCAATATGGCATGTCAGCACATCCTAAAATGTATAAACTGGGTTATGCAATGCCTGGTAGCTATTTAACTGAGTATTTCAGGTGCAGAAACTGAGGCCCATTGCACAGAAGGATTCGCCCATTGTTCTTAGTGCAACATGTTGTGGGCTCAGTATGTAACTGGATCCCAGCCTGATGGGATGTTTCCCTGGAGTGGGAGAAGTCCAGCCACCTCATACTCCCCTTTACTGCAGCCTTACTTTTGCTAAGGCAGAAACAAATTGATTTCTGTTCATCTCACCTCAGGGACCAATATTAAAGTGGATATGGCACCTTTCAGCCCAGCTTTTTCAGCTGGAGAGTTCTCAGAGATAAGGTATCCATACAGATACATTATCTGGACATAAGGGTGTGTGTAGGGGGTTCTCCTAAGGCTGGCAGAAATCCAGGGTTTTCCAGAAACTTAAAGAAACTTCCTTTCCTTTTTAACTTCAGGTAAAGCAGCAGCTCTTGGATTTGGCAGCTGCTCCGTTTCCCTTCTGTAGCAATTCCACTGAGGCTGTACTTCGGAGCCTTTCTGCCTCTGAGGGAAAGGTTAGTGCCATCCTGGTGCCCTGACTGCCCTTGGCTCCTTGCTCCATCCCTGCACAGCCTTTCACCAGCGTTGCCACTGGGGATTTTGTGGCTGCACTATGGGCTGGGTGATGGGAACTCGCTGCTGATCCCAGCACACTGTGGAGCTGCAAGGAACTTCCACTCTTCCCCTGCTGGGGCACAGGGCAAAGGATGCCGACTTTAGGGTCACACACATCATCTGCTGCTTCCAGGTATTACAGCAATACAGGCAGAGCTCTTTCCAAATCTTTGCTTTGCCTTTGGCAGGGCATAAGTCAATCAGATGCAGGATATTTCAAATGAAACTTTTTCGAGGCTCCTTGAACCACTGTCTGATGGAACTTTGTTTCCATGGAGAGCCTTTTGACTGGGAGCAGTTTTCATCATCAAACCTCTCAGGTAGGCCCATGATTTCGGAACAGACGAGCCATGAGCCGGTTATAAACAAAACAGCAAACAAGGTTTTGTTTGCAGACCATTGTACAAAGCCCTGGGTATGGGTCAAAGGCTTTGAAGATTTTGTTTTAAATACAGTTCTGTAAAATGTTCTTGTTGCAACATATGGACTTCCTATCATCCGGACACAAGTTCAGCAGTACAGATTTTAGAGGGACAGAATGTCCTAAACTGACCTAAAATTGTTTTACTCTGCGTAAACATGTCGTGATTTTTAAAGAGCTTAGGCTCTTTCATGGACCGAAACTTGGAATGTCTTCCCTCAGACAGTAAAAAGATTTCATTTGTGAGCTCTGATGAGTCAGGAAATATTGCATCTTAGACTTATCACTCTTGCAAGACTGAATATTGCCTATTCTGTAGCTCAGGAGGTTGTAATTTTGCAGAGGTGTTACCCATTGAGGAACAGAACTTCAATCGCTGTCACCTAGGCTTATGTCTAAAGAGAGGACGTCCCAAGGAGGAATACTGACAACTGTTTCCTTGCTCTGTTTGCCAAAAAGAGGATAGAAAATATCTTGACAAGTAGACATGAACTTTGCAAGGCTGGTCTAAAAATGGCCAAGCAACAACCCCTTTATTGAAGCCATGACTATTCAGAGTAGAAGAAGAAACCTTCTTCCCTGTCATCCCAACACAAAAAACCGAGTCCCTGGGTGGGTTAAAACACCAGCTCTATTTCCCAGACCTTCCTACAAAACTGATCGTGCATAGAGAGAAGAGAAGAAGTTAGAAAGAGAAAAAAATCTCTAAGAAGCTATTTGGCACATGAAATAACGAAATAAGTGAGAGGACAAGAGCCCGCACACCCTTGCAGGTCCCCTGGGAAAAGCCGGAGCAAACAAACCG
The DNA here is from genome assembly GCA_013397725.1 of Rhagologus leucostigma. Classification (NCBI taxonomy): domain Eukaryota; kingdom Metazoa; phylum Chordata; class Aves; order Passeriformes; genus Rhagologus; species Rhagologus leucostigma. Next base: position 1,502,489 of record VZTD01001039.1, on the reverse strand, counting down.
CCGGCTCCTGGGCCAAGCTGCTGCAGGTACATTTGACCCTCTTGCCCAAGCTGTATTTCATTAGTGTATCTCAAGGAGGATGGGCTGTTAAATGATTCAAGCTGGATAAGATTTGCTGCAATGGAAAACTTGTGTGCCTCTGTGGCTCTCTGGTTGAAAAACCTTTTGCAAAAATAGATTAGCAAGCCATCGTTGCAAACTGGACTGTTAACCTAAGAGTAGAAAATACAATGGGGTCTGAAACTGCATTTTAATTTGTCATGCTGCTGAATAATTTATTGTACATCTCACCATATATTGAAATTAAAACCCGAAGTATGACATACAGTAAATAATTCAGACTGGCTCTTTCATCGAGTGTGAGCTAGGTTATTGATACTTCATTTTAGTGAGACAGACATCCATGTCAGCTCCTGCTGGGCTCTCTCATTTTGCTTGTGTTGGTACCAGTGAAAACTTTAGGGCTACAAAGGCAGTCAGAGGGCTTGGCAGAGTTGGGGTTGTTCGGCCTGTTGCAGCCTTTCAATACTTAAAGGGGGCTTATAAGAAAGATGGGGACGGATTATTTAGTAGAGCTCATTGTGATAAAGCAAGACATAATGGTTTTAAACTAAAAGAAAGTAGATTTAGAGTTGATATAAAGAAGAAATTTTTTATGATGAGGAGGTGAAACAGTGGCACAGGCTGCCCAAAGAGGAAGTAGATGCTCCATCCCTGGACACATTCAAGGTCAGGTTGGATGGGGCTCTAAGCAACCAGATCCAGTTGAAGATGTCCCTGCCTATTGCAGGAAGGTTGGACTATGTGACCTTCAAAGGTTCCTTCCAACCCAAATTATGCTGTGATTCTGTGAAATCCTCCTTTAGGCAGTCCATGAACTCCCTGTGTACTCCTTCAGTTCTCCTAGTAAAATGACTGTAAGGAAAGCTTCCTGAAGCCAGAGAAGCAAGGACAAATGACCTGATCTGAGGGTGCAGCCTCACAAATACTTTAGGAGCAGCCACAAAACTTAGAGGAGAAAGCTGAAGGTATTCATCCAAACCCACTCACCCCCAGCACCTATCTTAGATGTGTGCAGTGCACGGGGCAGCAGAAGCCAGGGCAGCAGTGGTGTGCTGTTGGCAGGTTGGTGGCACGTGCTTGCACACTGGTGAACACAAATAGATGGTTACAGCACAGCTGTTTGTGTTATTTGAGATCGAAATCTTAACAGCTAATTAGTATCTCATTAGGGTTCTATTTACATAGCTAATGAAGGTAATTTATGAGGAAAGAAAACATTTGAGACTCCCCAGCACAGTCAGTTGACTTGAACTTTGGTGGAGCAGACAGCCAACTGCATTTAGAGCCTCCTTTTTTCCTGGATAAAAGGGACAACGAAAAGACATTAATCCATGGGAAAGTGTGACTTAAACCTCCCTGTGCCTCAATTCCCACTAATCAAGGGCAATGGGTTCTCCATTCTCCATGCACTATTTAGGGTACTGATTTCTTCTTAGCAGACAACATGGTTTGCCTTTGTTTGTTTGTTTGTTTCAATCTCAAAAAAAGAAGAGGGGTCATCAGACATGTTCAAAATATGTGCAGTGGTGCTGTTCAGCCCATTTCAGAGAAGGCCTCTGTGTGTTATTGTGGGCAATCCAGAGTTTACTGCTAAGCAGTAGGAATTTGTCATTCCCAAGTTCAGGGAAATATTTGCTGAATGAGTTGCTCTAGTGAAAAATGGTTTTTAAAGAAATAAAAGTGTCCAGAGCAGTGCTTTGGGTGGCTGTGCTTACCTGCCTTGGTGCTCCAGTGCTCCTCGGCTTTCTTGGGAGAACTGCTTAGGGGGAAAGACCATCTTTTATGAGTAAGAGAAAGGAGACACTCATTTCTCATCAAAACCAAATATTGACATTTCCTGCCTGCTAAACCTTTTGTTCTTGAACCATTGTTAAGGAAAAATATTTACAAAGTTAGGAGAAAGTCTAATGCTAGAGCCCATGTGGGGATCATGAGAGACTGTCTTTAAGGAAAAGATCCCGGTATTTTGTCATGTTCAATCAGGGACGGGTAGCAGAAGTGCCAAGATTCTGTAACAACTGTTTTTAAGAAGGGGTAGGTCTTTAGCTGGGTTGAGTGCTCACAGTTTCAGCTGAGATTTACAAGTTCACCGGATTTAGACTTCCTATTCCTCTCCAAGACTTCAAATGGGAACACTAAAAAGCTGCAAACCAAAGCTGCCAGAAAGCAACAAGTGTCCTGTGTCAGATTAGTACATCTTCAGACCCAAAAGAAGCTATATAAAAATGGGAATCTGCAGTTATGATCTGATTGTAATTAGGAGCAAATTGCACTCTAGAGATTAAACCACTGGTAGAGGCTGTAAAGAACTTTTGTAGACCTCTGGGGTGGGCACGGGACATTAAATAGCTAATGATGACATTTGGGCAATAAAATCAGAAATAATCCATCTTCTCTTCTTCACTAATCACTTCCTCCTTGATCACTCGTGGTCTTCCTGAGAATCTCTGTGGTGAGATTCTCAAATTTGTGCTTTGCTGGCATTTCCCTCCTTTGCCACTTACTTTAATGGTGCTGTGGAAGCTCTGAATTCCCGTGCTGTTGCCGATCCAGTTGGTGCAGATCACATGGGCAGCATTCCCAGGGACACCGGGTCACCCAGGAAATCAGCTTGGGAAAATCACTCCTCTTTTTTCATACGCCCTTCTTCCTCCTCCCCTTGTTCCTGTGTGTGTATCTCTCCCATAATAAAGAGAACAAGAGGATAAAAAAATGGCAAAAAAGCTTTGAAGGCTTAAATATCAGATGTGAGCTTACTTGAGCTTTTATTGCCCTTTTTTATCCAGAAAATCTTATGTTCACTCAGAATGGCAATTACTTGAATCTAATTGGAACCATTTTATGTAGCTCCAAACTCCTTGCTTGATCTCAATAATAAATGAACTTAGAAAATATTTTTGTTACTAAGAGAATTGTAGTTGTGCAGGCCAGATCATCAATCATGATTTCCTTTTGTGGGCCTAATGTGAACCTCATTTGATTTTGAACAAAACAACGTTAGCCGAAACATTACCTACTGTACCTTCAGCTATGGCAGGAAGGGAATGTGGCTCCTATAGATTTTTAAATCCTGGTTTACAAGTTAAAGATTTTAACTGAGATTTACTTGTTAAGTGAATTTACATTTCATTTAAATATAAAGGAAAGAATGTATTTGTAATGTAGAAGTTCCAGCCTTGATCAGGACCCCACTGAGCAAAGTGCTGTGCATGTACTCCAAGAAGGTTTTACTTTTCAGACAAACCAGCTCTTTGAACCTGTTTATTGCAGCAGTTTTGGCAGAAGAGATGGAGCAGGGCCGGGCAGGAGGTGTCTGCTGGGAGGGACGGTGGCAGCCTGTGCTTTGATCAGCTGCGGTGTTTGGGACTGTTCTCGGCAGCCACGCTGGCTTCAGAAAGTTCCTGTGCTGAACAGAGGGCAGATGGAGCAAGGACAGAAGGGTCCTTCATCTCTGGAATAAATTGGCCATGGGAAATGCCAAGCCTGAATTCGAACAAGGGGTCATCAAACTGCAGCATGAATGGGAGAAGTGGCTTTGCTGTGCTTGTGCAGAAACCCTGATACCTCCTGCCCAATCTATGGCTTGATAGTGAAGGAATAAAACTTGATTGAGGTTTGACTGAATAATTGTCTCTAGGACAGATTGCTTTTGGGAGGAATTTGGGACCATATGTCTGGTGACCTGGATAAAAACGTCTTCACATCCATCACTGAGCATTTTTTTAAAAAAACCCAAAAACTGAGATAAAAATCTGCCCAAAGAGGTGTTGGTCACACATCCTCACCTGGCAGCAGCACTTTCTGCCAAGCCAGCTGCTGATCCCTGCTCCCCTCCTTCTCCCTGGAACTGCTTCCCCCCTTTCACCTGGCAGCAGAGCAGCACATACAATTGCTCCCTAACCTGGGCCAGAGAAAATAGTCAGGGTTAGCTCATATGTCTGGAGAAGTTTCGTCCTAACTTGGAGAGACCTGAGGTAGGGAATGGTTGTGCGTGTGAAGTGGAGGAGGCCCTCAGTGAGGATGGGGGAGGAAAGGCAATCCCTTTCCCTGCTCCCTGCAGCCGGGACAGGGTTTATGGCCATAGAGTGACACCCTGATGAAGAGAATGCCAGTGATGAGCTGGGTGCCAGTTTGGACCAGCTCGTGGATCAAACACAACACAGAACTCTGTTGTGGTGCTTGCCATAGGTGTGCCAGTGCAGAGCTCCACCAATCCTGGCAAGCCTGTGCACAGTTTGTGGCAAATACCCCTCAGCCCCTCCGGGCGAATGGCTGAGTGCTGGGGCTTTGGGAGTCCTCTCACCTCCCCACAGCTCTGTCTCCCTGGGATCCCACCCCAGCCTGCCCCAGAGCTGCTTTCTGGATCACCGCAGCTCCGCTTTCAAGTGGTTTCCCCTCTGGGCACCTTTAAACGCTCCCTTATCAACAGCTCCTGTACAGATAAAAGTGTGTTCAGCACTGGGTGAAATCCCCACCAGCTGACTGAAGGGGTGACAGCCTTAATCCAGGTCCTGCATCCTCCACGCTGTATCCAGGCAGGCAGAGGTGGGCATGGCTTTGGAAACACCTGCACTGGTCCACGACACGGGGCCTGGGAACACATCCGAAAGCCAGTGACCGTGGTTCTGTCGGGACACCTCCGGTGTGCCTTTGGGCCAGGCCAGGAAGCTCTCTCCCGGGTGGTTTCTCACCGTGGTTTGTTCCAACATCCCTGGGACCATCCCCGAGCAGCAGTTTGCATGCAGCCATCCCGCTGAGGAAGCCAGCAGTGAAGCAGGCTTTTCCATGCCAGCTGGCCTCCATGCCCAGGAATGTTCCCAGGCACACTGGATTTACTAGTAGAGATGTAGCCCCAGAGGAAGAGACACAAACAGAGCTGTGGGTCTAGCTTGCTCCCATGGAATTTTGCCCTGGGCTTTGGAAGAAGAGGGTTTTGCTTCCCTGAAAATGCAGTGGGTTCACGAGGAACATGGAGCTGTGGGAAGAGAAGGAAGCAGGGAATAAGGTACACTTCTGTCAGGGCTCTGAGACTGGGCAGTGATATGACAGGTAGCTTTGGCATTGCTGCACCTGCATTTCTGGTTAATGCCCTAGGGTGGGTGTAAATAGTGCTTTCCACACAAGCGGAGGAAAAGTTGCAGTTTTGGTAACCTGGGAAGAAACTAGAGGCACTCTGCCCCCTGAATCCTTGTTTCTGGCCTGAAATCCCTGCCTTCCTTCAGCACAGCGTGGTGGCTGAAATCCTCCAAGCTGCAGGTGCCAAGTTCCAATTGCCCACTCTCCGCCAGTGGCTTAGCAAGGGCGAGACAGAGATTCCTTTCAGAGGATCACTGAGTTGGGTTGGAAGGGACCTTAAAGATCATCCAGCTCCAACCTCCTGCCATGGACAGGGACGCCTCCCACTGAACCAGGCCGATCCAAGCCCCATCCAGCCTGGCCTTGAACACTTCCCCACAGTTAACTTGGGGTTTTCTTTTCCCCCTTAAGATGGGATTTGTTGCTGCGGTTTCTTCTGCTTTTAGGATGGGAAATATTACAATAAGAGAAAAGCTCTAAAGACTCCTCATTCAGCGGAGTTATTTATCTTTTTCTGATTTTATGACATGGTTTGTGTCGAAGTAGTGGTATTAGAAATGCTTTTATCAGTAGCAGGACTAACGAAGAGGTTGCCAGGAGCAGTTACTCCCCTCTTGAAGGGCATTGGAAAATACTATTTCTCTGAACACAGTGGTGATAGTCCTTCTGCTAAACTGCTGCTCTACTTAAAAATTTAAAATTTTAAAAGCTTAAAAATGTAAATGATCACCATGTGGCAGTTCAAGAGCCTCCTTTCCACGTGGGGTTTTGGGAAAGCCACAGAGCAAATGGCATTCAGTTGGGATAGCAGTGATTTCACTTCGTCTTAAGAGGAATAAACCTTTGTTTTAGCATTTAAGTAGACGTTCCTTTGGAGAGCTCATAGAAAAGCTTTTTCACAGTTGCAGAGCTGGAAAACTGAGCCTGTGTTATCAGAACGTGTCCAATATTGTAAATGAAAGAAGGGAAGAAAGGAAAAAATAATATTGACATATCATTTCAGTGGTGTATTTTTTTAATCTATCACAGTTCCTCAAAATTAATGTCTGACATTTTAGAAGTTGCTTAGGGGGAAAAAAAGAGATACAAAACACTCTACTTTTTATTAAGTTTATTTTGTAAGGAAACTATTTTCCCACCAGCTGCAGAAATGAATGTCACATTCGATTGCACAACTTAGATTTTCAACTTTCCACTGGTATGGAGAGAGCAGCCCTGATTTTTCAAGGATTTATTCGCAAACTTGAGTTTCAGGTCCTCAGGATTCTTCCTAGGCTGTGTGAGCATCTGAACCAGGACTTATGGAATCCTTTCAGTTTGTTTAAAATTATTTGAGGTATTCATTTGGGGCTTGTGGTGATCTTACTTCTTTCCTGATTCATGTGCTGGCTGCCTTTTCTGGCAAAGAGGGCCAGGAGCAATTTTGGGGCAGTTCCTTTTTTGAAACCCAGTGGCTGTCAGGGCTTATGCAGAGGTTTGGGATACACAAAGGGGAGCAGAACACAAGAGACACAGTCAAAGGTACAAAATAAATGAAGTTTATTCCATGGTTCCCCAGCTCATTTGTTTGTTTAGTATTTTGATTTATTTGAAAGGAGTTTATTCCATGGCTGACTAAAGGAATGTATGCAATGTTTAGTACACCCACCTTAAGTGGATGTGAATGTTTACTGAGTCTCTACACCTCAATACTGCAGAGGAAACAGAAAATGTAAGGAGGGGCAAATCTCCTACAGTAACTCAACACCAAGGCTGCGTAAGCCCAGGCAGAGAAAGCAGAATTGATGGGAATAATGGAATTAGTAACCGGACAATGCTGCACATCATGAATGTTTTATGGCACTGCTTTTCCAGGCTAATCCTGAACAGGCTGATGGATGTGCTTACTTTTACAAGCACATAAAGTGAGGGTAGATAGGTCACTGCAACTATCAGAAAAAAGCAGGAAGCCGAGGTGTGGCGAGGGAAGGCAGTTAAAGGTATTAAGGAATATAAAGGTTGGCCCAGGCTTTCCCAAAGTGCTGAGCAGATTGGCTGCAGAACGCCCATCCTGCAGCGGGGTCTGGAGAAAAGCAAAGGGAGGAGGCGATGGCACAGCAAACGAGGGAATTCACTGTGTCCCTCTCTTACGGAGACTGATCCAGGTTGGGAACAAATCTGTACGTGGATACCCTGACTGGTACCTTTATTATCCTGACCAAGGCTGTGAAAACCCTTCTCTCTTCAGTGCAAATAGATTCTTACCAGATCAGAGGTTTTCTCTGTAGTTGAATGGGATTATCATACTCCTGCTAGGATTTATGGGTTGCAGTATGAACCGTGGACAAGGCACTGCAAGAATTTGTCAGGAAACTACTGGGTTATAGATTTGGTATCGGGCTTTTCAAAAATGTCTCCGTGAGCCAAGTACTGAACATCTCACTTGAAGTTTTGGCATTTTAACCCAACGACTGTGTCTAACCTGCTTATGCATTGTTGAAAATCTGAGTGTGACCTCTATAGGTCTTTGGGCCCCTGTGTACCTCTCAGTAAAAACAGCCTTTCTCTGCTCTCTGCCCCTTCTCTCCTTCTGTGAAACAGAGACGGTGGATATCCCTCCCCTTGGAGAGGAATGTGGAGGCTGGATAGAGGGAGATGACTTTGACCATGGCTCTGTGGCTTTAAGGTTACAGATGTTCTGAGGATAAACAGTACCTTGAAGCAGTTCAATGTGTGCTGCTGGTAATTCGTCCCTGCAGTTGGGAATGTGCTTTCTGGAACGCCGCAGAGGGAGCGCTGGAGCGGACAAGAACCTGGCAACGGCCAAAGGATGCTGTTCTCCTAAGACCCCTCCCAGTCAGTAGATTTTGTAGTACACAAGCAAACAAGCTACCAAATAAAAGTTCCATGGTGATGTTTGAATGGAGACTTGTGCCCGTCGGAGCCCCTCTGGAAGCTGGGAACAAGGGATGTGATTGAAAGCAACTCGCAAATGGCTTTCCTGCCAGCGCGAAGCAGGTGCAGCAGCTGATCGCTTGTGCCGAGCACATGCCACGGAGCAGGCACAAAGCTTCGCTATTGCTCTCTGTGGTTCTGTCTAGTCTTAAGAGGATATTTAAAAATTGGAATGATAATGACCTGAGCAAACATGACTTTACAGCAGAAAATAAAATTGCAAGCATTCATTATCAAAGGCAAAGAAGTGTTAGAGAACAAGAATGCCCGATGATGCAATGTTTTTCGTCCTGCAACTGAGCACAGAAAACCTTTTCATATGCCCTAAATCTGCAGCTACAATAAAGCCTTCATACAGACAATCTGCTTAAACAGAACGTCACGCTTGCCTTTATTTTATTTTAATTGCAAAACATTATCCAGTTTCACTGCTAAAATATGCACTTCTTAAGGCAATATGCGTAACTTTATTTTATCCTCCATTTTGCTTGACGTCATCTCTGCAGTGATGAAATTATAAGCTCTTGAAGTGGACCATCTATGACGCAGCCATTTCCCTTTCTTGTGGGAGAACACCCTCACCTCATTGTCTTCCTAACAAGACTTACATAATTAAAAAATCCCACTTTGGTCCGAATCTTCTGACCAGAAGAGTTGGCATCTCTGTCTCTTCATTGCTTAAACATGTAAGCCTGTACCACCAAAACAAGTAGGAACTTTGCCACTGTCTTTGAGGCAAGACTGAGCCTTGAGATCCCAGATATTTGAGATTATTATTGGTATTAACCTAATATTTAACCCCAAACAATAGCAGTGACTAACTCTTAATGCTTTTACTTGAAGCTCTAACAGGGACTTACAAGTCCCCCCTACTTACAAGTGAGGGTCAGCAGGATCATCCCATTTCCATGGTGGGAAAACCAAGGCACTTTGGAAAGTAAAAGGACATTCCTATTGCTGGGAAGAGAACCAACATCTTCTGAATCAGCTCACAGCCTACTGAATCGCCCTAGCCTGTGACTATTCCTCCTGCATGGGATTAATGTGCATCAGTGGTGGCAGTGCCTCGGAATCTGCCCAGTGGTCGCTTGGTTGTTCTCCAGGCTGTACCGAGGTGTTGTGGCATTTTCACCTCTTCATGATAAAAGCCACAGGTCAAATACTGGATTTTGAAATCTGGAACTTTGTAGCATCAAGGGGAAAACAGTGGGGGAAAAAAAAGGTTATCGTATTAGCCTCCCTTTTTCCTCTTTCCCCAGTAATTTTATTACAAATTGTAGGAATTTGTCTTGCAGTTTCAAAGCTGCACAGCCACGTGAACTGATTGCTGTAGCCTGTATTTGCAGACGTAGCAGAGCTGGGAGCAACTGCTATCATTCATTAGCAGTGGAGACACACTGGAAATGTAGAAAATCCTGGGTCTGCATTGTATTTCCTGATAAATTCCAATTTCCCTGCCACTATGACGGAAAGAAAGCTGAGATTTGATGAATGAAATTGAGACTCACTGTGAAACAGAGCAACAGCTTTGAAGAGCTGCCAGATTTCAGCAAAGGTGAATAAAAAAGAAATAGACATTTCTGAATAAGCTGCCTTTCCTCTCTTCAAAAACAAATCACCTTCTTGTAAATTATCTTCTCAGGTGAGAATCCATCCTTCACAGAACAGGAGACAGGCTGTGCAGCAGAGCCAGTTGATAGATGTTAGAAGACAAACCACCAAAAGGCAAATATGTCTTTGGAAAACAGTATTAAGTAGTATTTTAAAGAATGGCCACACATCATATTCACACAGATGCCAACAGGAAGCACAGCTCAGGAACAGAAAAGCTTTCAGATAATCTCTACCCATTACGAAGGCAAAACCTCAACATCACTAACACATCTTAACTCATTTTCAGCAGTCGCCCTGCTCACATTCGATGCTGTACCCTGTATATGTTTCATACTTCAGCACAGAGTTTTATCAAGAGGTTTATTCACTGAAATGTGCAAAATCTATAAAAAAAGCTCACTACTATTAATATTTCATGTCTCACATACTTATCATATCCAGGGGACAGTGGTCTAAAGTGGGATTTTTCAGAAATGCTCCGCGTTGGTCACACGGAGCTGCTGGAGCCAGTAGTAAAATGTTGAGTATCACTGTGCAGAGAGTGACACGAGTGTTTCTGCAGGCTTGTGTCTCTAACTAGACCAGAATTTAGGCCATTTTATTAAGGATTGCAAGCTATGATCACAGACCCCTGTGAGCCTTTCTCATCTAGGTCCTCCAGCTGAAGTCTTCTGCCCATAGCCACCAGCAATGGTTGCAGTGTAACCGGGTTAGAAAAAAACCCTCTACGTTGTGGCCGTGTATAAATGTGATTTTGTACAGGATTTGTAAGAAAAAGATTCTGAGGGAAGAAAAGATTTTCTTCTTTCCTGTCTACCCTGGAAAACGGACTCTCACCTTGTTGTAAAACATGTCCTTATTTGGATACTTTTCCACGCTTTTACTAAGAAAACCAAGCAACACCTGAAGTTGATATCTATCAGCTGTGTTTGGGTCCTAGCAAGGAACACCTGGGGCTGAAACATTAGCAGCAGGTGCCACTAATTGAGTACTTACTGGCTAAACACCTGCCAAAAAAAAAGACAAAAAAAAAGGAGTGCATGTGGTAAAGAAAGAAATGAATCAGTGTAGACAACTAGTTCTGAGCAAAGTTCTGAGCNTGTGGTAAAGAAAGAAATGAATCAGTGTAGACAACTATGCAAAGTTCTGAGGGGAGAAGTGAAATTTCACAAAGGAGATTAACAAATATGAGCAGTCAGGTTTCCCAAAACTGATCTTTTCAGCGTAAATGGTGGTTTCTCTCTCCAGCAGGACTTCGGCTGAAGAGCAGGATTAATCTTGAAGTAACTCTGTAAAATGCAGTGACATTGTGAGAGCCCAGCTTGATGGGGATGGATATTCAGCTGATGTACCACTCGACTCCTCATTTTCACGGAGCTTGTGAGGAATTTCAGCTGCAGGAAATGCACTGGTTGAGCTTTGGTTTCTTTATCTCAAGTGTGCTGCTGCACAGGAGTGGGAAGGGGACAAGGCCTTGTTTGTGGAGCTGGAATTCTGGGTGGGCACATCCAGGCATGTTTGCCCTCCAATTTATCATACCTAAATACACCTGTCTCTAATTCTCTCTGCAATCATAAAGATGCTTCTCAGCTGGTGAGCTCAGGTGTGCTGGTGCTGCAGTGGAGCAAGCCTGAACACAATATTTAAAGGCAGAATTGAGTCAGTTCTTGTGCTGAGGAGGTGTGGACCACGACCAGACCTTCAGATTTCAAAGGCCTTAGTCCTCATATTCCAGGGTACTGCCTCACTGGAGCCGGATCTGTGTTGGTGAGAAGTCTGTCTGTGGGGGAGGTGGGGGGGCATAGCTGAGGTTCTGGTGTGGGTGCTATGTTGTAGCAGGTTATAGGTACTTCGGTGTTGTTTTGTGGGACTTCAAGGAAACGGAAGGGAAGGCAGAGTTGCTGCCCCAGCAGCTCTAGGTTGAAATAGACTGAGACGTGACAAAGTATAAGAGAAATGTGTTTTATGGCCACGAGAAGACTCTGAGAGCCTATTTATACTTAAAATCAGAGAGGGGCAAACCTACAAGACCCTGTTGATATCAGATCAGAGCACATGCAGGCCTTCAGAACAACCACAAACACGTTTCTCCCTTCTAAGGCTCATTATCCTAATACAGAAAGCTGCTGGAGATAACGCCGTGCTGGGCATACAGTACAGCCTATGCTCCAGGCACAGGGAGTAAGTGTTGAGGCAAGAAATGACTTTTTCCTGGCATGACCCACTAAGATTGAACTGGAATGGCAATTAGAAGCTGAAGTGCTCATTTAATGTCAGTGATGTGTAAACTACGTTGCCATTGTTATTTTAGTGCTGATTTACATAATTGGCATACCCTGAAGTCACACTGCACGAACTTTCAGTTCATGCTAAAGACTTGCAGGAAGTCATAAAATTAAGCATTATCTGGGCTGGAATGCAACGGAAAAATAACTCAACTTTTGAGGGATTTCACCTTGCTCGGTGTCCCCTCTCTCACCGTATGCATGGCGGCGAGTGAAAATCAGGTTAGCGAGTGTTGGGAGCTGTTGTCATGAAAGAGCTTTAGCAGCTCTTAATTACACTGGGGCAGTTCTGGGGGTGGTTTGTTTTGCTGGTATTTACCGCCCTGGGCGAGCTCCTCATCCTGCAGGGACGTTTCACGGGAATTGCTGGAGTCGTGATAGGACAGCCAAGGGAAGAAGGTCCACAGGAAGAATTACTCCAGCCCAAATGCGCTGAATTCCTGCCTCAAATCAGTGTTTTTCCTCTACTAAAAAGTCGTAAGATGGAGGGAAAAGGCCGCTCCCAAAGGAGGAGCTGGTAATGGAGCTGTCTCAGTTGTTATTGCTTTAAGTCCTCCTCCGCAGTAATTCAAGGTGTCACAGGCTGGCTGTGTCTTTTGCAAATGAAGCCCCTGAGAGATATTGGGAAGAGGAGGTGGAGCACAGAGCACTTCCCTTGCCGGGAAGGCACCAGGACCCCGGCTAATGATGGTGTGCCGATGGCTTTGGCTTTGATGAGGACCCTAAATTGCTAGGTATCGCATACCTATGCAAGGGCCTGGCCCTACCGCAGAGCCCAGGCAGACAAACAAGAGATGGGGCAAAGGACACAGCCCTGCTCGCGAGCTGCTCGTTGTGTCAGGAGATTTGCTAGCGTCAGGAAAGGGAGCGAGGGATGCGGTTGGGATTAGAAGCCCAGTCGCGCTGGGCATGGACCTGCCTTCTTCCCCCGTGCCACCGCTGTCCTCCTCCGTGGGCGATGGCCCGAGCTGTCGAGGCTGCAGCCCGGGGAGCCCCGGCCCCGCGGGGAGCGCGGCTCAGCGCCGGGGCAGGTGCGGGCCCGCGGGCAGGCGCTTCGCGCCGGGGTTGCCGTTCCGGGCAGGGCGATCCGCCGCCGTTCCACCACTGGAGGGCAGCCACATCTTAAAAAAACCACCCAGCCCAACCCCTCCGCCGCCCGCACGGGGCTGAGCCCGCATCGGATGCGCCGAAGCAGCGCTGCGGGAGGAGACTTCTCCCGAGTCCGGGCGCTTCTCTTTCGGAGAGGAGAGCGAGGAAACCCCTAGATTTCCGGACCTCGCCCCTGGCTCGGGCAGCGGGCTCCACGCTCTGGTGCGGGGAGAAAAATAAATAAGTACATATATAATTTTTTTAAGTAGTTCTAAAGCACCGGGATTCTCCCGGTACCTTACGTGACCTTCGCACCTTACCACCCCGGCAGTCCGGGGCACGGCGCTAATCCGATTTGCGGCGGCGGAGCGCTCGGGCTGTACAATGGGTCATTGTTCGACCCGGCCCGGTCCCGCGTCCCGCTCCACCACTGCCGCCCGGCGCGGAACGTGGGACCGGGTGGGCCGGGGGTCTTCCCGCATCGGACCAGCCGCCGGTACCACAGTTTAACGGGACAGCCGCCCGCCCCATCCCTCGCCCCGGCGGCACTGCGACCCGGGCGCGGGCGGCAGCCGCGGCGAGGGAGGGAGCGGGCGAGGGAGGAGGGAGGGAAGGAGCGAGGGAGGGAGGCGGCGTCTCCTTTAAAAGCCGTGCGGGGCCGCAGCCCGCTCCCACAGGGCGGCTGTGATTGGCGCGGGCCCCCGAGCCTCCGGGGTCGTGACATCGCCGCGCAACAAAAAGCCCCGGCGGCGGCGGCGGGCGGCCACCCCCGGCCATGGTGCGGTGCGGGGCCGGCGGGGAGCCCGGCGCGGTGCCCTAGCGCGGCCGCTCCACGCGGGACGGCGGCGGGCGGCTCCCCACCCCTTTTTTTTTTTTTTTTTTTCCTCTTTTTTTTACCCTCCCCCCTCCCTTTTCCTTTCTTTTTTAAGGGAGCGGAGACAAGTCAAGCTTCATCTTGATGTTGCTGCGGGAGTCTCGGTAAATGTCCATCTGTCTGATGAGCGTGATGCAAAGGACATTTTTGAAAAGGAGCCTTTTAACTCCGTAGACACGTAGGGACCCATTCACGGGCAGGCACACACACGCGAGGAGGAAGAAGAAGAAGAAGCAACTTCACGATCGCTGCTTTTAAAAGGGAGAAGCTTTTTCCCTGGCTGGGACTTGCCTTCTGCCTCCTCAACCAGCTGCTAAAAGTATGTTTCCGAGGCGGACTGCACTTCAGGGAACTTCTATTTTCTGCTCGGCAGCTGTAGAGGAGCAGCAGCGAAGTTTGGAGTAACACCAAGTGATGCGGGAAAAACACCCCGAGAGCAGAACACCCTCCTGCAGACACAACCCCTGCTGCTGCACACAGGTATAGCTCCGGCGGTCGCAGATCCGCTGAAAGCCTTCTCCGCAGGATGACTCCGTGGGCCACGGCGGAGGTGCTAGCGCTCTGGAAGAGAGAGGGGGGACGGGACACTAATCATAACTATTATTACTATTATAATAATCCAGCCCAAAGTTTCACGGGGGCGAATGTCATCCTGTGGGTTTGGCTAAGGACGTAGCAGGATATTTATTTTCCTCCTTCCCCTTCTTCCACTCCGCCGAGGGAAAACAGCTCTCCTTTTCCCTCCGCTGAGGGAAGCCGCTACCCCGCCGCGGGGGAAGCGGAGCCTGCCCCGAGCCCCCGCGGTTCGGCGGGGTGTGTGGGGGGAAGCCCGGGGGTCGGGACGGGAGCGCAGCGGGGAGTTGGCTTTGCTGGGCAGCCGCCCCTTCCCTTCCCGGTGAGCGGTGCCGGCCGCGGCGGCGGGAGGCCCGGCCCGGCGCACACCTGCGCCCCGGCCCCGGCGGTGCCCCCGGCCGCGTCCCC